>JAJMJM010000038.1:0-70624 GCA_030563565.1 Saturnispora sekii
TTAAGGCGTGCGACTGTTAATCGCAAGATCGTGAGTTCAATCCTCACCCTGGTCGGTTCACTTTTTTTTTTGCTCAGTTGATGTGAAGTAATCACCTGGATTTTTACTCTTCTAAATAAGTACTAAATTTTTGAGCCACGGGCCTTGATCTCATTGACTAATTTCAAAGCCTTCTCCGCCGAACCCCATGATGATTGAAAACCAGCACCGGCCATACCGTAGCAATGGACAACCTTGCCAATCCTTTCGATTCTATATCCTCCCTCTCTGAATGGTCTAAACCCAACCTGCTCCCTAGCAACCTTGATATTAGACCAATCGTATTTAGGCAAATATTTTTGGGCTCTGGCCAAAATTCTGCCGCTCAATTCAGGTTCAATGATTGAGGAGTAATTGCCCTTTTGGTAACACCCACCAATGATAAGCTCTCCCTCTCTTCTTGGCATGATGTAAAGAGACTCATCGCTAGGTTCTTCCTTACCTGTTTCAACAATGGTTATACGGTCTAGACCGGTATTGTTCTCAACAACGAGGACCACACCACGGATTGGTGTCATCTTAGCCTTTTCTTCGGGTTCCAAATCCTCCAAATCTTTAACGGCCAAACCTGAGCAATTGATCACTATATCAGCCTTGCCATTGGCATGCAAGTCAAACGCCTCTTTGATTGTTTTCAATTGATATCTTTTTAGGTTAAATCTGGAATCATGGAACCCATTTTCACCAGGAACACCAGAGAACTGGTTGGCGCTTGCTTCAGACCCTGCCATTTTCCACATTTCATTGATCAAAAAGGTCATATAGTAACTGGTACGGACAACAAACCCATCGAACTCAAACCCATACGCAAACTTTTCGTAATCAAATTCATCTTTCGATAATTCCCTGCATTTACAATCGAGATTATTCTTGAACCATGGAAAGTTTTTGATACCGCCATCAACATTTTTGAATTTATCCCATGTTACAAGCACCCTGTTCAAACGGGCAGTAACACCCGCTTCCGGTCTATTCTTGAGAATATTTTGAAATTTGTAGTATCCAATAGCATCAATTTCTTGGACCTTAATATCCTCATTTGAGGCAAATGATTCCCAATTGGCACCGGCTATCGGAGAAGTGTAAAACTTGTCAATCTTGAAGTCTGTTGGGAAATTCTTGGACACAATTGTGACTCTGTTTTTTGGATCATCCTTCAACAGCTCATGTGCCACAGTCAACCCTGTAACCCCTGCACCAATAACAATGATATTAGTCATTCAGTTGGAAAAAAAGGGGATGATTCGGTGAATCATCAAAGCTTATCCGCTAAAATTATCGCACATGAAGCGGATCTGGTTTCTTCCGCTCTTGCTCATTACTTTTACAAAAGAGTTAAACATCGTTGTTCAAGACCTCGTCGACAAGCGATTTTAAGACCATCTCCATCTTATACCCCTTCAATTTTTCCAGTTTAAGGTCACCCTTCTTGACCAAGAGTACGTTTCTTAAACTTTCAACAACTTCAACGTCGACCTCGTTGGCGGATTTGGAGAAGTTAGAATGGACATTTTCCAACATTTGACTGGCTAGTGCAAAGACTTTATCGACCCATTTGTTGACGTTGGTTAAGTCATAAGTCAAAATGAGTTTGCAAACAAGATTGACAACATCTTTCTGAGTCTTGATCATGCCATTGACATCGGTGGACCCAATTTCAGGCTTCAATAACTCCAAAATCAACCTGAACGTGCCTTCCACAATCCTCTCCTTGGATAGATCTTCCAAAGGCAATTTCTTATTGTTAATCAAAGTATTTGTCAGTACATTCACCGCATAGCCACGTAATTCCCGGCATGGATTGTAGCATTGATGCGATAAGGCCTCAATTAAGGGATACCAAGGAGAAAGAACCTTCTCATTTGTATTCTGCTCCTTGGCCTCAATACTGGACTTAAAGTCTTGGCTGTTTATCACTTCGGCCAAATTGCTCGTCAATTTGATACTTTCAATACCAACATCAACAATCTCTTTAAAAGGATTGGCAATATTATCCACCTTGAGACCATCCGCAAGGTGTTTATCACATTCGTGCTCCCATTGCGCACCAAGTGCACCTGCGGCCGAAATCTCGTCCAACAACCCCAAAATATCCATATAATTGTCAATATTGATTAAACCTGACTGGTTAGAAACCAGATTTTTGACAAATAAAAAGACAGTCTTTGTCATGCTAGTGGAAGAAGCAAACACTCTCAGAATGATCCAAAATTGGGGAATATTTATGATGGCTTTTTGACACCAGGAGTCAGAAACTAGAGACAATTGCTCCAACGGATGAAAGATGCACTTACCATGTGAAATGAATGAATCTCTAGAATTATTTGCTAACTCCAAAAGAGTGGATAATGTTGCTTCCAATGCGGCAACATTCGCAATTGGTGTGGCCTGCAACAAGAGCAACTTATAGGACAACATTCTGGAAACTGCAGACATCTTCAAATCCTTTTCCTCGCCATTAATAATATCATCACACCTGTTTAAAACGTCATTAATCAATTTCCCATTCTTGGTAATCAAAAGATAACATGTGTTTATCTCCAAAATAAGTAACGTTTCCTCCACAAAAAATCTCTTACTATGCTTTGATTTCTTTGGCAGTAACGCAATCAAGATCTGAACCATTCTGTTCAAGTTTTCATTGTTGGATTTGGTGACCTGCCTTAACAAGTTGTTCACGCCAGTACTTTCAAGGAAACTGAGACATTGAATGGTCTGTTCAATATCCACATTGTTTGGTTCTGGGGAATCGGCAGATAATCCCTTTAAATAAGAAGAAAATGTTGAAAACAACCCATTTTCCTTAGTGCCGTTGACCCTATCGATCTGATACTCCCCGGAAGGTTTCTTCAACGGTTCATAATTCAACTTCTTCTGGAATTCCTCGAACATGTTGGGATCGATCAATCCATATTCAAACAATTTCAAAATAATTCTGATGACATGAATCCATGCTTTAGAAACATGGTAATTGGATCTCTTGAGAACCCTGAAAAGAACAATAATGCTGAGTTGAACCCTGTAATCTTTCCCCACCATAATGGATAAATCACTTGCGTATATGGTTTTATCCTCCAATTTAACCTCAACTACAGGCAAATTTTCCCTATCCTCTGTGGAATGATCGAGTTTGTAGAAGGTATTGACGGCAGATAATTGGGCAGTAATTTCAATGATGTCATTGACTATGTCATCGCAATCAAAATAGATGGCAACAGCAGCACACTTTTCAATTGTGGAGATGATTTTATTAACAATACTATCGTTGGTAGCCTCTTGAAACACCCTAACAAATGTGGCCATGATCTTTCTAAAATGCTTCTCAAAGAGCACCTTGTCAAATTGAAGCAGAGTATTCAGGCTCTGGCCATTATCGCTGATAAATAGGTTACTGGCGTGTGCAGTTTCAATCTTACTTTCTTGTTCTGCAACTAATGAATGCCACACAGTTTCAAACCATTTGGATGTTCCCTTGTGTTCTTCAGGCATAATGATTTCCTTTTCCTTGATACTATTGTACATTTTTTGGGTATACCAATGGGGGAAATCTTTTCCTTTGTAACAACCTCTTAGGTTCCTTTGGTAGTCTTCCAAACTCATTGGTTTTTTCACGTTGGGGTTGTGTAAATCCGTGTTCAACATAATGAGAGAAAAGGAAAGAACGTACATGGAATCACCATCTGGCAACACTTTCTCGTCATCATTTTCACTCTTTTCATGGGACTCGGGGTCCTGACATTCGACATACCTGTTATTAAATGCTTCGACAATTCTATCAATTTGTTGTGCTTCACCAGGCAACCTGAAATAGTTGAGCAACAACCTCAATGCCTCGTCAGGCCTCAAATTCTTAAAATCTAACAATCCGATGAATTTGTTAAACAATTCTGAGCTCGTTTGTTTACCGAATAGCTCACCTAATTGTTTCTTGTCCAAACGACCTGAATTTTTAAAGAGGAATTCGGCCAACTCTCCATTATCGTTGATGTCTTTAATGAACTCCTTTTCAACTAAAGCCTCTACACCCAACTTGGGTTTTTCATTCCATTTTTTTATACATTCGATGAAATCGGATTTTTTGTTGTATTGAAGAATCAATTGGTTTTCTGCACTTCCCATTGTAATATTGTTCTGCTTAGCCACTCTGACTCTTTCGTATATGCTGTTGACAAATAATAACAAACTTTCCATGCATAGTGGAGTGATGTTGCTAGATGTGAAGAATGAGGAATCCGATGCAGATAAACGACAAACAAGTTGAAGCAGCATTCCTGTCAGATCGGATCTATCGAAATCACAGTCATAAGTTTGGAATAAATTGATGAAAAAGTATGGTGATCTATACCAGAGGACACTGATTGTTTCAATGAATAGTTCTTTAAGATAGGAGGATTTCCCAGTATCATATTTGGCCTTAAGTTCATCGATCTGACTCTCATTCAATTCTGGAAAGACCAGAAGACCCTTCTTACCACTGTTGAAGACGATTTTTTCGTCTTCACTCAAGTCATTTTCTAGTAGTTGCCACTTGGAAATGACGGATTCCAAGATTGTAGTGAATATGAGTTCCAGTTGGATTTTCAAATATTGAGGGATATTCAATGCAAAATAAAGAAACAATTTTAATGCGTAAGTGGTTATTAATGGAGATTCCACGTTTTGAATCAATTGGACCAAATGGTGACAGCAATCATCCGACACCAAAGTGAATAATTGTGGATGATTAACGAGATGGATTCCCGCAACTTCAACAACTGTGATCATGATTTGTAGCGCTAGAGCTCTTGAACCTTCGGTGTATCTCAACTTATTTTCTGGAGACAAAATCTCCACTGTATGGTTTAAAAATTGACTCAAGGATTTAATTCCAAAGGGAGAGGTGTCGGAATCGATTGCAACTTCGATTTCCACTCTAGGTTCTGCCAATGGTTCTTCAATTTCTTTCTCAGATTCCTGCTCGGATTCCTTCTCGTCAATGGGATTCTCCCTCGACTGGGACTCATTTAGATCCGGAACTGGGGTTCCAGCAGACCCACCGATTGTGTCCGTAGGAAGGGAGTCTGTGACAAATTCCACCTGTGAATTCTTGACATTGTGGTCCAGTTCGCCCTTGAATTCAAAAGTCTTGAATTTCCCAAATGCAAACATTGTTATTGACAGCAACGTTGTTTCCGCTGAATCTGTCATGAGCTCCTTTCTTCTAGAATTGATGGCCAATGAAAAGCAAGTCGACAGGATCTCGTGCATTGAGTCGTCTGTAAGAACATCTCCTAAAGTAGATGCCGTGATTGCCTCCAATAGGTGAATGATTTTAATCACAAGAATGTCATCCCGGATTTCGTCCTCCCCTTTGAATTTACAATGACATAGGGAGACCACAATTTGTGATAACAGGGGAACTATATTGATCTGATCCTTGTGGATGATCTCATATTTCACCAATTTACTCAAAGACGTGACAATTGCATCCATCACCGAGCAGGATGTAGTCTTTGATTTGATCACAATTAAATAGGGCTGTAATAGGGTGATCACATCGATATCATTGATATCGTTGACGTTCATCAAAAGAGATCGTAGCTCCACAAATCCACTGAGAAAGTGATCTTCTTCCCGTATCTTTCTCTCGCTTGGAAGCTGTGTGTAGTAGTCATCCCCTGAATCCTTCAACAATTGGTTGATCAACATTGATGCAAATGGGCCAGACGAAGCCTGATTTGCTCTTCTAAGCATCGAAATTATAAACGTGGACTCCTGCAATACAAACGCCAAGGCGTCAATGGATTCCAAGGGAGCCATGGTGATGCTAATCAGCGAAGGATGAATACACGTTTCACAGAGTGTGTTCTCCAGTTTTGATCGCGAGCGTGGAAGAGCCGCTCATCTGCTCAGCATATATTTGGATACAAAATTTCAAAAAGATCTAATGGTACAAAAGAGGGTAGTTAACAAGGTGGTCTTGCCAACAGGTAACTTTAAAACTTGCTGGATTTACGCGTGAGAGGGACATGGGTCCAACCACATAGACGGCGCTGTCGTCGTTTGCTGCTGCTCTTGGGTTATTGGTGGTATTATTGCTGTTATTGTTTGTAGCAGCGACAACAGGATGATGGGTATAGTTAGTGTTGTCAAAAATGCTTCACCAATTTGGTCCTGGCCATTGCTGGTTCTGTGGTTGGGAAGATTGTGTTTGAGGAAGTTGCTGACCTAACCACATTCCCGTCTGCTGCTGTTGTTGTTGTTGCTGCTGTTGCATATAGTAGTATTGTTGTTGTTGCATTGTATTGAGGTATTGTTGTTGCTGTTGTTGTTGCTGTTGTTGCTGTTGTTGCTGTTGTTGCTGTTGTTGCTGCTGCTGTTGTTGTTGTTGTTGTTGTTGTTGCTGTTGCTGTTGCTGTTGCTGTTGCTGCTGTGGTTGCATTGTATTGAGGTATTGATGCTGCTGGGACCCCATAGACAAGGGGAGATATCGTTGTTTCTGCTGTTCATTCAAAATCGGCTTTGGTGGTAGACTTGGATTGTTGGAACCATTGGTCGGTGGTGGAAATTGCATTGCTCTGGAAGATTTCCTGGAAATAGGGGGAGGTGGCGGTATTGAGGTGCCGTTCACATTTGAAGAATTGTCTTTATTCTCATGGATATTTTCTTGCACCGGAAACGGAGATCCCCAACCCTTACCACCGTTGTTGGAAATTTGGGTATTGTAGGCGGTGCCCAAGTTTTGAGAAACAGGTTTATCTGAAACATAACTGAAATAGTCGAGGTTCTGCTTTTGTTGAGGCTGCTGCTGATCTTGGATAAACATGGGGGTTGAGTGCGCAGCCGCCTGAGGCGACACAACAGACTGTGTCGAGTTTGCTGCCAATAAGGAGATTCCTCCCATACCAGATTCTGGCATTGGTGTGGGATCAAAGTTAAATGTTTGATTAAACTGCTCCATGAAATGCTCCTTCATTGATTTTGATGCACTACCGGTCAAATTTGGCTTTAGCGGTTGAGGAATCGTTCCCGTGTTGGGGTCCAAATGAGTGACACTTTGAAACGAGTCAATCTTCACGTCTTTGAGTATATCCTCTTCATTTTCGGTACTGATCTCCTCTGGTGGTTGCTGCTGAGGTGGGGGCGACAGAACCTGCGGCGATGACTGCTGCTGTTGCTGTTGTTTCAGTTTATCTAGCAATTGGTCCATTGGCAGGGAACAATCAATAACATCGGCATTGGACACCACAGAATGAGAATTCTTCTCCTCTTCCTCCAACATGGCATTGTACTCTTCCTCTGTCATTGGTGGTGGTGAAAATGTCACCACTTCGGAAAACTTCACCTTCTTCGAAACCTCCTCCTCGGGAGTGGGGGTTGGGGTTTGACCTGTCAACAGCATCTCGGTGAAAGAGTTGATGTCCAACTTATGCTTTTCATTGGAATTTGAATGTTTGTTCACTCTTTCGTTGATTTTGTTCTTGATCTTCTTATGACTTTTAGAGAGAATCGAGATTGGCTTGGGAATTGCCACCGGGATCTTCACGAGTGAATTGCGCAACGGTTCCCCGGCCATGGTGTGGGCCAACAACCTCATTAATGCAAAAAATTGAGACATATTCAACGAGTTTGCTCTCTTACCGAAGAGGATCTTCATTCTCTCCTTGGTGTGGTCTGGAATCCCAAAATTCCCCAAGAACTTGAGAACATCATCGATAGAGATCGACTTGTCTGCAAAACGCGCCTTTCTTCTTCTGATCGTCATATACCAGCTGTAATATGTTTTAGATTCGTGTGCTGAGAGTTCTTCTCTGCCCACTGACAAGACCACCGAGGCGTCGTCATTCGCAATGATTGACTCTGTACTTGACGCATGAACCTTGTAATCATTCATCTTAACCATCTCTATTGGTTGGTTTGGCAGAGATGGAGCTGCTGAAACTGTAGGCCTCTGTGGAGGGGTCGCCAGTGAGACTAGATTGTCCACACTATTATGCTGGTATATCATTTGATTGGAACTTGTAAGAGAGTTCCCGCTTCCACCGCCACCAATCACCAGTTTTCCCATCACCTTGGCCAATGAACCCTCATCGTTCCCCCTGGAGGGAGGTGGTGGTGGTGGCTTCGGGGACCCTTCTCTTTGTCCATTTATTTGTGGAAGAAAGGAGCCAAAATGGATCCCTTGACTTTCCACTGTGCTGTGACGCTCACCATCAATATGTATACCGGGTATCTTGTTCCAATCAAAGTGAGCAGGCATAATTCTCTAAGAAAGATGATCAATCCGTCACGTTAAGAGTGTTTTCCGACCGAGATCGAGCAGGACCTTACGTAAGCGGATCTAGATACTTGATTAATCTATAAAGCTAAAAGTACACGGGTATTCAAGGCCTTAGCTTCAAACACTCTTTCAGATCTTGCGAGGAAAGAGATGCATATGGTTTTGACTCCAGGGAAAGGTGGGATCCAATCGAGGTTTCCATTGAAGTATCCGGCTCAGGAAAGTGACCCGATATTTCGGACACCAATTCAGCAACTGAGACACTGGTGGGGAACATTGGTGGCGCTTGCTTCTTATAGGTCGTTTGCTTTTTCTTATCAGACCGAATATTGTCGGAAAATACAACATTGGAACCACTCACAGCTTGGGCAATTAGAATATCATCCAAAGACCTGATTTCCTCAATTGGAGCTTTCTTCTTCTTCTTCTCCAACTTCGAAGTGGATGAGGACCTCTTGTGGGGACTACTGTCGTCCTCTTGAACAAACTTGTCCACCAAATTGTCGATTTTGACTCCGTTGGAGTCTGCAACTTCGATGACATCGTCAGGCAGCTTAACGGAATTAAACCCCACACCCTCAACAAGATCTTCCTCCAAGTTCTCATTCTTGAGTCTTCTGGTGAACTCCTTACGCTCCCCCAAGCGCACCTCCTTGAAAAAGTCGTTTTTAAACGATTGAAAGTCCTTCTCGTTTTGACAGATTTGCAACTTCACCCATAGACGCTTCGTGGTTGGGTCCAAATCCTTGTCGAGGAATTGGTTTGGCTTGGCCAATTCCTCATCTTTCCACTCGCAACCCTCCTCTTGCCAAAAAGGCTCCCCTGGCTTCATATTCAACATCTTTTGAACATCCTCCAATTGCAACAACTGGTTGATATCTAGGGATTCCCCTGAGGGAAGCTTTTCAGGGGAGCTTGGAGTGACACATTCGAAATCCACTTCTTTTCTCAGAACCCAATCAATATCAACCGCGGAAAAGAAGGCACAACTCTGTGGCACATCATCAATGCCTACCTGATGGCAGAACATCGACCTCGTCCAAAGGTTGGCAATCTGCAAAGCCATTGCACACTTGTACCTATCCTCCCACTTGGTCATGAACCGCACCTCATCGTGAACCGTAATGGCCAAACGAGCATCAATGCCGTAGTACTGGGTAAGGAATTCCATGGAAACAAGTAGTAGATGAAGGTAATCCACTCCAGAAGATTGAATGGCCCAATTGATTCTACTCGGTAGGAAGGAATTTGCGTTCAAATTACTCTTCTGTAACGCCTGAGTGATACCTGCACCCAAAACAGGGGTTCTGGGATCGTCTTGTTCAGCAATTTGCTCCAACCGGTTAAAAACAACACTTTCAGATCCACCATACCAAACACGCACATTTTTCAATCGCCCACTGATGCCCTTGGTTGCAGCATACAATTTATTTGCTGTTTCCACAGCCTCCTTGTCCCCCACATCTGGGTTGAACTTCTTCAACAAAGTCGTGGCAAACTTCTTACCCGCACCGTAGATACGACCGTAGTTAAACACCTTTGCCTCTCCTCTACTGATGCCTAAAATTTTGGCCGTCTTGGAGTGCAAATCTGTGCCATCATTTTTGGTTCCCTCTAAAGTCATCCAACCTAAGGCGGAACCACCGTGGGTACCAAAAACGGCATCCCCCATCAACGAGGCAATCCACAATTCCTCCGAATCCACATCCGCACCCACAAAACAGTATCCAGGAGGAGATCTAATTAGGGATTTCAATTCTGAGCCTAACCGATTGGATTTGGCATTGGATGCAGTTAACCAAGTCTTTTCCACCGATCTACGCGTGATTGTCCCCATGGGTATGATTTGGGGTATGATAATCCCAACCTTGTCCTCATTTGGGGGCTTTATTGGGCAAATATCCGTGCTATTCTTACATTTGAACGATTCAACGTCTAATTCGTTGGTATCCTTATAGACAACAAACTGGCCACTGATACGTTCTCTGGAGGAAACCCAATAACTTGTTTGGATCGAGAGAGCTAAAGCCTCCTTTGCAACAGGGTGAGTTGATGACAAGACTCCATTTTCAAAATACCTTTGAAAGGGCTTTGTCATTAACGAAGTAACTCGCAAGCCAGGGCCATTTTCGTGGGGAATTTTAAAGAGCACCTTTTGATCATTCATGACCTTTTCCAAGGTGGCTAAAACCACTGGATCTGATTCGAATTGTACCACCAATTTCTTCTTTCTTGTTTTCTTCTTTGGTTTAGGCTGCTCATCATCGGGATTGGTTTCCTTCTTCTTTCTTGGTCTTCCCTTTTTAGGCGCCGATTTTTCACCAGGCGTCAACATTTCATCTGGATTATCCTGACTTTCCATTTGTTCGTGGAGATCTGAGGGAGGAATTAAGTGATTAATATCGATATTCTCATATCCTTTCTTGAGGAACTCCTGGAATTGGCCCTTTTCCACAGAAAAACACCAACCGTAGTTATCAGTCCAAACAACGGGGTTATTTTCCCAGCTCAAATTCAAGAGCAAAGCGGAAATTCGGGTCTTGGTTGTTAGATTCAATCCTGTCTTCGTTTCGAATAACTTCTTATACCAATTGGGATAACCGGGCAATTTTTGTCTCTTGACCAAGGCACCCGCCTTTGTATATCTGATGGGGGCAATTTCCCAGTCCAATTGGGAAAGCCAGGGGTCTTCAACCCATGGTCTTTTTTCTTGGTCCTTTCTCAGGTCGACGATCTCGTTACATATTCCATGTAGCTTGGATTCTATTTCAATCTTGGAATCCTGATACATTTGCTCGCATCGTGTGATATAGTCGTTCCAGTTTGTTGTCGTTGGTAGAAAGGATTGGGTGATGTGTCTCATTGCAGAGAACGATACTGGATGTGGAACGACCGACTTGAACTCGGGCCAGATTTTGTGAAGAACATGGTAAGTTGCTAGCACGTCCTCAGAACAGTAATCCATCAGCTTATCAAAGTTATCTCTGATCTCTTGGGGGTCCAACGAGGAAAAATAGTCTCGCGTGGACTTCTCCAGCTTGATACTACAATGATGTTCTGCAACATGAGCAAGAGAACTCAGTGAGGAATATTTCAACCAGGGGTCCTCGTTCAATGCCGTAGACACCGCGTCCGAGTCTATTCCCGACGTGTTCAGTAGGGACTCTTGATCTAGGATGTCGTTTCTCAACAACTCCTTAAGAGCATCTGATTCCGCCATCTCTCTATAGTCATGTAGTGATTTATGGTCCGATTCCGTTGCCTGAGAATCCTTCAAGTTCTTCTTATACTTCATCCATGCCCCTCGCTGACGGGAACACATGCCTGACACTGACACGTGGAGGGACATTGTGTCCAAATAGAAGGCACCCATTGGATTCAAAGAATACTCTTCGAGAACCTTTGATCTGTCGTAACTGACGTTGTGACCCACAATGAGCTTTCTTCGACGGGGATTAAGCCCCAGGGGTATTAAGTGGTCGTTTGTTGGCGAATCTCCTGTGAGATATGGTGAAACCCAACCGTACCAGGCGTTAGGTCCTAAAGCCGTTGATAAGACAGGGTACGGTGATAACTTGAATAATACCTCGGTATCAAAGACGAGAGCGTCATCATCAGGATAATCCACCTTCAAAGGAGGCTTTCCACTCTCATACTTATACCATCCGCACTTAAACTGCCATTTGGTCGGTCTTTTAATGGGGGTGTTGCCCAACTGAAATAAAGCTTCAATGAGATCAATGTAAGGCCTCTGCGACCATTCACCAAGGGCTTTAAAATGATGGGCAATCGAGTTTCCTGCAAGTGGAGGAAGTTTGAAGCTTATCGGATCCTGCTCACTTGTCTGCTTGTCTGCAAGGCCATTATATTCCAAATGGGTTTTTGATAGATCCAAAAGAGACTTGTTTGGTCGTTTGGAACGGAATTTCGTGGGAAAAAGCTTTGAATGGAGTTCTTTTGATAAGAGCTGGATGTTATTGGAATTCAGCCGCAGCTTTTGGGTCATCTTGGTGGAAAAATCGGGGGCAAGTTCAAAGATGGAAGATTCAATCACGTGACCAAATTCACCCTCTTCATGGTTTCATCTCTTTTTTTCCACAAAATCGCGGATTCGCCCTTTCATCTTTATCAATTTATTCGAGAGATAGAAAAGGATGTCATCAACGAGAGCATTATCGGAGTCGCAAGTGCAATCAGAGCTCACCAAGATGCAGGCGTTTATCCAGAAGGAGGCGAGAGAAAAAGCGACCGAAATCAAGGTGAAGGCGGACGAGGAATACCAGATTGAAAAGGCGACGCTTGTTCGTTCGGAATTGAACGCGATTGACGCAGCATATGCGGCAAAGTTCTCTAAGGCCCAATTGACACAACAGATTGCCAAATCGACGATTGCAAACAACACAAGATTGAAGTTGTTGGCCTGCAGAGAGGAGGCTTTAGAGGAGATCTTTGATGCAGCCAAGGGCCAATTGAAGAACTTGGCCAAGGATGAGACCCTTTTAAGCGGGCTAATTGAGGAATGCCTCTATGCTTTGATGGAAAAATCTGTGATTGTCCAAGTGAAGTCGGAGGTTTTAGGTTTGGTCAAGGGTGCTATTGAGACTGCTAGCGACAACTTTGAGAAGAAGGCGGGTTTCCCAGTGGAGATCACCGTGGATGAAACAACTTTGCCAGAATCCGTCTCCGGTGGTGTGATTGTCACCTCGATTAACAAGAAGATCTCTGTTAACAACACGTTTGACGAAAGATTGAAGTTGCTCTCAGAAACTGCATTACCTGCCATCAGATTGGAGATGTTTGGCCCATCTCCAACTAGAAAGTTCTTTAACTGATCTATTTATTCTCCTTTTTGTCTTATTTTGTTAATGTAATCAATTGATCTAGAGAGACGAGCCAAGGAACGAGCGTAACGAATGGACGGAAAGTCGAATTAATAAGTTAGTTGATGAATTAACGGGTTTACCCAGTTGATGAGAGAGTGAAAAGATGTACCAATTGACAAGTTGCTGGTTAATGACCTGGTTGTCTTTGTAACCAATTGATATACAAAGACAAGATAAGAAGCGGGTAAAAGTACGACTTGACGAGCTGGTAGTTGGTAAAAAGGATATTTTATCTTCTTAATTTAATCTAGTTTGATCCCCTCGTTGGTGAGTCACCGGACCAAAGCACTACTGGAGACCGGACCAGCTATTTGATGAGCAGATGTGCCTTTCACGTAAGCTTACATAATCGACACATCTCACCTGGGAAACCCCAAAGGTGAAAAATTCGTTCCAAATTGAGTGTTTCCAGAGGTCAAATCCACCGTTTACATATGTTCCCCTTTGCGAATTTGTTCCGAAATCGAAATATCGAGAAAAAGATACTGACGGGTATTTGTCGACGAAATTTGACACAGTTACCACCACTGACTACGCCAATATCGACGATTTCCGCCACAACTTTGGACTCATCGGGTACAATCACCGCCATATCGAAACAGTTCACACGTTCCCAGTTTTTGCAGGCCAATAACCTCTTTCCGCGAGATTTGCGGAAGATCGACACGACTAATGTGGATGTGGCGCCGGTGATTGCGGTTAGAAGAGGTAGTATTTTGATCAACATGTTGTTCATAAAAGCTCTGATAAAGTCGAACGGAGTCTATATCTTTGATGTGAAACACAGTAATGAATACAGTGATAACGATGTGCGAAAGTTGGGGGTTTTCATGTATGATCTAGAGTTGAAGTTGAAGTCAAAACCGTTGACTACTAGTCTAGGGCAAGTGTATGAGTTCAAAGCATTGGAATGCATATTGGTGAATGTAATGGCAGTGTTAGAGTCGGAATTGGCCATCCACTTGAGCAAGGCCAAGACAATCTTGAGGGATTTGGACTCCGAGATCGACCGAGGAAAATTGAAGTCTCTTTTGGTTCAAAGTAAGAAGTTGGGCGTGTTCTATCAGAAGTCGGCGTTGATTAGAGACGTTTTGGACGAATTATTGGACAACGATGACGATTTGGAACGAATGCATCTTACCAAGAGGGGAAAAGAGGTCGATACCACGGATTTGGAGTTGATGTTGGAATCCTATTACAAGCAATGCGATGAATTGGTCCAGCGGGCAGAAACAATGATAAATGACATCAAGTCAACAGAGGATATTGTTAACATCATTTTGGACGCCAACAGAAACTCTCTCATGGTGTTTGAGTTGAGAATCGCCATCATGACTCTAGCCTTCACCGTGGCCACCGTCGTCCCGGCATTCTACGGGATGAACCTAAAGAACTACATTGAAGAGTCCGAGTTTGCCTTTGGCGCAGTCGTTCTGGGATCACTGGTGATGGGTGGACTTGTAAGCTTGTGGTGGTTCAGAAAACTCCATGATGTCAAGAGGATGACAATTGTCTCCTCCAACGGTTTGGACCAATGGGACAATCTCCAGAAGCGGTCAATGCTAGAGAAGATCCGTGGGGCCACCCAATCGAAATCCTCACTGCCTCAGAAAGACGTGGTGTGGAAATGGTTGGTTAATGATAATAGAAAATGAGGATTGCATTACAGCACTAGTGAGTTGAATTACTTGTTACAGAAGCTTGGTCTGCTTCTATTGAATATATTCACGAGGTTATATCCCTCTTTATTGGAGCAATGGAAACTTAACATTAGACTGAAGAGCAAATACAGTATATACCATATATCAAATGTAATCAGCAAAGTAATACACATTTCTTTACCAGCAGTGTATTTTATATCGCTCTTACAATCAACTGGAGTATCTACATAGTAAGAAGTAATATCTGATGCGGCCACCAAGGTACGAATATGAATGTTTGTATAACCATTTTGAAAAGCCTTTACCATTAAGATATGTAGCTCCTTTTTTTATCCAGAGCTAAGCATTAACGTGCCCACTATATTGTTTACTTCTACTGCTATGAACTCACCATACCCGCTCTATCGCCCGCCAATTGTGTCGTTTGTTTGCTGCTGAGCACATCTTATTGTGTATTACGTAACGCCGATGTGTACTGGCGAAGCGAATTTTCCCGTGTGATTGGTGAAACGCGTCATTTCTCAGTGAATTCGGGACCTCATGGAGTCTAAGCGGCCTCACTTGACCTCTCTAGAGGCCAAGTTCATTCAGTACTACTACTTAGAAACAAAATTGAAGCAATTCTATAAGTTGGTGGGCGAATTGGACCCCCAAAGGTGTCCTGATTTGAGGCCTGTACTGATATTGGCCGGCACATTATTCAATCTCTCGGACCATTTCTTTAGGAGATCCGAGATGATCCAAGCGGGGAACAAGTTCAATCCCGTTCAGCACATTCATTTGACCGGGGCGACGCTGAATCCGCTTTCGTGGGATTCTCTCGAGGCTCTAGGAGACACCAAGAGCGGAATAGGGTCTAATTGGAATCTCACGGTGAAACGAGACGTGAGCGATTTGCCCACGGTTAAGAAGTCGATAGAAATGATCACCCTCTTGAAATCTTTGCTAAACAATGCAGCAAATGTGGTGAAAGAGAAGATGAAAACGATTCATACCCAATACAATAAGGAGAGTCTTGGGATAATGGAGATGTTTAAAACGAAGCAACAATTTGACGAATTGACTCTACTGGACCAGTTTTACCATGAAAATGTCCCCGAAAATGTGACTAGTCCAGACGCAATTAAAAGCTACTACAGACATAGATACTTTGAGATGTTGACAAAGGTGGTGATATTTTATCAGACGGAATTGGATGTGCTCAGGTTGCAGCACGCAAAGTTATCCCTCTCAAAACCAATGAATGAGCAAATTTATTATCAGATGTACTTCAACATGCTACGGGTGGCTGATCTTTACACAGAAATCCGAAAATTTGGCAGGTGGACATATTACGATAATTCGACCTATTTTTCCCAATACGCCCGGTCCAACAAACAGTTGAGAGACATTATGGGCCAAATGAGCGTCCTTTTTGGCGGTAACAAACAAAACAGTATGATCTTATCAACGATAACCAAATACTGCAAGAGAACGATGACCCCGGTTCAATCGAGGGAAGTGAGAAGTTCGGCGGATCAAATCAACACCCAGTTTGTGCTTGATTCCAGAAAGACAAGTAAACAGATGTTTGATCTGATGGTCCAGTGCAACAATGTATTGAAAGCACTCATCGATCAATGGGAGGTCATCTTGACACAAGACAAAGAGCATCAATTTTCTCAAGAGAAACTGAGACAGCAAATGAAGCAAAGAGCCTTGAACACTCGTTCAAGACAAAGCATTATTTTAGATTCCGATACTTTAAAGAGAGCCAACAGCATGAGAGTGGCAGCGGCAGCATCTGCAGCAGTGGGAAAGCCATTGATAAAGCCACCAAGTCGGACTCCCAGCAGAGTTCCCAGTAGAAGCAACAGTTTGACAACAAACACTACCGATTTGACCAAAAAACTGATGGATATCAAGGAAGACGAGCTACTGTCGTCGACAGACGAGAAGCGAAGAATGTCGTTGACAGCCAATTCCAAATCGCCGTTTCAAAGGCCACCACAACCGATCCAATTGCGGTCTCAGTCGGGCTCCAGCTCTCAATCCGTACCTGTTTCTGGGTCCGCTCCAGGATCTGCTGCTGGGTCTCGTTCAGGGTCTCTCACAATGACCTCCAACAACATCAGAGCGATTATGGTGAAGGATTCTCCGGCAAAACCAGCAAACAATTTGGCCAAGATGTTCCAGCAACCCCAAATGTCATCTGAGGACATTACGCCGGATTCATCTCCACTGAGGAAAGCGATTACGCCAGAAGAGAAGGGATTGACAAGGACTTCCAGCCTTAGATCTTCTCCAAATGTCCAAAGAAGACAGTCGGTCCGCACTGTCAACCCAAAAATGTATTCCAGTCCAAGCATTGGCACCAGTGCCGGTACACTATCCTCACCCAACTTGGACCAAACATCTATGACAAGGTCAGCTGCAGAACTGGCTGCAAGTAGGGTGCAAAGCCCGCTGAGTGCTCAACAGAGGTTGCAGAGACACATTTTGCAATCCCAGAAAAATGGGAGTATGTATGCCAAACCCCTAGAGGTTAAGCGGCCTACTGTCAAATCCCTTGCACATCCTGCACCATCTGGACCGGCCAAGTCGATTGAGCCGATAGATTTGAAAATTGATGAATTGGGGTTGGATTTGACGGCATCGCCAACAAAAGACACTCCCAGCGAGTTTAAAAACGCCTCCAGTCCTCTCAATTTTATCAAAAATGATGAGAGTGTTGATGCCGAGAGGAGAAAGGTGGGATCCGGCTCCAGCCTGCCCATGCCCCTGCAGCCGCCGTGCGTTCGATCCCGTTCTGGATCTGGCGTATCGAGATCCAACTCCATCACGGTCAGGTCGCGTTCCAATTCCAACCAGGTGGCCAGATCTCGCTCCACCAGCATGATCACTTACGGGGGAAACACTGTTGTTGTTGCTCCTGATGACCCCATCTTGTACACTGAGGATGGCGAGGTGATAAAGAAGGTGAGATTTACCGGTGTCCAGCAGTATACCGAAGACGAGGATGCTCACACCGCGGACCGGATGCGAAAGCAGATGAGACAGAAATGGGCAGGTTACAAGTCCTTGTTCAGAAAGTTGAACTCCCAGGAGGGAGAGACGTTGAAACAGTTCAATGAGGAGGAGAGAACCCATGGTGGTGGGGGATCCATCGCAATGCTTGACGCTCTATCCGCTCAACCCAATGAGAGAGGCCGTATCAGCATGATGGGTGCCATTGAACAGAACTCCTCAAAGAGATTATCGAGGCTCTTTGCAAGAAGATGAAGGTGAACGTGCTGAGCAGCTTTCACCTGATTTGATGCAAAAAAAAATTTTCTCCCTATTCACTAGACGTGATTTCTTCATTGCAATGAACAAGAGAACCAACTCGAGTGGAGAGCAGAATGATACAAAAAGGACAAAGCTAGACGGTCCAAAGATCAACAAAATTAACACAGAAACGGGATTATCACGATGCTTCCATCTAGTGACAACGAAGATGTACTTATCCCTCGCACCACTGCATCTCAACTCTCCCCTCGAAGGTTTGAAGTCCCAGCATTTGAACCAAATGGTGATGAAGTACAACCGGGAATTGGACGGGATAATTATTGGTTACAGATCTATTGAAATATTGGCTGACGGACAGACCAGTGATGACGGTGAAGAGATCATACTGACGAAGGTGAGTGACGAGAATCCCTTCACATTCTTCTGGGTTCGTCTGCAGTTCATTGTTTGGTCTCCCAAGGTGGGAGATTGCCTTGAAGGGTACAGCGTGATGCAATCGAGAGGTCACATTGGGTTATTGGTGAATGATGTCTTCAATGCGACAATTAGAAAGAGAAATATACCAACTGATTGGGAATTTGTGCCCAATCAGCAGGAGGACTCGGAGGAGTCCGGTCCAACATTGGGCCACTGGGTGGACTCGAATTCGCTCCCAGTGGACGGAAAGTTATCTTTCACCGTGAAGTCGATCCAGGCGGCAGGCAAGTCGATCTCAATCGAGGGCTCTCTTTTGGCCAAGGGCGAGGGTGTGGACGAACAACCTTTGGAGCTCAATCTGGGCCTGGACAAGGGCAACAGCCACATGAAATTTGACGATGAAGAAACCCACAACGTGACTGTGGATGGTGAGGTGGTGGAAAAGGAGGACGATGTTGTTAAATATGCACAATCGGACGACGACGCAGACAACCAGTCCGGGTCCGGTGCAGGATCCGACTCAGACTCCGACTCGGAGTGATTTACTTCACTTACATAACTACTGTAACACATAACGTAAAAAATTCTATACAAACACACATTATCTTTGAATCATGAGAGAGGATTCACTCTATGTGCGGTCCACAACTGTGCTGGCGGAGCATTTAGGGTTTGCTCCTATAGAGGCAATTGACGATATCATTAATGTGATAAACGATATTATGTACGCCTGTACAGAACAACTGGAGCGGATTCTGATCGAACGGCTAGATAAAAAAGAGAGTGAATACACCTCTAAACAGGTGGTGGATGGTACCGCCAAGTTGGAGTCGCTGTTGGAACATGTAATTAATAAGAATTTTGATAAATTCGAGTTGTATGCCTTTAGAAACGTCTTTCAGATCCCACCAGAGTTGATCGAGAGAGGATGCATAATACTCGACCATTACAGGGATTTGGAGTTAAGAAAGGATATTGATGAGGTGGAAGATCAGCTCCAGGTGGAGCACACCTCTTTGATTCACCAACTCAACGTGGAATTGAAAAGAAACCAGGAATTAAAGCTTGGGCTCAAGAAACTCCAACCCATGCATCAATTGACCTCTCTTTTGAGATCCAAGCTGGCTTATCTCGACAAAAGCTCTTCAAAGTACGATCCAAAGATGGTGGAGATGATGAAGCCATTAAAAGACACACTTAGGTTCATTTTGAACGAGGTGGAGGTGATTTACGATTCTGTCAATGGCATGATGAATATTAGCCTGGAGGCAAAATTGGGGCTTCTAAACGAGAAGTTACAAAGTGGACATCCTCCCGATGGGAAACCACAGGCATTGGCGGATTTGGTGAAGCTCTTAAGTGATATAAACAGGGGTACTTAGTTCAATTGTTTATTGACAAGATGAATGGCAGTTGGGATGGCCCACAAGGCAACAGCAAGAACACCTGCAGTCAATAAAGTGTAGTTGGTGACAGTGTCGTTGAGCTTCTTCATCTCCTCTTGCTGCTTTTGCATCTCTTCCTCCGAGTATCCGTTCATTCTTGGGTTGAGTAAGTGGTGGTGACGAAAAAATTTCTTCCAATCCCATTTCATCACATAAATATGGAGGAGATGGACCAGTTTGTTAATCTGCCTGATGATGTGGAGGACCAAACAGATCACACAAAGAGAGACTTGGAGGAGGATGTTGCTGCATTGAAGAAGGCAAAAAAAACACAACAGCCAGCTCAAGAAGTGTCCAAAGAAGTGGACACAAAGAGAGAGGAAGATGTTGACGAGGCAGATGATATTGATGCAGATGCGGACGCAGATGCGGACGCCCCTGTTGAGGATGAGGACGAGGCGACAAGAAAAAGACGTGAATTTGAAGAACGTTTTGATAGAATCATGAAGAAGCCTGCTTCTCGTCGTCGTAAGAACAATGACGTGGATTTGGAGGCAATGCAGGATGAATTCATTATCTCCCTCAAGAACAGAATGAAACAAGCAGCTTTTCAAGATGCAGAGGCGATTTCTAACAAAAAACCCGCAACTAACAAATTGAAGTTGTTACCAAAGGTTAAAGACACATTGATCAAGTCAAATCTTTACGATTCAATTTTGGATAACAATCTTTTGGATTCGGTGAGACTGTGGTTGGAACCATTACCGGACGGATCCTTACCATCATATGAAATCCAAAAAACACTTCTTAATGAGTTGACGAAGATGCCAATCAAAACAATCCACTTGAGAGAATCATCCCTTGGTAAGGTGATTCTCTTCTATCAACAATCGAAGAAGGTTGATCCATCATTGAAGAGAATTGCGGAAAAATTGATTGGTGATTGGACTAGACCAATCATGGGTAGATCGGATAATTACAGATCGAAAAAGGTGAGCTCCTCAGCGTTTGATCATGAAAGTTTTAAGACCAAGATCAAATTGGCTCCTAATGATAAGGTAACAAAACAAGTGAAAAAGTCATTATATCAAGAAGCAGCAGACAGAAGAAAGAGAACAGCAGCACCGGAGGCAAGAACCAGTGTCTACACTGTGGCTCCAAGGGTCGATCCAAGCTTATTACAATCACAAGTTTCGGGAATGTCCCAAAAGAGTGAAACTTTCAAGAAGATTGGTCAAAAGCTGACCCAATTATCTCAAAAGAAAAAGAGCTCCAAAAAGGGTGGTGTTTCAATTGAAGGTAGGGGATTGAACACCATGTGAATGAAGGTGAAGTTTCCTTTATCGAAATAAAATGAAAGAGTTGAACTCTTCAATGGTATAGTGGTTAAAACAAGTAATTGAATTGAAAACACGGATTACGTAACCATAAGAGAGTCTTTAACTTCGTAAAATACTTTAAGACAAACACACCCCACCTCTTACGATGATTGTTGTCGGTGTTATTGAACTTTTATTTATATTATTCTTAATGGAGATAGAAAATTGCACAGTGCGTACATTAACCAAATTTAAGATCTTGGCTTTTCCTTCTTTTCCTTCCACAAAGCCAACAAGGAGACACCAGAGACCTTGACAACCTTGAATCTAACACCTGGAATATCACCCTTAGCCTTACCTCTTCTACCGAAACCAGCAAGAAGAACCTCATCGTTTTCATCAACGTAGTTCAAACAACCATCGTTTGGAACGAAAGCGGTAACTCTCTTACCGTTCTTGATCAATTGAACTCTAACACACTTTCTAATAGCAGAGTTTGGTTGCTTAGACTCAATACCAATCTTTTCCAAAACAATACCCTTGGCGTGAGAAGAACCACCAAATGGAGAGTACTTGAAGGCAGTACCCAACAATCTAGCCTTGTAAGCCTTGTCAGCCCACTTGTTTTCTCTTCTGTGCACTCTCAACTTTCTGGCGGAGTTCAATCCTCTTGGCTTACCCATGGTGAATGTGCTACTGAATAAAGGAAAAAAAAGAGATGAAATTCGTCAAAAAGTGAAAAAATTTAACCCCCCTAGCCAGTCCGTGAATTTTTTCAAAAAGTGTGCGTGGTCACGTGACATACCCCTCACACCGCACAACACACTTTTTAGGGTCAACCATTTTGCCGGGAGCTTTGATGATAAAATTGGTGTGACAATTGATGGATTGATCCGGGAGTGAGGCAAATGGGTTATATGATTAGAATATGGTTATTTTAGGAGTTTTCAGGTGATTTTTGTGGTTGATCCCCCAATTACAGAGCATATTAGGGAGTTAAGAAATGGATGGCTTTTAGTTCTACAATGTGGTCTGAATTAAGATATCCCAAGGTGTTGGTTGGAGGATTGAGGATGTGGGATATCGATTGGTTATTAAAATTGACTTCAATGATATGGTTCATTTGTAGGTGATGGGAACGTATTGTAAGTGATGTTCCTTGTTAAGAAGGATTGCGATTTTTTCTTTGAAGTGGTTATATGAGCATGCTATTGATGCTAAGATAGCAATTCAAGATTAGGAATTGCCTTGAAAGAGAGAATGGATTGGGGTTAATGTACGTTCAACGGATTTGGAACACCTTGAAGACATGTTACATCTGAAGACATAATATTTCGGCAATGAACCCAAAATAAGATAGAAGTATACGAGGAAGCGAGATGCGCATGTGTTACACTTGATTAACACTATGAGCTCTACATCTTGGGTTGAAGTTGAAGATCGATATTTCATTTAAAAATAAGAGCTGAGCAATATAAGGTAGATGGAGTGGAACTTAATGGTGAGGGTCTAGCACCTGGTAAACGAGGAGATTTTATAAACCATCGTTAGACAGATTCATGGATAAAAAACAGTCAATCTATTAACAAATAGGTCAATTCCATTTCAAATTAGACGTGATCGTTTTTATATTATAACAAAGTGCCCCACATACCATGGAGTCAAGTTCTCAAATCACCATGGATGTAAAATCAGCATTAGATAGTTTGTGTTACCTGCATTCATGGTCAGAAGATACATCATCTCTGTGCTCATTCGCTCGGCAAAGAATTTTGAAATTTTGAAATTTTCCACCCATCTTTCTTTCCCACCAAATAACTGCTCTTGACCCAGATAATAAAATTATTACAAAAAATGAAGACAGCTATTATCACGAAATAAATCATCAAGAGGATTACTGAAGAAGTTCCTGGAAGTCAAATCCAAGCTATCGTTGAGAAGGAATTCCTCAATGAGTGATAACGATAAACAAGTATCCAAGAATTGCTCTATTGAAAAAAAGCTTTTTTGTCAAAATACCTGGAATGGAAAGAACACAGGAGGGAGTTTTACAGCCTTTATCCAGGTGTCGGTGGGACAGCTGTGGGAGGGCAAAGTTGCTCAGCAAGTTACACCCGATGTTATCATTGCCAATCTTGTAAATGAGGACAACAACAAACGCCGTGCTCAGCCATCCATGTGGAAATTAAATAAAAAACACCGAATTACCCGAGTGTCAAAATAGACGAAAGAGTAAAATCTTGGCGAGAACAAAAGAGAGGAGCTAGCATACACGAAAGTGCAAGAAGATTGCGAAAAAGACTGTAGGCATCCTACCCATTTCACCAAGATAATTTCAGTGTGTAAGAAGCACTCGTATTATCCGGTATTGCTCGTTTGACTCTTCCCCATTGGTACCGACAATATTTCATCAATCCACTTCCTATCAAATGCTTCTCTTGTTTAATTTAGCGTGAAAGGAATGAAGAAAGAAAATAAAGGATAAAAAAGATGGGCATATATATATCACACCCTCCCCTAAGAGGAAAATCTAATTATTATATATTTGGTCGAAACTTGAACTTAATGAAGCGCTTTATAAGTTGTGGATTGTCTCTTCAAGTAGTAAACCCCCTGACTGAAACGGTGAAAAGATGCCATATGAATCAAACAAATCGCTCAGCAAAAATAATCAAAACTTATGCACAATAGGGAAGATAATAATATTAACAAATATAACCAGATCCAAAGGAATTTTAAATTTGAGAGGATCTTTATCTATGTGTTCATATTCATGAAATCTAATTATCAACACGTTTGAAAAGATCCTAAGTCACGTGCCCTCCGCCTAAGGGATTTTTTAGTAGCCGAATGGAGACACCTTGATAATCTTAATTTTAGGAGTCTTATCAGTAGAATGACGGTAGACGATTACATACAGACGATAATTGGTCAATATCTTTATTCTAAGGGGCTGACCAAGACTCTTGCACAAATGGAGCAAGAGTTAAATAAGAAGTTACAATGGTCAAATATTGATGAAACTTTACCCACTATCATTCATGATAGAATCAACTTCCAAAAGCTATCTCTGGGTGAAGGAGACAATGATGAAGTGAATAAAATTGATGAATTATATCAATCGGACGTTTTAAAGAAAAAGGGGATCGAATTGACTCCATGGAGTGTCCAATACCCAAGCTGTAAAAGTCTGATAAATTTAGGACCATTGAGCAAAACTCTCATCATTTACTCTCATCATTGGATGAAGGAATCCCAATCGCTAGGGATTTTTGTCACCAATACGAAACATCTAATCATCTACGATCTAACTGTGGGTCAAATTTTGAAATGTACCCTGGACCCACTTAATGGTCAACCCATTAAAACTGTCATTGGTATGGACGACTACTTGTTTATTTGTGATATGAATGGGACATTATACACTTTTGAGGTGGACCAGAACTGGGAACTCACCCCAATCACAGAAGGGTTAAAATTACATAGGAGGTTAATCACAGATTTTCAATTATTGAGATTGGACCAAGGTGAATTATTGGGGTATTTTTCCTCGATAGGATGGGATGGAAGGATTGTTATTGGAAAAATCATAAAACAAAATGGCTTGCAACTTTCTATCATCGGGGATTATAAGCTAATGACCAATCCAACCTCAATGTCTTTCAACATAGATGACATGAGCGGATTACCAAACTTATTGGTTGGTAGGTTGAATTCCACCTTGATTTCAATGTTCACAATAACTCCCGACTTTGTCATGGAACTTTGTCGAATTTCATTGAATGACTCCCAGTTTTCCAATCACTCCTTTCAACCCATGTCAATGGTCGTAGTGGACTCTAAAAAATCCATTTTGTCGATCGGCACTGACCACGTCCCATATATGAGGATGATTACTGTTTTTATCCCATCCATACAAGAGGTTATTGATTTACACTACCCTGACGTTGAACATTCAACAATACTTGATCGATTGGAACACATTCATACTCAAACTGACGACAATAACGTACAAAGTTTCCATTCAAGGATACCCATCATCAGAGAGGTCATATTATCTAATTTCAACACACTTTCTCCACAAGATAAGTACTCAAACGCCATTCTTCTGCCGAGAAAAGAAAAAGGGGGTATTTGGATCATTGGTGATGACGGGAAGATTAGGGGCTTTGATTTGAAAACCGGTAACGTGATGGTCACATTGGACAGCAATAAAGGGAGGGCAAAATCGTCCTTTATTGGCTCTGTTGATGATGACGAAGTGCTCGTTTTCTGTGGTGCCTTAGATAAAGAGATTTCGATGTGGTCCGTTTTGTAGATGACGGGACATTAGGTGTTGATTTAACCTGGGTTTCAACCTTATCTTCACTGATCGAAACAAATTAGATTTATCATCAATGCCAAAATAGAAATTAAGAATACCTTTTTAAAATAAAATAACTAATATTTATTAATTATGGAGTGTCCACCACTCCTAATTGAGCATCATAGACAGCATCAGCAAATTTGATACCCCATTCCCAGGTAGGATCAACAATATAATTGATCCCTCCATCAGGGGCAAAATATCTCAACTTTTTAATGTCTGTTGTTTCCCACTCCGAAATATCATCTTCAAAATTTAAAAACATCAAAAACGGAGTCAACCACTCCACCAAATATCCCCTTTCCTCCTTTGTGAACCCCATCCTCAAGGAATAAAACCAAATAGGAGAATCATAAGCATGAGGAATTTTGTGCTCAGGAGGTAAGTGTGCATCCAAAAATTTCCCTCTAAAACTGATCCTATAACGGTAGTAATCCCTTTGTGGAAACCCCCCGTCGGTAACATATTTTGCAAAACCTCTAGTTGAGCAAAAAACCTGACCATCACCAATGATATCCCCAAAAAGTTTTTGTAGGCGTGGTTGGAAGTCTTCGGGGTTTTTATCAAATTTATCAACCTCGTATAGATCCCAAATGGTAGGGACAACATTCTTTGGGTAGTAGTTTTCGATTTCAACAGCCAAATGGTCCAAAGTCGTTGGTGTGTCTAAAAGTGAGTACAAGAACCCCTCATTATCC
The DNA here is from genome assembly GCA_030563565.1 of Saturnispora sekii. Taxonomy (NCBI): domain Eukaryota; kingdom Fungi; phylum Ascomycota; class Pichiomycetes; order Pichiales; family Pichiaceae; genus Saturnispora; species Saturnispora sekii. The sequence continues at coordinate 26,296 of JAJMJM010000038.1, forward strand.
GTTTCACCATGCAAAATGCGGACTCCTTTCGCTTTCAACAATTGACCAAATTTTCCGCTTCTTATATCTTTCAATAGTGTGGATGGAACAAAGTTATCATCGGTGATTGCTCTGAAAGTGTGCAATTCCAATTTAGGAATCAATTCGTATGATATGTCCTCAATGGTCATATCTCTCAATTTTTGAATCTTTTCTTTGGACGTCTTATCTTCCAAGTGAAGAACAGAAACAATTTCCTCGAATTGATTCTGACATTCTTTGATAGTCTTTGGTTGCGTCAAAATCATATTGGAGAAGAAACAAACCTGTTTGATGATTTGCTTTTTCTCTGGGTGGTACAGTTCGTATGCCAATTGGAAAAATGTCGAGTATGACCCGGCAGATAGTCCTCCAAGGGTGATTTTCTTGGGATTACCACCGAAATACTTTATGTACTTGTAAGTCCATTCAATAGCCAATCTTTGATCCCAGAAACCCTGATTGGTGCAAGTAGCATCTTCTTCTAATAACTCCTTACATGACAGAAACCCAAATATATTGAGCCTATAACCTGGTGTCACGAAGATGAACTTTTGAATGAAATCTTCATCACTTCCTAATAGCTCCATCAGGTTATAGTACTCGTTATTGGGATCCCCAAATTGAAGCCAACCACCATGAATATAAACCAGAACAGGCCAGCCGCCTTCAGGTTTGTGCTCATCCGTGGATGGCACAAAAATGTTCAAATACTGGATCCATTCATCGATTGGACCCTTGGGATAAGAAAAGACCTCTGATTCAAAGACCGGTTGTGGACATTTTTTGCCAAATTCTTTATACTCTCCTGTATAATCGTAATCGTCAGGCAGTTTTTCTGGTAAGCCAAATCTCTTCTCTCTCTTGTTAGGTAATGCAAACGGGATTTTAGCAAATCTATGTAGTGAATTTTTGCCGGAAACAGGATCTTTGAGAGTGAAACCTGTCAAAGTCCCCTGGCCAGGAATTGTAACCTTGTACTTTGACGCACCCTCCGTAGAAACCAATTGTCCCATTTAAGTCTTTGTTAAAGAGGAAGAAGAGGCAAGAATAAATGCAATTGTTTATCAATATATCCGCTTTTATGATAAGGTCGGAAAATTCCCCAAACGGGTGTGTGATAAGATAATGCAGATCAAATTCCAGATCATGCTTGGCTTATTAATCTTCAAAGTAATATCTGTAATATTGTTATCAAAATTTCAACATCTCGAGGATTCAATACGAGGTCAGAATGAATTGTAATTTTGAAATCTTAAAGATGAATTGAGGAGATTGGTTAAATCTCCAAGATTTAGCCTTTGAGAACTAATGTCAATGTCAAAACAGAATACAGGTTTCCGAGTTAAAATAGACAAGATTCATTGATTAAAATAGGCAATAGATTACGTCCCAGACGCAAATATAACAAATAAAAAAGGTAAAAAGATTTATGACCTTAAATTCTGTAACGGAATTCAGGGTTTTGGAAATCAGTCAAATCGGCAAATTCCAAGTTATCTGGAATGATGTAGGCATCTCCCATTTGTGCTCTCAACTTGTCTCTTCTTCTGTTCTCCCAGATGTTATAAACAGTCAAAATGACCATCAAAAAAATGGCGGCACAGTAACAACCAACAGTACCTGCCTTAGCCTTGCTGTAATTTGGAGCATCCTAAATGGGTGTTAGTAAAATGAACAATCGAATAATGAGCAAAAAATTGAACGTAACATACCGTGCTTCTAAAAGTTTGTGGACCAATGACATTACCAGCAGCATAACCCATCAATGTGACAGCATTGGTCATCATTTTCTTTGTGAAACCAGCGGTGTTAGAGGTAACGCAAGAAGTAATTAAAATGATACCCACAGGGGAGGCACCGAAGATGTAGTAACCGGCCAATGCGGCGTTTTTGGAACAGAATGCTAACATACATGTACCGGCCAAAACGACAACCATGTAGAAGAGAGCAATTGGCATTCTCTTCATGGTGATGTAAGTAAAAAGAGGCAAACCACACAAACTGACCAATTCCACGGCACCAACAGGCATCTTCATTAAAAGAGACTTCAAGGAAGAATAACCGTACGACTCCAAGATCAAAGTACCGAAACCAGAAACACCACCGTTTGGAATAGCAACAGCCAAGGAGAGGAGGAAGTAGATTAAGGTTCTTGGATCCATGAAAGCCTCCTTCGCCTGTTCAATCTTGAACTTCTTGTTACCATAACCTTGGTTGTTCTTTCTGATTCTGGCAATAACAACCTCCTTTTCTCTTTCCGATAACCATCTTGCTTCAGTTGGAGAGTTTGGCATCACAAGCATGATCACAAACCCGAGAACAATTGTCATCAAACCAATGATCAAAAACAAGATTTTGTAAGCCTTCATAGAGTATGTGTCTTGGTGGAGGTACAACCCGTAGGAGACACCGGAAAGGAAAATCGTACCCATACCGTTGAAACCGTAAAAAGCACCTGTACACCCGAAATGTTCACTAAAGTGATAATATTGGTTCAAAACAACAACAAAGATAGGTGAGACAAACGCCTCCAAAAATCCCAAGAAGGTTCTCAAAAACATGAATGCTCCGTAAGTTTTTGGGACACAGTGTAAGCATTGGATAAGACCCCAAATCACAATCACACAAGAGACAAATCTGATAGTTGGCAATTTTTGGATTGCGATTGCAGAAAAAGGTGCCCCGAACACGTAACCTAGATAGAAACCAGAATTGGTCTGTACATTGTTAGTAATTGATCTACAAAAAGAAATTCAATTCTTCCGTTGAAGTAACATACCCAAGCATACATTTGACCCTTCATATCATAATCAGTCTCAATACCCATGACAGCTGCAAACCCGATAGAGGTCTTGTCCATAAATTGACACATGTATAGCAGACAAAATAAAGGCATAACAATAAGGTCCAACTTTCTTTTCAGTTTACGGTCCTCCTCAGGTGGCACATCGACGTGACCATGAGCCTGTGCAAATGCCAATGCTTCATCCAAGTGGGCTTCATCTTGTGCAATGTGAACAATCTTCCCAGTTGGTGAAATAACTGTGTCTAGCTGGTTGGAATCAATGGCACCAATGGTAACCTTCGAAGTTAGTTTTTCTTCATCTAAACTTGACATTGGTTGGTGATGATCTTGGGGTCAGTATTGAGCAAGTAGTTGACGCCTCTTTTCAGTTTTTATACGTCGTTTTTTGATTTAATCTTATCAATGCAGGAGCGGGCCAGTGACTGATAACTCACCCGCTTAATTTCTTTTTTTGATTTCTCAACCGCAACGGCTCACTCCATACTTAAGAGGGCCAGCTTATCCTTATCAATTTGTAGCGTGATGGTTAGAACTCTTTTATCTCCGTAAGATGGGACAAGCTATTTCCACTGAAAATACCACCACCAAAACCGTTGAAATCCCCAACAAAGGGTCTCTTAAGGGAAGATATTTCAAATCTCAATTGACAGGCAATGAGACAGTGTTGAGATTGTGCCACATTCCATATGCAATCCCAATTGCCGAATCAACGAGATTCACTTTGCCAAAACCATTGTCGGACGATTTTGATTACACTGGTGATTATACGGATTTTGCATTGAAATGTCCACAACCATCGGTTCCCAATCCAGCTTTCAATTACCTAAAATCACCAAGTGATGAGAAGATCCAGTACCTCAATATGTGGATTCCAGCATCTGACAAGTACAAACCGGAAGGTGGTTGGCCTGTCTTGTTCTATATTCATGGTGGCTGGTTACAATACAATGAACCAAACGGTGACCAATTTAACATTGTGGAGATGTTCGACGATGAAGACTTCGCAGAGAAGTTCATTCTAGTTGTCCCTGGTTACAGATTGAATATGTTTGGATTTTTATCCTCAAAGGAATTACTTGAAGAGAATCCCAACAATTCTAACTTCGGTTTCTGGGATCAAAGATTGGCTTTGGAATGGACCTATAAGAATATTGCTGATTTTGGTGGTAATCCCGAAAAGATCACAGCTGGAGGGTTATCAGCCGGTTCTTACTCTCTATTCTTCCAATTGGCCTACGAACTGTATCACTCAGAGGCTACTCAAATCATCAAACAAGTCGTCTTTTTTTCCAACATGGTCTATGTTCAACCAAAATCGATTGAAGAATGCCAGGGTCAATTTGATGAGATCATTGACAAATTGAAAATCGAAAAGTCCTTATCAGGGGCTGAGAAGTTGGCTGCCTTGAGAAATTTGGATACAAATTTCATTGAAGATTTCATTCCAACTTTGAAGTTACACACATTTAGAGCCATCACGGACGGTGAATTTATTAACCCTAACTTAATTACTGATTTGAATTCCGGTAAGTTCGCAGAACTATTAATTAAGAAGGGCTCGAGAGTCATGATTGGTGAAGTGGATAATGAACATGTCAAATACTCCCTACTGAACACTCCTTTGACCGTTGACGAACTTCCATTGCAAGTAGAAAACTATTATCCCAGAGAATTGGTTCAAACTATCTTGGATCTTTACAAAACTGATACTATAGATCTTTCTTTGCCAGAGGAGGAATTGAAGGAAGAGATCAGAATCAAATATGGTGAAATGATTGGTGATGGCCAAGTTTATGCATCAAGCAGAGGTTTCATTCACAAATTAGTTGAGAATGGTTTCCCTGTGGACAATTTGTTCAGATACAGAATTGGATTCAGAGCAAAGTGGCTGGATGACCACGTTGCTCCAGAAGTGAAAGTTCCACACGCCGGGGACATCACTGTGTGGTTTGGTAATATGCGCAAGGGGTATACTGCAGAAGAGAAGGATTTAACCTTCAAATGGCTCACCCCATATCTCAGCTTCCTCAACTTCGACAAGGAGGTCACCCAATGGCCACGGGATGATCACAAAAAGATCAGATTGTTCAAGAGAGATGGCTCTGAAGAATTCATTGAGGACCCTGACTGGAATTGGGGTGTCAAAGTTTCTCAAGCTGTTTACAACAAGCAAGTTTTGTAGACCAGCTCTCTTGATTGCTTCAAATTTTGTATCTAATCATCGGCTTCTTTACCATTGTTATTTTATATGAATAATTCAAGCATAACCACTAATTTCCGTGTTTTATGCTAACTAAATAACTCATAACTTATTTAAATAGAGCAAAGATCTATTAATATTGGCCAACCAGCCTGTTAAATTGAGATTGCTGCATTTTAAAATGTCAGCTGTTTACTGAAAAAAGGTTAACACTTTTGATGTCAAAATCTATTAAATAACTAAACGAGTTTGAATCTATTTCATAACTTTTATCACCATCCCCTGCATGGAATCCAAACATCACAGACAAGTCCTTCTTGATCAACGACAAAAAAGAATGCAAAGCAGGCCATATTAATACACACATGTTGCAGTAGAATGTCTACTTTCTCGCCAATTGGAATCATTTTACAGTCGCCAGATAATGGTTGTAAAATACCATGTTCTTGTGATAATCTGTTCAAATACCACACACCATATGGTGAATCGGATGCCAGTTGACCAAATCCCTTAAATTTATGCGAAGTTTCCTTAGTCATAGCTAAAACACCCGTATTGGTCAACATCTCCCCAATTTCGTTATTTCTGCCCGGGTATTGTGATAACACAGTGCCCAAAATAAATGAGGATATATCATCTTCAGTGACTGTACCAGTTGCAACTTGTTGCAAATCAGAAATAAGATAGTTTCCTGCATGTAATTCTAATCTTCCGTTCAAATCATCGATCAAGTTTTTCCATTGATCCAATGGTGTATTTTGGAAGGCTCTGATAGTGGGAGATGCCCCCACACTAATAGTCAATTCATCAAAAGAATCATCTAATTCTCTCAATGTGGCAACGGCATTATTAACTGAATTAATTTCATCCATCAGGACATCTCTGGAGCTCTCCATAGAATCTGCAGAATAGGAGTGTCCACCATGAGCATAAAAGCCATACAAGAGGAAGTATTCCTTATATTCAATGAACTTCTCTAACAATGTTGCCAAATCATCTCTTCCAAAAACACCAGCTCTATGCGTCCCCATGTCTATCTTAATATAGACAGAAAATTTGAAACCCAGGGGTAGTGAATCCCTATTTCTATCAACAAATTTCTTAATGTTAAGGATGTGTTGAATATTATCAATAAAGATGGTGAACTTCTTAAACTTTTGAGACAACTTGACCAACTCGGGTAAAATATCCGCAACCGCAACAGGCAATCCATAAACGACATCATCAACAACAATTTCACCAGTCTTGTCCTGATAATCAGAAATCAAATAGGCTTCCCTTAAAGTGGACACAACAATAGAGGAGTACTTTGGTCCGTCATAGTTGGCCACATTATAACCCAATTGCTTCAACGACCCCTCAATGGTTTTATGAGTTTTAATATGCGCCCTATATTTGATCTTATTTGTGACTCCTTCATCAACTTCGTTTAATGCTGACAAGAGTTTTGTGATGTTGTTGTCCACAACGGACTCCTTAATGATCAACGATGGTGTTGGCAAGGATTTATAGTGTTTGCCTTTGAATTCATTCAAAAGGGACTCTTTTAAGCCGGTTGGATCAAGTGGATATCTGATGGATGAAGTGGCCATGATTAGATAAGGAAAGGAGCCCAATTTGCGGTGAACTCTGTGAAATCGGTAGAACCTTCATTTAAATGGTGGAATCAATATCTGGCCCGCTCCGAGCGGGCGGTTGATGGCGGTAACTGAGATAAACATTTACGTAATCAGTGCTCATTCCAGCTCATTCCATGGTCCAATGGTACGCAGTACACCGGACCGGGAAACAATAACGTGTTCTAAGCGTAAATAGCAAGAAAAGCCAGTAAAATTAAACATTAAGTGGTATAAAATTCATCAAATCCTATAAAGGGAGGGTATCCATATCGCTAATAATTGCATTTATTCCTTTATCTGTAAACTCATCCCCAAACATGAATTGTAATCCTTCATCGAGGAAATTAAAAACAGACAAATCACCATCAGTTGGAAGGGAAGATAAATTTATTGCTCCTATTGGTGTCTCATTAGGTTCGGGGTTAATTGGTTCATCCTTTAACTGGGATTCGATATGCGACTTATATTTCTGAATACGTTTAAACCTATCGTTTGCAACCGGTGTCCAAACATTGTCCAAAACGCTTAATGCTTCAATGCATCTTCCCACTATTGGTAAACGTATATCGCCTTTAAAAACATCCAATCCAATAGCTGGATCTATTGTAAATTGATACAGGGGATCCAGTTGGGAGAGATTAAGGCGATGATTGGGTTTCTTGCTAACATGGGATAAAACAATGTACATTGCTTGAAAAGGAAAACTCAATCTATTATACCACATGCACCCACCCATGATTCTGCTACCAATACAAAATTTCAAAATCGACTCGTTGATTAGAACTAAAGCTTGGAGAACTAAGTTTGTTGTCAATTTGTCCATTATGTTTTCAGTAGGAACGTAGCTAAGCGAGTCTCTCAAAATGCTCATTAAAAGAGCAGACTTTGCTAGTCCCATTCTAGTTTCAGTCACCAACCAGTTCAGGTAATCCCTTGGTTTTTCCATCGAGGCCAAAATTTGATCGTTGATATCATTGACAATGATTATGGTTCTATTATAAATTGTATCAAGGGCGCTATACTCGTCCATTGTACATGTTTCAATTTGGTTAATTTTATCTACAATGGAGCTCCAAACCTTGGCATTATGGAGCCTGCCGAGAAAAAAAAGAGATGTGAGGTCCTTTGACTTTGTTGGAAATAGACTCACCGACTCAAAAGACCGAGGATTCATATTTGTGGGTAAACCTGTGTAATATGTTGATAAACAATCCAACAACCATATGAAACAATAAACCAAATCTCTTAATGGCGTTATATCGAGCTTTTGGGTTATCTTCCTATGTAAACCAAACACCTGGGCCAATTTGCACAAGTGGGATATTTGGATTGTTGCCGGAAACCCATTCATCGACCCCACATAATAAATGAGACATAAACTTGTCAATGCTGATAAAGAGGGCGTGACGTTTGTGTTAAGAATGTATTTCAAATTCTCAATACAATTAAAGTAATCGATTCTCATCAACTGGTAATTATATGGAGATGGAACACCTGCAATGACGTCATTGAGCATTAACGAAGTGGATGAGCAAAACATGATAGCAAATTGTAAGATAAGTGAATTCATATCATTAAATGCTTTAGAATCCTCCCAAAATGAGTTGTATTTGTACATGAATTCTTCCTTATCAACAATAGGTATAATTGGATGAATGTTTTCAAAAAAGTGTGTCACAAAAATATCAGATACATCCTTTGGTGGCATATATTCCTTGATTTGTGTTAAATGAGAGATGTGCTTGAACATGACGTTAAAATCAAAGAGAGCGACCGTTTGGTTTATGTTCTTTTTCGAATCTACAACCCATGAAACATTTGAGGAGTGTTCATAAAACGGAAATAAACTCATTGGGAAGTACTTCGAATATTCCCCCGTCGTATTAACAATCAATTTAAAGTTATAGTTTTCTTTAGGACGAGGTTGAGGCATGATCTCCGTGCGGGGAATCGTGTGGGAGTACTGAGCCATTGCCTCCTTATCTCTTTTCATTGCATCAAGTTGATCGTTGGTAAAATAAACACATGGCAAACTTAATCGAGAGCATCTTTCACAAGGGACACTTCTGGTGCACTTTCTCTTAGCTTGGAAACATTTCTTACAAGCTGTGATTGTTCTAGGCCTCAATATCTTACTTGTTCTAACTTTGGATACAACCGTCCCTCCACTCTTTGATGTTCGAGGATGTTTCTTATCTGTAAGAATCTGTTTGGAGGGAATACCATGCGATTTTGCTGGTTTTGGGTCCTTCATTGCATCCGATTGTAGGAGAAAAGGGGGACGACCGAGATCTTCACTGGAAGTAAGTGTATTTTTTGTACCGATTGGGTAATTCTTTCACCCGTCTCAAGCGCACCGATTTCTATAAAACCAGGGGGATCCCCGAGAAGGCCAGCTTATCATGATATCATTTCGGAATAGCAGTCGATGTCGACTATAGATGATAATATTGTTATAATAGGTGCTGGTATCACCGGTTTGTACACCGCTTTTGCCTTGATTCATGATGCCAAGGTGGATCCCAAATCCATCAGTGTGGTTGCAGAATACCTGCCAGGAGACTGGTCGAAGAATTTCACTTCACCATGGGCAGGCGGGAACTTCTCGTGTATTTCAGGTTCGGATGAGTTCTCATTGGAGTGCGATCGTTTGACTTACACGAACTTACCAAGAATCAGGGAGATTCTTGGTGGTAGTGAAAAGTCGAGTATTGTGGAGAAACAAGCAATTGACGCTTTTGAGGTGGCCCTCCCTAAGACCAAGCTTGATTCTCTTGCCACTTATGTCAAAGATTTCAAGATTTTAAGTGACGAGGAATTACCTCAGAACGATCCAAGAATCAAGGCGGGTTTGAAATATACCACCTTCAGTTTCTTTGTTCCCAAGTACTTATTTAGAATGTATACCCACTTGAAAGAATTGGGTGTCACGTTCAAAAGACGGAAATTGAACAATATCAACGAAGCATGGTTGACAATTTATACCAAAGTTGTCTTTAATTGCACAGGTTTGGGGTCGAAATCACTTGGAGGTGTTGAGGACACAATGGTTTACCCAACAAGAGGTCAAATTGTCGTTATTGAAGCCCCTCATGTTCAAGTGAATATGTGTAGATGGGACCGTGATTCAGCAACTTACATCATTCCAAGGCCATACTCTGATGGCCAATTGGTGTGTGGTGGCTTTTTGCAAAAAGGTATTGACAATGGAGACACATTCGGGTATGAAACTGAGGATATCCTGAAAAGGGTCACCAAAATGTGCCCACAGATCTTGGATAAGCCATTAAAGATTATTAGAGAGGCCTCTGGTTTAAGACCAACCAGAAACGGAGGAGCCCGAGTGGAACCCCAATTATTGGAAGATGGTAGATTGATAATTCACAATTACGGCGCCGGTGGTTATGGATATCAAAGTGGATATGGCATGGCCACTTTTGCTGTTAGATTGTATCAGAAGAATTTACTAAGACAGTCAAAGTTGTGAGATCATTTTATCAGGTTTATTTAGAATATCCTTTATTATAAGTAACTATTGTTTATCACACTCACCCAAGTGGTGAAACATAATGGCAATAGAGCCACAACTTCCCTTCGTTTGTTTGATCATAGTTTACATGCTCAGCATATAATGTTTTCAGGTCATGTTAAAAGGGATACACAATTATCCCACAAAAATAAGCCTCTATAAGTCAGTATGATTATAAATTTAACGCTTGGAATTAACATAACCCCCACGGTCGCACTCAAGTGATTCGTTCTCCGTTTCCTCACATTCAATGAGTCTGCTCTCCTCATCAACAATATCAGAAGGCTTACCTTTGGCAACCCACTTTTTTAATGCTTGGACTAAAATACCTGCACAGAAAACTTGTTCTGATTGGTATAGAACCAAAGGAACCAGCAATTTACCCAAGTTAGGGTTATCATCCCCATACTGGGTGCTGATTAAAGTGACACCCAAAGCGGCAGTTTTTGCAGGACCACAAAACATCACCGAAACTGTATCTGGTCTATCATATCTCACCCACTTCACTGTGGAGTAAAACTTCGATGTTTTAGGCGGTAGTGGCAGCCTACAAGAGGCAAAACAAAGCAAGGTGAAGAACATGTAAAGACCCACATTAAAAAAACAGATGAATATCATTGATGCGGGGGGAACTGAAGTAAACGACCCTTGTTCAAAAGCCGTGGAAAAAGAGGAGAACATGATCATAAGCAACATCCAAGAACCCACCTTGAGTGGTTTGATAAGGTTCATAAACCATTTCACTTGATCGTAGAAGAAATATCTCAAAATTTGACCCACCACAAGTGGGACAAAGACCGTCAAACCAACCTGTTTTAAAACATTCCCGTAGATTTTTGCTATCGACCCTTCCATGTATATTTTTGGATTTGCAAATGCCCACGGGGTGGCCGGACCAAAATACATCTGCGTCAAAGCCGGTGTTATGAATGCCCCCAAGATGTTACCGATGAACACCTCACAAAGAGTCAACAATTCGTTACCATCCGCATTTTTTGTCATAATCACGTTTGACGCAACCGTTGTTGGACAGGACATCGTAACAATCAAACCCACAAGCATCCAGTCATCGATGTTCAAATTGTTGCACTTTTTGATCCCCGTGATAATTCCATATCCAATTGAAGATGTGATTAAGAAGGAATATATCAAAATAGTTATATGTGCCTTCCAGTTGAATAAGTTGACCTTCAATTGTGCAGATTCTGTCCCCAAACCAGACTGAAGAAAGATAGCTGCAACTGCACCGTAACCTATAGTATATTGAGCTTTGATTAGCCCACCATGACAAGCAAACTGGGGATAAGAATGAGCGATAGCTATTAAGCACCCTAAAATCACAAAAAACCACTGTGAATAAATATATCCTACAACGCTTTTGACCCAATCGGGCACCCAAGCAGGCCACTTTAGATTAACACTTATCATTTTTCTTTAAGAAGCAGCTTGTGTCTCTATTAGATAACATTAATTGGGAATCTTATTCAAAAGAGGAAGGAGCGGGTCAATAAAAAATAACTCGTCCGCTCCATTATCAACAGCCAATTAAGGATATAAAGCGATGGGTTTCCCCCGCACCTCACTGCTCAAATCCGCATCTTATCAGCGTAACTATGGGCCAATCGCTTTCGATTGAGAATTCACTAACCTTTACCTTGAAGAGCAAGCTAGGGGAGCTGAAAGGCTTGCAATTGATCAACCCCGAAACGGGTAATGTGACCACAACTAGATACTGCAAAGTTCCCTTTGCGGAAAAGATCGAGGATGACATGAGATTCACTCTTCCAAAGGCTCTGCCTGAGCACTTTGATTACAGTGGTGATTATACTCAATTTGGATTGAAATGCCCACAACCGGCGGTTCCCCACCCCAAGTTCAATTACGTCAAGTCGCCTAGTGAGGAGTACATCCAATACAACAATATCTGGGTTCCATCTTCTGACAAGTATAGACCAGAAGGAGGCTGGCCAGTCCTTTTCTATATCCACGGTGGATTCTTACAGTACTCCACGCCAAACGTTGACTTCTTCAATGTGGCGGAAATGTTTGATGATGCGGAGTTTGCTCAGAAATACATTTTAGTGGCTCCCGGATACCGATTGAACATGTTTGGATTTTTGTCCTCGAAGGAGTTACTAGAGGAAGATCCCCGCAGCTCAAATTTCGGGTTCTGGGACCAAAGATTGGCCTTAGAATGGACGTACAAGTATATTTCGGAATTTGGTGGTGATCCTGAAAAGATAACTATGGGCGGTATTTCAGCGGGTTCCTATTCAGCATTTTTCCAATTGGCTTACGAACTTTACAATCCTAGAGAAACTCAGATAATTAAACAAATGGCTTTATTTTCCAATTTAGTGTACATCCAACCGAAAACAATTGAGGAATGCCAGGATCAATTTGATGAGATCATTGAGAAATTGAAAATTGATAAGAGCCTATCAAGTGCTGAGAAGTTGGCTGCTTTGAGAAAGCTAGAAAGTGGATTCATTGAGGATTTCATCCCTACATTGAAATTGCACACCTTCAGAGCTGTCACCGATGGCCATTTTATTAACTCAAATATTATCAAGGATATTAAGAGTGGTGAGTTTGCCAGAATGTTAACTAAAAAGGGTTCCAAGATCTTGAATGGTGAAGTGGACAATGAACTGGTCAAGTACTCTCTTTTAAACACCCCGACAACCCTGGAAGAATTGCCACTTCAGGTGGAGAACTATTACCCTAGAGTTGTCGTTCCTGCACTATTGGAAGCGTATGGGGCCTCTAAATTGGATCCTGAAAGTGTTGATTTTAAGGAGGACTTAAGAAAGTTGTATGGTGCAATTATTTCTGACGGTCAGGTCTATTCCTCCGCAAGAGGATTTCTTTCCAAATTGGTGGACAATGGCTTCCCTCAAGAGAAAATATACAGATATAGGGTCGGATTTAGATCGCAATGGTTGGATGCTCATGTAGAAAGGAAGCACAGGGTTCCACATGGTTGTGATCTTACGGTTTGGTTTTATAATTTGAGAGCTGGTTTCACACCAGAAGAAAAGAAAGCCACAAATGAATGGTTAAAGCCATGGTTGCAATATCTCAATTTTGACGACAAGATTCACTGGCCAAATGACAGAGTGACAAATCTGAGATTATTTGCGAGCGATGGTTCCACCCAGTACATTGAGGATCCCGATTGGGAATGGGGTGTCAAGATCTCCAACATTGTGTACGATTCTTTAACTTCCGAGTAGAGCTCGGATTTGTAATGCTTGAGCTAGGTATACCTATTAGAAACGTGACTTTTGTTTGGATGGCGGTCAAATTAAAAGATGCTTTGCAGTCTTTGCGCATTCACGTCGCCACTAATAATAATAATAATAATATCAAAAAACAGATTTATGCTGAGCACTTTGGGGACGCTGGGGTATATTGTCTAATACAGATCAAGGTTCTTCCCCACTTTTACTAGACACCGATAATAAGTCTTACTCTTTCTCCCAGAGTTTCATTATAAACATTTCTTGATAATTTTAATCTCATATCCAATGCATAACTATGCAATATATTCTATAAGACGTCCATTTGTGGAATCTCCCACTCTCTTCTTTAATTCTTTCAAGTCACCCTTTTCTTCCACAGTTATCCTTAGTCAACTCGATCCCTTCTTATTTACATCTTTATATAATATCCAGTCGTCATCCATTTATAAAAACTCTTTCACTTTCTAAAAGACTACCTCATCCGGTAGGACAAGAATATCCCGTCCATTTTCTCTCACAGTTTCCTTATTTACATCTCTTGACAACTCCAATCTCATATCGAAGGCATCCATATCATCCAAACCCTTTTTTCTTTGGGGGTTGGTGTTGTCATTATCATAGTAACTCACCACTCTACGGAAGACTGAGTACCCCAACTTCTCATACAGTGTTATGGCAGTCTTGTTTGAACATTTCACAAACAAATCAATAAACCAGGCATGAATTGGATTCTTAGGCTCCACTATAACCTTCAACATATCACACAATTCTGAGCCCAACCCAATTCTTCTATAGTGGGGATCAACTGTGACAGCGGAAATGTGAGCATGCCATTCCTTGTTTGTCCCCTCTGTCTTTGCCAACATGTATCCTGTTGGTTTGCCGCTTGTAGACACCGACTGGTAGCATATTGACGGATAATTGCTGATATAATGAAGATAGAAGTAGAGGTAAAAGTTCTCAGTAAGTGGATCAAGGTTGATTGGATTATGGTCAAAAAGATCTGTTGCCTGCAGGGGCACTATTGAGGTCATTGGCTCAGTAGCTGAAGAACAAGTGAAGAGGAGAAATCCTTGTTGGTTACGTAACACCATCTTCTGCACTCATCACTGGATGAATGATGGTAGATGACAACCCAGCAAGTGGGGAACAAGTTGGAACAGGAGCTAGCCAGCTTACACAGGGAGCAGTCACTTCCACGTCAATTATCACAGCCACTTCCACATCAAGAGCTCTCATGCTTCAATTGACTCACTTGTATTTGAGAACACCTGCAAAGCTGTTTCGACCGCCGCGGTGGGATTACTTGACGCCAACGAGGATACTTTTGGAGCCTGAGTTACGAAACAAACCGTGGAAAATCTGGACTCACTCGTCGTTGGCATTGGTCTATCAAAGCGTTAAAAAGAAAGGATTAAGTTGGGTTAGTGAACAGATTTTGCCGCCGTTGATGGCAAACGCCCTAGTTGGAGCCGTATTGTACGGTACGTATCTTGTAGCATTGAATAGATACCAAAATCAGCACAAACAGCTTATTGAGAGACAACTAGAGGAAGAGAGAGAGCTAGACCCCAACTCTCTCTTGGTATATCCTACGAGTTTATTGAACGGAATTGTGAGAACCTCGGTGACCACATGGGATACCTTCAAGGCGGGGTTTATTGCAGGTGGAGTCAGCACACTGATTGCAAGTCCTCTAGATGCATTGTATTCAAGGTCAACATATGCCGAGTTGATCAGTGGAAAACGCGCAAAAGAGGGAAACATGTTTAACTACGCGTGGAAGAAATTGGGGCAGGTAGGAATCATGGGCATATTTGCCGGTTTTTGGATGAATTTCATTAAGGAGAGTATGGGGTTTGGTTGTTACTTTGCCGTATTTGAAAGTGTAAAAAATTACGGATATTACTTTGCCAAGGGTGTGTTTGACGGTGTCGATAAGTTGAAGGATAATGGGATGGAGATGCTTGGTTTGGAGGTGGATTCCAGAAGCATCAATGAGGTCACAAAGGGAGAAAGAGTTTTGAGATTGACCTTTGTTTTGCTTGCGGGTGCTTCTGCGGGCTATACACTAATGGGTATCCAGTATCCCATTAATAAGGTGCAGAAGATCCATATGGCTCGTTTGGAGGCGTTGGATTTGTACAATGAGGCCAGAAAGGTGGAAACATCAAGATGGTTCAAAACATACTACCATTCTTATAAACAGACGTGGGATATCCTATTAGAGAAGAAGATTGCAAGCGGGGAGGTATGGGAGAACTTCATGTACAAGGGGTTTCGAAAGTTTGCACTAGCAAACGTTCCTGCTACAAGTATTGGATTGTTGGTGTTCGAAATAGGTCGGGAGAGGTTGACAGAAGAATTGGAAGAGGAGTGGTTGAAGCCGTAATGAATGAATGAATGATTAATGATCGATATAATTGGAGGAGTAATACGCTTTATAATATTCAATAAACAAACATATGAACAGATGAACACACTCGAAGGACCATCTTCAACATTTCTCTTTGGGGAACTACAGGCCCGATAAGGTATTTACTATTTAATTTACTTCTTGATAATGCTGTACATCTTTTTGAGTTTTGATACACCTTAAGCTTCAATTCATCAATTAACCAATGGATTATGGAGCTGAGATTGACCAGGTCAGTAAATTGCTCAGCAGAAATTTTATGCGTTGGCAATCCATTCATTATTATCATACACTTATGAAAGCACTCAATACGCGGTGCTAAAGCCACGTGATTTTATGTCATTTAGATTTATTGTTGAACTCTGAATAGAACGGTGGTGGAAAAATAAAAGTTCAATTGTTACCGATCCTGAGTTTCCAGTTTCAAGTTTCAAGTTTCAAGTTCAAAGTTTAAAATTGAAATTTTGAACTTTATAAAGGAAATGCCGTCATAATAATTGATTCACCACACAAGGATCAATAATTAATGATTATCAAGGCAACCAATTTAGCCATTCTACTTGCAACGCTACCAAAACTGAGATCTGAATGAACTCTGGAGAAGGGTCCTAATGAAAAGAAGAAAAGACGAATTATAACCATCGGAACCGATGATGAATGTATCCAGTTAAGAAATGAGAAATCAAACGGAGGAAAACAAATCCACGAGAAAACCAGGATCTTCTGCCATTGATGCCACACAGAAGGATACATAGATCACGGTAACTATCACTTTACCACCATCCAGAGAACTCCAACTTTAAGTACAACTGATGAACCAAAGACAAGAGAAAACCAAACGGAAGTTCGAACTCCCAAAACTTTATCAATGAAATATTGACAAACTGAACGAATTCCAACGTCGGATCTGGGTCAGTAACGCTTGCCTCGCGTTGATCTAGGATTACAACATTGATATTGCAGTTGTATATGATTTGATCCAATTAGCAATCTCCTCATTTGCGCTTTAAACCAAGTTCAAACATCATGCTTTTGTGAGATTTGTATCACTAGATAAATAATCACTAATATCCATTGTGTAATTCTTCTGACAGAACACCAATTCAATTGGCAACATGCTTGGCACATTCTACAGACCAGGATAATATGTATTTGCAGATTACCAGTTTCATCAATCCTGACCTCACTCTGAGTGTCCAATACACTCAATCAGGAAGTGCATTATCATCTGATGTCATTTCAGTAACTAAATTCACACATTTATGTCACTTGGAATTGTATTAAATTCCCATATTTATGTCATTTGGAATTGTATTAAATTCACTCAATATCTCTCTTTACATAGCCTCACTCAATCTTTTCACGAAATCTACTGACTAACTAACACAGAACTCACCGCGCTCATATATTAGTTCACTCTCTCAACCCTCTCCAAATAAGCATCCCACCCAGCCTTTTGATATCTCTTCGCCTGTTCAACTGGGTCTCTGCCCTTGCCGTAGAGACCTCTACCGACGATGATAACATCGGAACCGGTCTTAACCACTTCACTAACAGGTCTATATTGTTGACCCAAGGCATCACCCTTATCGTCCAATCCAACACCTGGAGTCATGATGATCCAATCGAACCCTTCGTCTCTACCACCCATGTCACTCTGAGCAATAAACCCTATCACAAAATCCTTGTCGGTTTTAGCAATATCCACGGTCTGCTTGGTGTATTCACCCTTTGCAAGAGAACCCTTTGAAGACAATTCTGCCAACATGAGCAAACCTCTTGGTTCATCAGTCGATTCCATGGCAGCCTGCTTCAATCCCTCAACAATCATTGGACCAGTGACACCGTGGGCATTGGTGATATCTGCCCATGAGGCAATCTTATAAATACCGTCCTTGTATTGATGCTTCACAGTATTACCAATATCGGCAAACTTTCTATCTTCAAAGATCAAAAAGTTGTGCTTCTTGGCCAAAGCCTTGAGAGGAACAATGGTGTTTTCAAAGGAAAAGTCTGAAACAATGTCAATGTGGGTCTTGACCATACAGATATAAGGACCGATCTTATCCAAGGTGTCCAACAATTCCTTTGTGGTTGTGAAGTCCAAAGACGGACAAAGAAGAGACTTTTTCTCAACAATGACCTCAAAAACTCTTTTGGCAATTGGAGCAGGATGGCAGGCTGCTCTCTCTTGAAATGTTAGCGTAGACATGGGGTTTCACTTGATGAAGAGTTCATCTTGAAAAATCTTTAAAATTTTTCATTTCCAGTTGGACGCTCACCCTGACTCTTTCTTAGCAATGGATCAACTCAACTTCAACGAACAACAAACCTTCCAAAAGATTGTCGAGCAAAAGCAAATGGCCGACTTCATGAGATTGTACACTTCTCTTGTTGACCGTTGTTTCAACGATTGTGTCCAAGACTTCACCTCGGAATCCCTCACCACGAGAGAAACATCCTGTTTGACCAAGTGTTCCGAGAAGTTCCTCAAGCACTCCGAGAGAGTGGGTACCAGATTCCAAGAACAAAACCAGAAGTTGATGACCCAACTCAAATAAGCTTCTATGTACATATCCCCGTTTATAGCTTCAATTGAAGAGACTTTCCTTTAGTATGTTTCGCAACTCCACCCATTGGGCCTCCACCTCGTGGATCGAGTTTCTTGTGTATTGTTCCTCCATGTCGTTATACATCACCGCGTTTGCCAACATGAGGTTGATTTCGTAGTCTAGCTTCTCAAAAGTGTTGATATCTCCGGAACGGATCTTTCTGTGTATTGTTTTCAAATCGGTCGGGAATTTGATCAAATTGAAGTATCCCGGCTCGTCCACCTCGCTAACGGGGTTGAGGAACATTGAGGAATACCCATGGGACTCCATCTGGCTCATTATCTGGAAGAAGAGGTTTTGAATTGTTTTTCGTGATTTTGAAGGTTTGGAAGGTGACGGAGGAGATCCAGGCAAGCGGGGTTCATTTTTAACTTCCTCCACCTGCTGGGATTCTTCAATTGGCTCTCCTTTCTCCTTATCTTCACCTGAGGTGAAAACTTCAATAGCGGGACTTTCTCTCCTTGTCTCATCTAGTTTTGTAGCAGGGTGTTGATCATCCTCTAGCAAAGAAGTCTCCGTCTCAATTGATTGCTTAATACGCTTCGGAGCAGGCTCTTCAGACTCGATTCTTTCCTCCTCATTGTCTACAGCTTCGAGAGTCGATTTTGACCGGGTTCTCTTGTGAACGGGGGTTAAATCCTCAATAGGTTGGTCAATTTTCTCAATAGCATCCCTCTTCTTACCGTTGTTTCTCTCATATTCTTCTAGAAGCACCTTTTCTTCCATCTTACCACTCTCTATATCGGCGATTTGACTCCGAATATCCTTCCATTGTGTCTCCAAATCACCAATCTGGTCAATCCATTGGGTTCTAAACTGTGGGAGTAACTCATTTAGCTTTGTTATCAGTTGCTGAGAGGTCAAATCTCTCATCTGCTCTAAAAACTCTCTCCATTCCTCTCCTTGTGCCTCAATTTCATCGTTAGAATCATCGTAGAGAGACCATTTTTCAACCATTGTGGCCACAGAGTCCCGGTCAATGCTCTCACCAAGTTTCCCCAACTCCAGCAGTGACTGCAGCATCACTATCTTGTCTAATGTATTCATTGTTAAGAAAAGATCAACGGATTTGAAAAGTTATTCCTCGTTTCTTCATGGTGAAAGGGGTAGATGTGGAGCTGAACCTCGACTTTGTCTGCAAACGACTGGAAACTTCCGCGGATAATCATCTCGAGGGTTGGCGGATGGTGGGAAAACAGCCAACAACAAAAGAGCGGGATCAAGCTCTGGAGGAGATCTTGAACTCTTCTCTCTTGTCGGCATTTCAGCAACTAATAGCACGTGATAGAAACCGATTAGAGACAATGGCAGCAAAGAAGCACGTACTGAATAGTACCCAGGCGTTTAATGGTTCTGCGGAGGTCACCGACGACAATGTAGAAGAAATGATTGAATTGGTCTTAAACAAGGAAGAAATGAACAATGAAGACCTCTGGGGAAAGATAGAGGCGAGTAAGACGTTATTTAAGAGTTCTACTTTGAAAGCGTTACTCAGAGATCAATCAGGTATTGAATTCCAGGCAAAACCGGTCGATCAAGTGGTGAAATTGATTAAGGCTAAGCTTTTCGTTAAGTTCCACCCGACGTTCCAATTGCCCACAGGATTTGACCCATATATTGACGAGAACGAAGAAGACGAAGATGAGGGGTTGCAGGTTGGTGGGGGGAAAGTGAGCTTGAATTGTCCGATTTCTCAAAGTTTAATGACAACTCCTGTTAGAAACGGTAACTGCGTCCACGTATATGAGGAGAAGAACATTACAGAGTACAAACGTAACGGTAACAAGGAATGTCCAGAGTGCAAAGCACCATTGGACAACTTCAAACCGGATCTCATCATGTCTCAGAGAATCCAATCAAAGATCCAGGAAGATTCTTGGGGGTGGAAACCCGAAGCAAACGATAACGAGTTTATTGACAATTTGAATTAGGGTATTGATAGTGATATGATTTCCTGGACTCGAAATAAGAAGTAAATGACATAAGTGGTTGTTGATAGTTGGTATGAATCATTCAAAGAGATTGTATGCGTTGATTATGTCCCCTGGCTTCTATTCTGAGTGGTTTCCAGTAATCAATGATGAAGGGCATCGATACTCCACCTAATATAGATATTACTGAAGTTTTAACCGTTTTACAGAAAGGATCACAGACAATTAAACAGTACAAAAGGGATAGCTGAATGGTAAAGGAATACTAAGAGGTAGCCTTTTAATGGTGAAAGGGGATTGTTAACGGTGGTATCCCCCCAGATTCTCGGATTTGATGTAGAGTCTCCACAATTTAATATCACATTCAATATATCGATAATTTACAATAATACACACTTTAGAAAAGATTGTACCAATTGGTAGTGGCCATGAAACCCTTACCATGCTGAACGATACAACCTCTCAATTTCATCCAATGAATGATGGATTCCACCTCAACAGGCTCCAAGAGGGGTTGGACCCTTCTCACGAGGGGCGTAAATGAAGTTCCGGGATGGAACAATATCTCCCAAATGAGAACACACACACATCTCTTCCATAACAGTGAATTGAAGTCTCCTTGAAGATCAATCCAGATTGAGGAACAGGGCGGCCCCATGCTTTGCTTTTGATCACCAATCTGGGGCTGACATTCCTTGTGGAAATGTGAGAGGAGGAAATCCGACTCCAACTTGGATCTATCTCTTGATTTTGTAGAATAAGAATTCAATGATAAAGGCTTCTGATCGATCCTCGTCACAGTAATTGCATCTCTGGCAATATAATTGAACAATGGTGCATAGACTCCAATAGGGCACTTTGTGGAAAGCAAAACACCAGTATGGGAGGTATCAACACCATCTTTGAGCAGATTCTCAAAATTCATGGCCTGCTCAATAAACTCCGGGGTTAATTTGCAATCCAAAACCGTCATCACCTTATCTGTTAGTGTGAATTTAATATTAGATTCCTCACCCAAAAAGGCAATCGCCTTCTCATCCTCCAATTCGGTTAGAGCGGTCGAATACACCTCCTTTGGTATATTTTCAAATAGTTGCTTGACCGAAGATCCTGAGAATTTATAAGTGGGTGTGGCAAACAACCCCTTAAGTTTAATCTTGGCTTGTTGAAGTAAAGTTGGTTCAGTCGACTCAATATCATCATCAGGCGCATTTAAGGGGTAGGAAAATGATCTCATTGTCCACACTTGTTCCTTTTCAATCAAACTTGGTGGCTCTTTAAAAACCTCCATCCCAAAATCCTCCTTCAATGGCTCAAAATTGTGGTTCTTAAAATTATCCTGATAATTCTTCATGATCGTCATTTGACTTTTGGAGATGAAGATTTCAGTATTTTGGCCCTTCCAAAGATCCAACATTTTGAAGATATCATATTCGGTCAAATCTTCGACTTTGGTTGTACCGTTCTCAACAGAAGCCATCAAAACAATCTCCCAATTCTTTCGAGCCTGGGTGATATTTTTGAACCCCAACAACTTCTTATAACGAGGCCACATTCTTCTCAAAGTTTCTGACGTGTACTCATCGTCGAAAACGCGTGCAACCTTTGGCCAATCAATGGTGTTCCCAGGATTCAAACTTTGCGTGATCAGAATTGCCTTAATGAAAACTAAAATATGGTCCTCCCTCATCTTGACAGAAGTTCTAATCTTTTTAAACGCCCTGACAACACGAGATTGTTGTTTGATATTGGGTTTAAATCTCTTTCTCTTTCTCTTATCCATCATTGGACCAATTATATCACCTTCGGCGTCGACGGTTTCGTCCACGCCAAGTTCTTCCTCTTCAGAAGTATGATCATCCTCTTCATCTTCTTTCTTTCTCTTCCCACGACGCCTTCTAACAATTCTTCCAGTTTCCGAAATGAACCCCCTCAGGCGATCATTTGTGGCATTTTGCAATCTCGTCTCCTTGTTTGCAAACCTCAAACCCCTTTTGAGACTCTTCTCATCAAAGAGAACCATATCATTGAATGAAACCTTATCAGTGAAAGTTCTCAATTTGGTGGATCTCTTTGGTGGATCTTTGATTGCCTTCAAAATATCATCCAAACTCGGCTCATTGGTCACGGACTTCACAATGAATTTCTTACCCTCATATCGTTCATATGTCACCTTGCCATCCTGAGCTAAATATTCAGCATCTCTAATGAGGGTCCTGCGATCAATGAGATAATCCACACCCAACTTTTGAGAGAGAGTGCTGCAAAATTCCACACAAATGCATACACATTTATTCTTGTCTGTCTCCTCCAATAAAATCTCTCTACGTTTCTTGGGTCCCAAATCCACTGGTTGTGGGGTCGAAATCTGTTGGGAAACGGGTTCCGTTTGCTCCAGAGACTCATCACTCACATTCAATGTGGTCTTCTGTTCAAACTCCTTAATTTCATTTATTTTATTGTGTTTCATTAAAGATTGAGAAATGGCGTTGAATTGATCCAGATATGCCTGTTTGTCTACCTTTATTAATTCCACATTGTCCTTCGACACTTTCAATTCGACCAATCCAGTTGATATTGATCCCTCATAAAGGGATGATCGCTTGGTGACAGGCTTTAACCTAGGGTCTTTTTTTGTTTTCCAGAGCAGAAACTTTTTTATTTCTCCTTGATCATCCTTGAATTCCAAAATCTCCACTCTCCTATCAAAGGCAAATGTCTTGAGATACTCTGAATTAATTTGAAGAATTGACTTATCAATCTTTCCGCTTATTTTGAAATCCATTTGATCCGGTTCCTGTGGGTTATTCCTGTTCCAGTAATCGTAGGTCATCAATTTGTACATTTTGATTTTTCCCGAATGGACCATTTCACCTATAATGTAGCCTTTTTGAACATTGAAGTCGGGAGTGGACATAATATTCTCAATAGAGTTGGATAGCTGTCTGGGTTTGTAAACCGAAGTTAACCAATTTTCCACATGTGATATCATACACTCTGGATGGGTAGTAACAAAATCCCTTATTTGATTCACCATCGGGAAAAATCTTGTCAGTTGGGGAATGGAATCCCCACCTTCTTCTTCCTCAATTTGCATACCCTCCAATTCATCCATTTTTTCCTGTTCTTTAATCTTAGCCATTAACTCTGTCTTATTTGAGGATTCTGGTAAATCTTTGATAAATCTAACGGCTGGAAAAAGCCTCTGTTTTTCCTCGTGTTCCACTTGAATTAATTCCAAATAATTATGGACAACTAGATACCTCAATATGCTATTAAACCATCTCAATTTCAAGCCCGGTTGAACCAGTTTGATTTCCTCAAAAAGATCTCTTGTTAAACGAATGAAGGTTGATGATGATTGAACCACTTTCATTATCTGTGTTATGATATAATACCTATCATAAAGATCTTCGTTGTTGCCGATTGTTGTCGGCTCATCTGAGATAATCACGGTATTTGATTTAATGAACCTGAAATGATACATGTGATTCGTATTGAACTTTCCTGCTGTGACACCCATTTTAACAATCAATTGGTTCGATTCTAATAACTGTAATCTAGTTGTTAAAGATCTCGAATCCTGACCTGACAATTTGATCAAATCCAATGAATTGATTCCTCTTGAGCGTGCCTTGGCTATAATTCTCAATAAATCGTATGGCATTTTACCGATAATATTATCTTTTGCCCTGACCCCGGTCAAGTACATTGATTGAGTATCATCATCAATTTTGAATATCAGCTTGTCTTCGATCATTGATTCCAAGCTGCTTTCAAGGTTTTTTTCCACCTTTTTGAACTCCTTTTTTTTCCTCGTGGAACCGCCAGTATTGGAAAACTCCCCGATGATAAATCTGGCGTCTCTCAGTAGCCACTTCCACACAACATCACGCGTAAACTGGTCGATTTTTTCATCTAATTGAGTCTCCATTATTGGCCAAAATTGATCCGCAGCAACCCCATCAAATGAAGACACCGATAGGGTTTCAACTATCACCTCCAAAAGCCGATCCGGTGGGCACATAACAGCTGGAAGAGTATGAATTGATAAAGAGTTATAAACAAGAAGGAGCGAATGTCAAATGGCGGAGAAAAAATATGCTCAGTAATTAGGTAAGATTAGGTAATGAAATGTAATACGATGTAACAAGTAAAAATCACCCAGATATGAAGGTTTCAGCAGTTAATTCATAGACTTTATAATTTTAAAACTAAGCTAATGCATATTTGGGAAATGCTTGAACGAATTTCATCAACTTGACGTGGCACAACGTAGTTTATTTTGATGACCTATTTTACCTCATTAACCAGATTGATAAAGTGTCTTGAATAATCAAGCAATTATTGTAGGTAATGAACTCAGTTATATAACTGGGGGCTTGAACCAATGGAAGAGTAACCAATGAATGGCTGTATTCCTTGCGCTACAAAATACTGATTAATAATGATGCGGTTGTCAAATCATTCATATGTTTGTGGCTTGTTGATTAAAAAAGTATTGACATGACCGATGTAAGTTTATACAGAAATTGTGATTCTGTACATTTGTTCTCACAAATAATACAAAATTTACTGCGACATTTACTGTGAAATTTACTGTGAAATTTACTGTGAAATTTACTCAGAAAGTGGCCGTAATAGTTGGTGCAAAATTTACTGTAAAATTTACTCAGACAATAGTGAGCAACTTGTTCTTGTCTCTATTCGTTGGACCGGCCGTATTAATTATACTTGGCTAAAAAATGGTTTCAAAGTAATCAGCAAGTTTCATTTGTGTCATTCTTTCTTCGGTACATCATTGAGTTCGGTTCATTCCTTTCCTTTCAAATATTAAAATGAGCCAATTTACAAGCTAAAAGGAGATTGGTCTATGAGCATCCAATACCCTCCAGGTTACGTGTTCTTGTTTTCGTTTCCGATTTATTTATTACTTAACGCGCACATTTACAAAGCAGAGATTCTATCATCCAACTCCGATGGCTTGAGCACCTTAAAACGAGGCCCCACAGCACCTTCCACTCCTTGATAACCCAAAAGAGTGTTATCAGGATCTGAAATGATGGCCAATTCCACGGTGGAACCGGTCAATTCACCCTCGCAACATTCCTTTAATGCCAACAACGCCATATGGATGGCATCGTCCAAGTCCAACTCGGGGTTCCATCTCTTTTCCAAGAACGTCTTTGCTGCGGCCGATGACTTACCAATGGCTGTTGCCTTCCATGGAAAATAGGACCCGGAGGGGTCAACTTGATATAGGCAATCGTGACCTGCAACCAATAAGGAGACACCAAATGGTCTCACACCGGGGGATTGAGTAGCCTCCTGCATCACCTTGGCCACTTGGGTCACAACAACCTTTGCTGATGGGTGTTCATTGTAAATTCTTAAGTAATCCGAATGGGCCGTCTTTCTCGCCTTATCCACCAGAACTCTGAAATCAGGACCCATGCCAGCGTAAGTCATCCCACAGTCTGGACCTATCTGTCCCATCTTCGAGGTTGAATCCACCATGAGAGGAGTCTTGGATCTTCTTTCTGTGGCCAAAACAACCCCATTGGAAGCCTTAATTCCAATTGCTGTCACACCCTGGTTAACTGCCGCAAGCGCATGTTCAATCTGCTTCAATTTCCCCGATGGAGAGAACGTCGTTAATGAGAAGGAGTATCTATCAGCCATATTTGCCACTGAAGAAGATGGATGTGAAGTGGACTTACGTAAGGATGCCGAATAAATTTTTCAGTCCAAGTTGATTCTTGTGATCTCATGGTGAAAAGTAATAAGAAGAGGACGAAGAAGGATCGCAATATTGGGAACAAAGGGTCATTCAATAAAGAGGCACCAAAATCTAAAAGCACGATAAAAAAGCGGGCCAAAAAAGCAGCAAAACCGGTTAAAAACCCCGTTTCGGACACAAACGTGCTGGAAGAAAAGAACGATAGTGAATCGGATGAGGTGATCGAGGTTTCGGATGCAAGTGAGGAATCTGACGAGGAAGTGATCCATTTAGAAGATTTATCCGATTCGGAGGATGAAAAACCCGCATTGAAGAGACAAAAAAGGGATCAAAATGGAGGCGAGGAGGCAGGCCAAGATGTAAATCAAGATGGTGACAGTGCCAGTATAACTAACATGGATTATATAGCATTTGATCTGTCTGAAGGGGAAGATAATGATGATTTAGAAGGATACGATCCACAACCGGGTGGTTACGATGAACTTGATAATGAATACCTTTCAAATGATGATGGTGGAGTTCATCAGCCTGCTTTAAGCGCCCATCCAGTGGGTGAAGTCAACTCCAATTATCCCTGGATAAGAAATAATGACCATACAAAACAGAAATCAATGGCAGATTGGCTAACAACGGAAATCCGGGATTTTGTGAAATACATCTCTCCTTCAGGAGATGAAATCAGGGCTAGAAACGATCTAATCCAAAATTTGAAGAAACATATATCCCAATTGTGGCCAGACGCAGAATTGCTCTGCTTTGGATCATATGCCACGGATTTGTATCTACCAGGATCGGACATCGATTGTGTCGTGGTCACCAAGAGAGGATCTCCAAAATATGACAATAAGAACTCTCTCTACAAATTGACATCATACATAAGAAACAATGGCTTGGGAATAGAGGTGGTGCCAATTGCCAAGGCCAAGGTGCCTATCATCAAATTTGTGGATCCCAAGACGAAAATCCACATTGATGTTTCATTCGAAAGAACAAATGGGTTGACTGCCGCAAAGTTGATCATATCTTGGATCAAGACAACTCCTGGGTTGCGTGACTTGGTTCTGATCATCAAACAGTTTTTGGCCTCCAGAAGACTCAACGAGGTCCACACAGGTGGACTTGGTGGGTTTGCTATCATTTGCTTAACATACGCCTTTCTCAAGCTACATCCAAGGTTGGCCACGAATAGTATAGATCCGATGGAAAATTTGGGTGTTTTATTGATTGAATTCATGGAGCTATATGGGTACAACTTTGGGTATGACACTGTGGCCATTGCATTCACATCCCCGCAAAAGGATTCAATCGATCCGCCACAACCCATCTATATTCCAAAATCCGCAAACTCATCCCTGCTCAACAGAAACATGTTTGCATTGTCGATCCAAGATCCCCATGACCCCCTCAACAACATCACAAGAGGGACCTACAATTTGAGGGACATCAAGAGGGCATTTGGTGGTGCGTTTGAATTGCTGGTGAATCAATGTTATACACTACAATCTTCCACTTTTAAGCAGAGGCTTGGCCAGTCAATCTTGGGAGGCATCATTAAATGGAAAGGCAGAAGGAGAAGTTTTGGAGATGCTCGGTTGGAAGTGGACAATTTAGCCATGAGCGAAGTCACCACAGAAAAGAGCCAAGAATCTCCAAAGAAGAAGAAGGAAAAGAAGAAGACGGAAAAGAGTGAAAAGAAGAAGAAGGAAAAGAAGGAAAAGAAATCAAAGAAGAAGCAAGCCAAGGATTTGGATCATGATAGTCCCGTTCTAATCAATGGGATGCCATTGCTGCCCACTCAAAAAGCGGGGATTGACGTTGATGATCTTTATTTATCAGATACCTTCATCTCCACAGATGATGAGGACCCCAAACCTGAGATTGTCAGGCTGTTTGAGGACTCCCAGAGGGCAAAAAAGTCCAAGAGAACAACCACCCAGTCCGACAAGGAGTTGATGGGTATAGAGAGTCCGGAAGAGAAAGAAGAAGAGGATGATGATACCAATTACAATTCCCCAAAAGTGGTCAATTTTAAGCAAGCTTCCGCCATTGCAATGACTAAGAATAAAAGGAGAGAGTATTGGGATTTGAAATCCGGGAAAACATTCTAAAGTCTTATAATTTAATCGCATATATAGAGTAATGAGCCTTTTTCTCAAACGGCACCAACCATCTATTCTTCTCCAAATGTCCACCGAATCACTAAAGTCTGCCAGAGGTTTCCTTAATTTTGTCAACGCATCTCCAACCCCTTACCATGTTGTTGCCAACGTAAGAACAGCGTTGGAAAATGCAGGGTTTACTGAATTATCAGAAAGAAACCAATGGGCGGGCAAAATCCAGAAGGGTGGCAAGTACTTCATCACTAGAAACTCATCTTCTCTTATTGCTTTTGCTGTTGGTAATAAGTATGTTCCTGGTAACCCTTTTGCCATGGTTGGGGGGCATACAGATTCACCAGTGTTGAGAATCAAACCAATCAGTAAGTCTAAGAAGGAGGGGTACACGCAGATCGGAGTGGAGACGTACGGTGGCGGCATTTGGCACACATGGTTTGACAGGGATCTCTCGATTGCCGGTAGGGTCTTTGTCAATGACGCGGGTAAACTCGTCTCAAAGTTGGTCAAAATTGATAGACCTTTGTTGAGAATCCCAACGTTGGCCATCCACTTGACCAAGGACAGATACACGAAATTTGAGTTCAATAAGGAGACCCAGTTTAAGCCTATTGCCGGTTTGGCCGAAGAAACCAAGGAGGAGAAGACAGAGACTGGATGTTGCAAGGGTGAAGATATGACAGCTGAAGAGTTCCAATCAGTCAAGGATATCATTTCCAGACATGACAAACAGTTGCTGGATCTTGTCGCTAGTCAGTTGGGTGTTGAAGTCAATCAAATCGAAGACTTCGAATTGGTTCTGTATGACACACAATTGTCCGTTTTGGGTGGGTTGAATGAAGAGTTCATTTTCTCTCCCAGATTGGATAATCAAGTCACATGCTACTGTAGTATGGAAGGTATCATCAGATCTTCGACCAATGATCTATTGAAGGACCAAGACGGTATCCAGTTGATTTCTCTTTTCGATCATGAGGAGATTGGCTCGTTGAGTGCTCAGGGTGCAGACAGTAGTTTTCTTTACGATGTTGTCAAGAGACTAACCGCCCTAACTCTCACACCGGACGTCGACTCCAAGGGGATGGAATTGCCTTCTTCCTTCTTCCAAGAGGCCATGGCTAAATCGTTCATGATTTCTTCCGATATGGCTCACGGTGTTCATCCAAATTACCCAGAACATTACGATTCATTGAACAGACCCCAATTGAACCAAGGTCCTGTGATTAAGGTCAACGCCAACCAAAGATACGTTACCAACTCCGCGGGTATTGTCTTGATGAAGAAAATCGGGTCAATGGCCAAGACCCCAATGCAGTTGTTTGTTGCTAGAAACGATTCTCCATGTGGTTCCACTATTGGGCCAATGATTTCTGCCAAGATGGGGTTGCGGACCTTGGACTTGGGTAATCCTCAATTGTCGATGCATTCCATCAGAGAGACTGGTGGGTCAATGGATATCGAATTACTTATCAATCTCTTTGAAAAGTATTTTGAGGTTTATTCTGTTGAGGAGTCCAACGTCATTGTTTAAGTTGATCGAGGCGGTGAGGCGGTGAGTGATTTTACTTGGTTATTCAGAAATGATAAAAGATATCAGGTTTTAGGTAATTGCACTTGATTTGACAAGCGAAATAATAAGTTGTTAATTAATAAACAGTAGTAAAATATTCATAAGAGATGCTAAAACCAAAATCAAGCTATTTATTTGTAAAGTATCAGCCATAGTCACCAACCGCTTTTTTGTTGAAATTGCACACAAAAAAGAAAAATCATACCGAAAATTAAAGCATTAAGTTGATTGCAACTTGTTGTAGTGCCATAACGCGAAGAACGTGTAACAAAGTTAACTGGTCGTGAGTGAGTTTGCGCAAAATGCTGAGCACATGGTTTTTTTAGTGATTTCACTTAGCCTCTTCTTTTCTTGTTAGTACAATTTGACGCGGATGATTCATTGGATTGGGCTCATTCTTTTAACAAGGGTATGCTCTGGGGAATGGAGTATCCCAATGATTTTTTCTAATCATTTATACGTCAAAAATAACCCATTTTATGAAGTTGATTTGGCGTTATCCAATACAACTACCCCGATTCAGAAGCCTCAAGAGGCATTCAATGTGGTTGAATCCACTCTTGAAATTGTTGGTCAATGCATTTCTGATGCCTATATTATTGTTAAAGTGCCAGGCTTACAGCTAGAAGATTTTAGTCATTGGGGTTCATGGGAATGGTCCAGGAAGATAATGTCTCGAGCCAGTACTCTGGTGTCGATCAGCCACATCAATGAACCCCAAGAGTTTGACTTGAAGCATGTGGAGAAAACTTTGAGGTCGAAATGCGATGTTTTAAAGATTGAAATCGACAGTATGGAAGAGCCGTTAAGTGCCAAATACGAGGATATCAGAAAAAGATTCATTGATGTGACCATACCACAGGATGTGCTTTACGCTAAGCCGGATTCAGAACTGCGAATGGAACAATTGAAGCAGGTGGATGAAATGATCTATAAAATCATCAAGAGATTGCCAAGTCCCAACGTTTTCCTCATGATCATGTCCACAACTGCCGAGGAATACGACCCAAGGCAGTTAGAAAAGGATATGTCTTTGACGTTTGAGGAGGTTCCAGAGAACCCGGGAATGTTGTTACCAGGTTTGAAAGAAAGAGCCAAGAAGTCAAAGAGGTGGATCTGGCCAGATATAACAGTTTTTGACAGATCTCGTTGGTTCGGATTCGAAAGAAATAACAAGAAAAAAGCAATACTGGGAGATAAAGAGAAAGACGACACTTGGTTGAGTAAAAAGACAAGGAAAACTGAATTCCAATCAAAAAGTAGGTTTGATTTCAAAGACGACAATGAACACGATACTGAGGACAAGCTGCCTCATTTTAAATTATGGGGCTGGGATACTGGTGTTGTTCTTGATAAACAGTTCATTGTGGAAAATGCTTTGCTAATTGTAATTACGCTGGCATTGATTGTCCTTGTTATATTTGTGGACCTCTTCAAATCGGTCTGTGGGACTGTTTTTAATTTGGTTGGAAAGACCACCAAAATCAAAAGTGATTGAAGAGGAGGTTTACACGGGCTGTCAGTTGTGGCTTATAGTGAACTAGTATTATACAACTCTCTTTCAATACCCTTCGATAAAATTTTCTTGACTTTATAGATCTTTAAAATGTTAAGAACCCAGTTGAGGAGGGTTTCCACATCTTATTTGAGAATCAGTCCCGAAGTGGAACATGGGTTGAAGACCAATTCTCCAATTGTGGCCTTGGAATCAACGATTATAACCCACGGTTTGCCATATCCGGCGAATATCGAAATGGCACAAAATGTGGAATCTCTCATTAGATCTCAGGGCTGCATACCAGCCACAATGGGATATATAAATGGAGAGGCTGTTATTGGTTGTAATATCCAAGATTTGGAGCAAATGGGCGATCCACACACCCCAAAGATGAAGGTTTCCAGAAGAGATATTTCAACAGTCATTGGAAGAAGAATCAACGGTGGTACCACTATTGCGACAACAATGGATTTGTGTAACAGAGTAGGTATTGATGTCTTTGCAACAGGTGGTCTTGGAGGAGTCTCACGACCTTTTGAATTGATGGATGTTTCGGCAGATTTGGAGGAATTGTCACAAACTCCCGTGGGTGTTGTTTGTTCGGGACCAAAGTCAATTCTGGACGTTGATCGGACGCTCGAGTATTTAGAAACAAAGGGTGTGATGGTTTCCACTTTTGTTGACGAATTTAAGATTGAAGATTTGATTAAATCGGGTAAGGTTTCTAGTAGATCCGAAGCTCTGGCTTTGATTTCCAGAGGTGATACCCTCGGGGTAAATGTTCCAGGGTTCTACATTAGAGATTCTGGCATTCCATCGCCTTATGTTTTTGAATCTGCGGAAATGGCTGCAAGGATTTTCTATGCCAGTAAGTATCAAATGGGATTACCCTCAGGGTCTGTGTTTTGCGTGCCTGCTCCAAAGGAAGTGGAATTAGATCCTCAGATGATCAACATGGTCATTGAAGAATCTCTTGCTGATGCTGAAAGAAAGGGTGTTAGAGGTAAAGGTTTGACACCATTTTTATTGGGTAGAATCAATGCGGTTACTAAGGGTGAGAGCGTCAAGTGTAACGTGGAGTTTGTTAAGAATAACGCCATAATTGGCTCTTGTATTGCGAAGTCTATTTGCGATATTAAAGGAGGTAAGCTGGATTTGACTTATCAACCTGTGTTGCAAGATGTTAACACTAGAGGTGATGCACTAGCTCCAATGGCACAAGAAGCAGATACCTTTAATACAGCCGTTATTGGTTCTGTTGCAGTGGATGTTCTATGTAAAACCAATTCCAGGGATCCCCACATGGGGGACTCGAATCCTGGGGCTATTGTTAATTCAGTTGGGGGAGTCGGATTTAATGTGGCTTTTTCCACTCAGAAGGCTGCCAAGGAACCCATCTTGTTGATTTCGGCTGTTAATAAGAGCGACACTGGCGGTGAATTCATTCAGAGGAAGTTAGATAACTTTGGATTGAGTAATGACGGAATTGTTGATATATCAAAGGATAACACAGCTAAATACGTCTCAATTCATCAGGGAGACGGTGAATTAGTTATTGCATGTGCTGATATGGGCATAATTGAGAAGTTACAGATAGACGATGTCTTACCTTTATTGGTCACATACAATCCAAGAGAGATCATTTTCGACGCAAACATTAGCGTCAAATTAATGAGTGACTTGATTCAAGTTGCAGAAGAGAAGGAAATCAATTTAATCTTTGAACCCACTTCGATTGTTAAATGTACCAAAATTAGCCAATCCAGATTACCGGTCTTCCCTCAAACCCCAATCAAATTGATCACACCCACGGTGAATGAACTGATGGGTATTAGCGATTCCTTTACACAAATGGGAAAGTTTGACGATATCGAGGGTTGGTTCAATGTTTTGGACGCTATTGGAGTCACATCTCTTAGAACAAAATTGGACATGACTTCCAATAATCACTCCCTTGTTAGGGAGTATCTCCAAAAGGGGGTCTTTCAAAGAGCTTTTCAACTCTTGCCGTATTTTCCAACACTGGTTATCAAGGACGGTGGTAATGGTCTTTTATTGATTCAAATTCAAGACCAAATGGATCAGATCATAACGAAATCACATGCAGATTGGTATATTGCTACTTCAAAGGATGCCGGAAGATACGGTTTGGGTGTTACCATTGAACATTATCCCGCTACTCCGTTAGATGAAGATCTTATTACTAATGTTACTGGTGCCGGTGACGCCCTTCTGGGGTCTCTTGTTGCTCAATGTGGCGGGATTTTTCCACCGTTTGGGTCTTTGGAAAGGTTTAAAATTATTCAAAGTGCCCAAAAAGCTGCAACTCAAGCAATCACTAAATAATTTCGATTGAATGATGATATATTTAAATCATGAGCATAATATATTCCGCTTATGTAATCATTCCCTCTCAAGCGACCAAAATTTTTCAGATATTTTTGTTGGTGTTCTGTTGAATCAGGTTGTTCCACTTTTGCCTAATTCTTCCGGTTAAAGATGCCTACAAACACCAAGCTTTTGGAAGGAAGAGCTGAGACTCTGAATGATGATCAGGAGCGTGTTTTAAAGCAAGTCTGGATGTATATCCTTCATTATTCCGGAATTCAAGTCACACCACCTGGTCCGATGATTACGTCGAGATCTAGAACCAATTCCCATGTTTCTCATCCTTCCACCATCAATAACACTGAAAAGAAGAAGGGTGGATTGTTTGGAAAATTGAAGAAGAACAAGAAGGATAAGGAGAACGAGGATCATCATCATCATCATCAAGACTTAAAGCGGACGTTATCAAACCAATCGGCTTTGGATCCAAATGTTAAATTATCAACAGATGTTCATGTTCATTCGGCATTGAAGAACTTAGATTCCACAAAGGTTCTGCAGGGTTTTTGTGACGCTTTGAGACACGATTCTCCGGATAATTTGCTGTTGAGATTCATCCGTGCTAGAAAATGGGATGTGGATAATTCTCTGATGATGATTGCTAACACTTTAGAATGGCGTATGAAGCAATCGCATGTTGACGAGCTTTTAAAGTCAGGGGAATTGGGCTGTCAAGAGAGGAAACAAGATGGTGTTTTGATTCAATTTAGAAAGGGAAAATGTATCATTCGTGGTAAGGATAAACTAGGTAGACCGGTTGTTTTGGTCAGACCTAGATATCACTTGTCATCAGAACAAACAAGCAAAGAAGTGGAAGAATTCACATTACTATTGATTGAATATGCAAGGCTATTGTTAACTGAACCAATTGACCAATGTGTTCTGATTTTTGATTTGACCGGATTCACAATGAGCAATATGGATTATGATCCTGTCAAGTATATCACTGGGGCATTTGAAGCACATTATCCGGAAAGTTTGGGTGTTTTATTGATCCATAAAGCACCATGGATTTTCTCTGGTATTTGGGCCATTGTGAAAAAATGGTTAGATCCCGTCGTTGCATCAAAGGTCAATTTCACGAAATCTGTTGAAGATTTAGAGAAATGGATATCAAAAGATCAGATTTTAAAGGAGATGGGAGGTTTAGACGATTATGAATGGGAATATTTAGAGCCAAACCCAACTGATAATGGTTTAACATCTCATGATCCAAAGGATTTGGAACCGGTAAAGGTGGAAAGAGATCAAATATATGATGTATTCATCAAGAAAACCGTTGAATGGATTCAATCTAGAACACCAGAAGAATCAAAGGCTTTATATAAGGAACGTTTGAATATTGGTTACAAATTGAGTGACAATTACAAGAAGATAGACGGTTTGATTAGAAATAGGGGAATTTACGACCGTTTAGGTTACGTTACATTCCAATAATTGAATGTGTATATATATTTAGGGTATAAAATGTATATTTTCTTTATCCACACATCCGAAACCCAAGAATGCAATTTATGGCAGATAGCTCATATCATTGGGGTCAATATAACCCGAGCCACCAAACCTTGTGAAGAAGGTATATTCGTCTTCTTGGAATTCGTTAAGTTCAAATTGTGAGTAAGAAGGCATCGTTGGTAAGTTCTGAATTTGAGGATGCCAATCAGAACCTGTTATATTTGGAACCTCACTAGCAGGTATCACTTCATCAAAATTCCGCATCAATGCACTTGCTGGTCCATTATCGTATAAAGGTTGATGTTGTAAAGGGATTTGTGGTGTTGGTGTATACTGTAGAGGCTGAAATGAAACTGAATTTGTTGCAGGTCTCTGTTGAAATTGATTGAAAGAAGATTGTTGTTGCACTGGTAAAACTGGTAGAGCTGGAGCTACTGAAGAGGGTGTTGGTAGGTGTATTGGTGGAGTTTTACCTGGTGAATAATTCTGATTAATGGAACCCTCGTCATCGATAGGGGTCCCTGTTGATGATTGAATTTTTATTTTCGGTGACAAAGATGTATGGGAATCCCCCGGATTCATTGGATTCAAAACATCATGCAAATTGTATTTCACAACCGTTCGAATGAATGGCTGTTTATTGAATTTCTCATCAATAGGCAAAATTCTCGGTAAGACTCTAATATTATTCAATCTTTCCATTGTATTTTCTGAACTTCTCACGCTACTTGGTTTCACATTGGTGCCACATTTTAACATTCGATAAATAATCGATGTTCTTTTTGCCTTATTTTCATAAAAAGATTTCAAAAAAAAGTGGAACAAAGATGCAAAGGGCCATCCCACCTTTAAAGCATCCAAAGCATCTAAGCATTTTCGGATCCCCTTATCTGCCAATGAAACTATTGTATCATCTTGGTTATACATGTGATACATTAACATAGTGCCTGCCATTGTGACTGCTGCTGATATAATTGAAGGGTATAAGAGCAAAACACGAGATTTTCTGATGTATTCACTCAATAGTGAAATCATGTGACAGCATTTAAAAGTGATCGCCCATGAGGAGTACTGTTGAGTAACATTTAAGCCCTCTTTTGAATTTGTAGGATTCTGGAAGATGTGTAATTTTTGTACCATTAGCAACACTGAATAATACTCCACTGCCAATGTTGCTGATAGTGAATTGTTCCCCTTTTTCTTACTGTTGACTTGGAAAAGTAACTCCTTGGGTAATTGCTCAAGCCACTCCAATAATAATTGGTCACATTCAATCAATAGCGAATCTGAGGTCTCATCTCCCGCAAAAACTTTCCTCATGTTCTGATGGATTCTTCTATAATTACTCACTAATTTCGCTCTATGGACAAACAATAATCCCTCTATCGTACACGTTGCATTTTCATCTTCCGTATCAATCATATCTGAGGGTTGTATTGGTTTCACTGTTGTAGCTGATTCTTCAATAAAGTGTGGTCTGCCTGCAATAGTTGACATCAAGCAATCTTTAATGTATAACGACCACCAAATCCTTTTATATAACCTTTTTTCCAACAACCCAAGAGTTGAGTTATTACTCTGATCATGATGCATACCCAAAGAATGTGCTTTAAAGATATTTTCCGCAATATATGCAAACCCTGAAGTTTTCATGTCGGATTTGGCGTACCAATACTTTGAAATGATCAATCCACATTGAATTTGACAAAGAGTATCAGCCTCAACTCCCAAATCCAGTAAAACTTTGGCTCTTTTATAATATTTTTCGGCTTTTAACCTATGTTGGTGTAGCTCTTCTGGAGTCCATTGGGGTTCGCTATAAATGAACGAACCTGCATAGAGAACTGCTTGTAAAATGGCCAAGCTTGGGAAATTACCCTCAGTTAAATCTGCATATTGAGATCTAAATTCAACCTCATTTAATACTGGGAATAATGGATTCACAGTTTTGAAGTAAGAATCAATGTATCTACGGCAACTTTCAATGTTTGGTAAGGTAAAACAGCCCAAAGATTGCATATAAGTCAAATCTTTTGGATCCACATCAAGTTGCTTCAAGCATCTTTCTGGATAAGCTTTGAAGTATTCCTTTAATATGACTGGAGTCACGGGAACTGTCATAAACCCCACATGATGTTCAACTTTGGAAAGACTTTCAACATTTCTCTCTAGACATCTTTGGGGATATAATCGAATACCTCCAACTTCATCTTCATCAGAGGTATCTATCTGTCTGCCTGATCTCATCAATTCTGGATGATTTTCAATGATCTCTCTCAATTTCTTACTTTCTCTCTTTTTTGGTTCCGGTATGATACAATGAGTTACGTTTGAGGCTAGACAGTTTGTACATTTCCCATCTGATTTCAAATGAGCATCGCATTTAACTTTCCTCTGTCTGCACACAAGACAGGCCTTGGGTTTAACTTTGGAGTCCTTAATTGTTGGGTTTCAATTTATAAAAAAGAAGGGACGTTATAAGGCTCTTACGTAATCTAGATACTCACATATTTATTGAGATATGAAAAGGTGTCACGTGACTTGGAAAATGCATCTGATTTTAAAGGTGATCTATTGACCGTTAAATGATCAACTTGCTGATCAAATTTTGTAATTTTGGTGCAACAATATCTGAGGTTGAACCGTTGATAATATGATAAATATCTGGTTTGTGAGTTTGATAGTATTGTCTGATTGGTTCCAATTGAGAATAATATTGTTCTAAACGCACATTTACCGTCTCCGGTTTATCATCTAATCTTTGCATCAAATCCTCGCCTGTCACGTCATCTTTGAATGGTACTTTTGGTGGATTATAGTTCAAATTGTAAACTCTGCCACTCTTTTGGTGGATCCATCTATTGCAAATTCTATCCATAATGACTTCTTTTGGAACGTCCAATTCCACAACGCAATTGATGGGTTTTGTTTCTAAGACATTGGCTAACTCCTTTGCTTGGCCAAGAGTACGTGGGAACCCATCTAGCAAAAAGGATGCCCCCGAATCCAACCAACCTTGCTTGTGTAGTTCTCTTTGAACCAACTGTGCCATTGTTAAATCATCCACCAGTTTACCACCTTTTATCAACTCTTTAGCTTTGACACCCAATGGAGAATTTTGTGCAATTTCACGACGTAATATATCACCTGTACTGAGTGGATGAATGTGAGGGAATTTCGTTAATACTCTCGAGGTCACTGTACCTTTACCAGAACCTGGAGCCCCAAGAATGACCATTCTTAGCTGTTTAACCACCATTTTTTGCCTAAAAAGATGTAAATGTTGTGTGAAAAGTATAATTTTTTTCAGTGCATAAACGAACAAACCAACGGACGGACAAAATGACCTACAGAGGAAAGATGTGCTTTTGTTTGCAAATCTATTACAATCTTTATAAGGTAATATCGGGAACTAATTTTAGTGGGAGCATGCAAATCTTCAAGACCACTTTAGAAACTGCAATATAATTTGCAATGTACAATCTACTGGGAAAATTATCCAGTCTGGGGTGCTACTGGGAAAATTACTTCGAAAGCTAGTGGGGAAAATGTTATAACTGAATCGCACTAATAAAACTACTTCGAGATAATCTCAGAATACGTTTAATATATACAGCCCCCCTCGAACCTCTCATTACTCAGAGAATGACTACTTGATTCTTCTCTATTCCCTCATTCCTTCTTATAAACAATGGCACTGGTATCGTAACCTGCGACCAGATGCTGACCCTGCTTCAATTGCAATCTGTCATTATACTTGTCAGTCTTACCAGCATTTTCAGGTTCCAACAACTTTGGAATATACTGTGGTAGACCCTTTCTTGATTTCTTACCGTCACCCAGTTGACCCATGGTACCATCACCCCAGGTCATGACGTCACCATTGTTCAGCTGGACCAGGCCATGTCTATGACCAATCGACCATTCCTTTACCCCAATCTGGGCCATCTTATTGATCTTTTCATCGTACTCTTGCAAGTTTGTGAGGGATTTCATCTCTTTTGGCTCGGAAGTTAGGTGAAGGAAGATCTGAGATCCAACCCCCAATTCACCCTTCAGTCCATGACCCCAAGAAAAATACTTCAAACTCTGATCGTGACTGGCTGGAATCCCATTGACTTTTTCATTGAATAACTTGTAGATATCGCTGATTCCAACTTCAACAAAAGCAGTATCGCCACCCGCAACTAAATTTGTGCAATTCACCAATTCGGATCTTTTGAAGTGTTGTTGTAAGCCTTCAAATTTGACAGGATATGAAATGATTTCTGTGTCGAAATTCAAGGTTTTACCCACAAGACCATATTGGTTCGAACCCCAAGACCAGACATTCCCTAATGAGTCCCTCACAAGAGAGGTGTTGGTCCCTGCGGCTATTTGTTCAATGACACGAGATTCGATTGAACCTGAGTCTGATCTGAACTTGTTGACTAGGACAACATCGTGTAATTCGTTTGGTGATGGAGGTGGGTCAAATTGTGAGAACTCTGGCAATCCAAATTGGCCCATGGAGGCCTTTAATGTAGAATTTGGTGTGCCTGTTGCACATGTAAAAACTTGGCCTTTTGTATCCAAAACCAAGAGATGTTGTGCGCCTGACGAGATATCCTTAATTGGATTGCCACTTTCCAACTTAAAAAATGGCACTTTGTAACTTCCCAACCAACCCTTGTATTTCCCCAATTTCTGGGATTGCAATTCAAACGCCTCCGGAAGATGGTACACTTGGCCCCTAGAGTCTAAAAGATACACCTCTCCGTTAGATATTGTCACCTTTTTCAAGTCAAATCCCTTCAGGGTTGGCTTCTTCGAATCCCCACCAAACCCTTCACCCCATTGGTATAGATCCCCCCGGTCGTTGATGAGTGCACCGGAGGTTTCGCCCAAGAAGACGTCTCTCACAACAAAATTATCAAAGATATCTAATCTTTTAAACAATGGCACAAATTCTCCCTTTGCAGTTCCGGAGACCAATCCAAACTGGTCATTACCACAGATGTATAGACCCGGCACAGATGAATCGTTGGGATTCCTCACAGTTGCTGCTGAGTTCAATATATCATCCATTCTTTGCTTCTTTCTTTCTTTCATCTTGGAATACATCTCATCAAACGATTCGTTGTCAAAATTGTCCCCCCATATTTTAGACTTAATCCAATTCTTGTTTATGTACATTTCAAAAGCTCCTACAGTACCCAAGATCACCAGAGTACCCATCAGAACTGCCTGTAGTCTCTGACTTCTCTGCAACACCTCCATGTCTTCTTTTGGCGTAGTTGGTGGTCTGTAAGAAGTATAATCATATGGAGATGGACGTTTATCCTCTCCTTGTGTGCTTTTCCATCTCCTGTACGCTTTTGACCTCTTCAGCGTCTGTTTAACCGCTCTATTCAGCATTTACCAATAAGAAATGGGGGGTATATAATTTTTCACTATACAGTATTTGACATTACGGTGTAGAGAAAGAGTCACTTATCAAGGTTTCACTGGACAATTGGGGTCTTGCAAGCATGGTGAGGTCGTGGTCTTTAACATGGTCTTCTTTGTGTCCGATAAATCGCTCCATATCCAAGTCCACCCATGTATTTGCTTTCAAAAGACCCTCGGGGCCACTGAGACCGTCGTCGCCAGGGTTTTGGACCGGCTCCACATCGTCCCATGGTAGAGATTCGTTTTCCCAGCGACCTATCTGTGCGCACTGCTCCTCAGTCATGTGGATGTGGCAGAACGTGGAATCACTCATGAGGAAGAGGCGCATCTTATGAGGCGCATGGAAGGAGCAATTTTTATCACGGTGGCGTAGGGTGACTTTATTAATTAGGTGAGATGAGATTGGACTGTGCAGTAGTTGTGGCTACGTTGTTTGGCTTAGCAGCCTGTAAAAATGTTGTGGAAATTCCTCAGTTGGATGATTATGGTTTTACCGCACTCGAAGAGAGAGCAGCGGGCGTTGGGTTATTGAACAAGAGAAATGCAGAAGCCAAGAACGTGTACAACATTGTGGGATTGGTGGATGACGAGCTGACAAGAAAGAGAGAGGCGAAGAATTTGGTGGACCTTAATTTGAAGTTGGAGGATGCTTATATGACAAAGAGAGACGGAAAAAATGTCGTCAATTTCCAGCTAATCCCTGCACTTGATAAGAGAGAGGCAAAGAATCTTGTTGATTTGGAATTGACGATTGATGATGAAAAGAGTTTGGTGAAAAGATGCATCCATATGGAATCAATTGAATTACCTGACCAAGAATTGAACGGACTGGATGATGTCAATTTTGTCATTGACGGCTCATCGTATGAGGTGGACAAGATAAAGGAAGATGGAAGACACTTCCAACTTTCCTTGAAACCTTGGAAAAGATTCGACAAGATTGTTGCAGAAGGCTCAATCTGGGACCTTTCTTCGTTGTCTTCGGTGATCAAGGAATTGGAATTCAAGGCCATTACTTTGCTAAATGGTGAGCACTTAGAAGGTGAAACCCAATTGAACGAGCCACTCAAGGGTGATTTGGCTTCAGCTTTGACAATCAATCACGATTTCAGATTGTTCTCGTCCTATTTGAGACAATTGTCCGATATTTACACAAAATGTGAGACGGAGACTGACGAGGGGTTGAGGATCCAAAACGAGGACTCGACCCAATTGCTTATATTTGCACCAACCAATGATGCGTTGATGAGTCTGTCTTTGAAACCGTGGGAATTCCCTACATCATTAGATTCAGTAGACGATGACACCAAAAAGGATCTTGTGATCTCGTCAAATGTGCGGGATTTTGTTGAATCCCACATTGTTGAAACGAACGATGTCAAATTCACAACTGAATCGAACATTGTTGAATTTAACACAATCAATAACAAATCAATTTATTTGAAAAACGATGGGTTGAAGGGATTCTGGATTAACAATGGTAAGGATGACTGGATCCTTGTGGATTCTATCCAAGTGTTGGAAAATGGAGCATTGTTGTCAATTAGGAGTGTTCTTTCACATCCTTGAATGGCATTGTGCATTCTTGAATTATTCCTAATAATGGCCACACCCTGTATTATGAGCTTTGTTGACTGTGATCATGGTTCTTTCATATCCTTAGGTTATACCCTACGCTTATTACTTTTTTGTTCTCTTCTTTTTTACATTATATATACCAAATCTCATATGAAAGAAGCAAGAGGGAGTCGATTTGGTTAGCTTTGGTTGACTTGTGTTAGTTAGGACTTTCATATTAGATGTCAGTCCTTTTTAGCCCGTCGCTTCAGTAATTCCTGGATCGAATATTAGTATGAGGTGGATTTTACCGGTTATATAAATATTTCACCAGCCACTGTGGAATGCATTAGGTAAGCAATCACCAGCCACATATAATGCTCAGTAGAAGGCAACTTCACTTGATGGTTCCAAAACTCCGATTCAAAACCAGTATTTTTGGGGTATTGAAAAGAAGATAAATAAAAACAGTTTTAAACTTCTTCTTTTAATAAAAGATCAAATTTGTGGAAGAAAATATAGAAAAGGACATTATAACTTTATTAATCACCCATTTCTTTCACTGCGTTTTCACAAATAATCATATGGATTCATTTGTTTCGTTACCCACTGAATTAATTGAAATAATCTTTGATCTCCTTTCATTGCAGGATTTACTGAATTGCACGGCAGTTTGTAGGTGCTGGAATAGGCTCTTGAAGTCTCAACCACAACTATTCAAGATTGAATGGCGGAAATATGCTAATCCTTCAGCCATTAAAAGATGGGTTGAGAATTCTCTGAATCAAGGTGAGTCCAATGGCAAATTCCAAATATACGAGGTTGAATTTGATGATTGGACCTTTTTTGCTTTTGAAATTAAAAAGAATACCATTATTAAAAGTCTTATTATTGACGAAACCACATACCGGTTTAGAATTGATAACCATTTATTATGTCTTGGACTGCTAGCAAATGTTGAAGAGGTCACTGTTATGTTTTCTATATTCAGCAATCCTACATTCAAATTATTTGAAGACATTTTCTGTTTCATGGCAACTTTACGAAAGGTAACATTGGCAGGAATAGATCTTCCTACATCAATAATGGATGTAGCATTTCCAACCAAATTTTCCACCGGTGAACAGGTCTTAAATTGTACAAAATCAGTGAAATCATTAACTTTGAATGGCACTTTATCATACCTTTCAAGTAGAATTACAATATTTCAAAACTTGACTGAATTAATAATTTCAGAAACATTTGATAATTCAATTGGATATCATTGGATCAAGCTTAATTGGAATCTAAAAAGATTGTCCCTTATTAGAACCAATATTAGTTTAGAGGAAATGTTGAAATATGCCTTAGTTGATTCTAATCTCCTTGAAATACTTCGAAACTTGGTTTATTTTCATTTTGAAGCCCAGCGGTATAGAAATCAGGATTTGAGCAACATTGGTTTAAATCAACCTGTCTTCGATAAACTTGAGGAGCTAAAAATAAAATATGTTCGACTGCATTTTAAATTAGAATTATTAGTCAATATGCGTGCGCTCAGATATGTTCAATTGGGAATGACAAGTTTTAGGAATTTTCCAAAAAAAAACCCATTGAATGAGTTGACTTTGGTTTGGGATGAAGGAATAAAAGAATATCAGGATTGCCTATTAATAAAAGAAATGAACATAGGCAAAATAACATTTGTTAACTTCCCAGAGTTGTCGTTAATGTACCTGTTGAAATATTTGAAAGGAACTAAATCCTTCAAGATGGTGAAATGTGTTCCACCCATAACGGATCCAAAAGATTGGCTTTCTCAATTTGATTTATTGGTTTCTCGAGGGTTCATCAATGGATTTGAACTATAAATAGAAACTTGAGAGGTTTTTATTTAAAAATATCCAATTGTACAAAGAATGCCGATATTCAAGATTGTGCTAAAAAAAGTTGAGAACCCAGCTTAATTGAATTCACCAAGTTTGTTCACTTCGATTGCTGTGAATGTGATACTTCTTATCTAATATTTGCTTATTTTATAAACGTCCACATCTTTTTGCTTTAAATATGATGATTCTTCTAACGGTATCTGTCACGTGAGTCCGTGAAAGAAATGAGCGATTTTGTCAGCGCCAGCTGAGAGGTGAATTTTTTCATATGAGCGGATTTGGCTGAGACCCTGACAAATCGAAGCAATGGAATTGAGTGACTCAGGATGG
>JAJMJM010000039.1:0-63868 GCA_030563565.1 Saturnispora sekii
TTATAAAT
Organism: Saturnispora sekii; assembly: GCA_030563565.1. Taxonomy (NCBI): domain Eukaryota; kingdom Fungi; phylum Ascomycota; class Pichiomycetes; order Pichiales; family Pichiaceae; genus Saturnispora; species Saturnispora sekii. The sequence goes on from JAJMJM010000039.1 coordinate 9, forward strand.
CACTTACTACGTTTTATAGATCGTTGAGTGTTTTATTATTGCTTACACAGCTCATTTGTTCATAAACTATCCTAGTAGGGACTAAACTTTGTTACCTTAGCTGGATTTATTACTCAACCATGCCGCTGAGCGATTGGTGGTTCTGAAAAGTGCATCTGAACCACTAATGCGGACCATGAAAAATTGATAGTTGCATTATTCACCTAGACTTGTGGTAATCTCACAATGCACTGGTGGTTGTGGGGAATGTTTTCATCTCATGTAAGTTTTTCAAAAGAATTGGAATTGGGAAATCACTAAACCTTGGCTGTATAGCTTACACTGAAAGCTAAAAGATATGGATAGATTCTCAGCATAACAAACCTAGTCGAAGTAACTCCATAAGCCAACCTTAGAGACCAATCAAACGTCAGAAATCAATTTCTGTAATCCCAGATTGATCACACATATCCCTAAATTGTCCTCTAGCTTTGAAAAGGTTCAGGGGAGTATCAAACTCACTGATTTCCCCCTTGTCCATAACAATGATTCTATCATACTTGATGATCGTCTTCAACCGATGGGCAATACACAGAATGGTGCAATCGGAAAATTCCCCAGCAATGGTCCTTTGGATCTGATTATCCGTCTTGTAATCAACGCTCGATGTGGCCTCATCTAAAATCAAAATCTTGGTCTTCTTAACCAATGTTCTAGCCAATGCAAGCAATTGGCGTTCCCCAAGGGAAAAGTTGGAACCGCCATCCTCCACTTTCTGGTTTAAATGAAATTTGTGATACTTTTCCTTGTCTAATTCCGCCTTCACTTGAGCCAATTCACTCCTTTCTATCAAATCCGCAGTACATAGAGCATCCCAAAGATTGTCATCTTCAAACTGATTGAATGGGTCCAAATTACTTCTGATATCACCAATAAACAACATTGGGTCCTGTGGAATGATCGACAACTTTGATCTCAATGCATGCATACCCATCTTCGAGATGTCCACGTCATCGATCATGATTTGACCCTCAAATTCGGTGAGTCTGAACAAGCATTGCATAATTGTAGATTTACCTGCACCAGTTCTACCACAAACACCAATCTTCTCACCCGATTGGATCGTCATATTCACATTCCTCAAAACGTATGGCAATTCGGGTCTGTACTTCATGTTCACATTGCAGAATTTGATTTCACCATTCTGGGGCCATTGTGCAGGAGGATCATTCTCGGGGATTTCAAAGGGCGCCTCCTGGGGAATATGAAATGCATAATAATCCAATCTCTCTGCCGAATTGAATTGATTTTCAACCTGGGTAGCTTGGCGCATTAGCATAGACATTTGCGGTGAAAGGGTAAGAACATAAGTCAATAACAACCCTGTGTCAGCGGGTGAAACATGAAAAACATTGAAGATACAGCAAAACGTGACAACCAACACAATGGCAGATGTAGCAATTGACAAATTGGATTCCAACCACCGTTGAATTGCAATCGAGGTAAAGTAAGATTCGTTTTGTCTGTCAATCAATGGACCAAGATCTGAACAGAATTTAGTGACCAATCCATGGTTTGCTATAGTTATCCTACCATTAATTGTCTCATTAAAATGAGAGTAAACAAAAGATCTTTTAACTGCCTCTAGCCTCTTGATCTCCCTGGCAGATGCTTGATAATATTCTGTAACTGTACCAAAAATGAATAACATAATGGGAATAGCAATAGCAAACCACGGGATATAGATAACACAGAGAATGATCGTCGCTATAATGTTGCAAAAAGGTGAAACAAACATTCTTATCTCATCTAATATTTCATTATCCAAAACATCTGTATCTTTGGTGAACCTATTCAAGACCCTACCTAATGGAGAAACATCCATGAATGCCATTGGAACATGTAAAATTCTCTTCATAGCCCTGAGGTTCAAATTCTTTGCAGCTGTAGTTGCCATATATGACATTAAGAGAAACTGAATCATCAAAAAGATCCCGTATAGAAAGTTCAACAAGATGTAAATACCCATGTAAAAGCTCTTCGGCTGGTTCTTCCATTTATCTTCAAGCCAATACGTCAACCAAGTACTAGAAAAGTAGTTGCAAAATGTGGAAAACAGCATCATTGCCACCAAGACAATTGGAATAGCCAGTGGGTGATCCCCACATCCTAGTTTGAAATAATTGAGGTAAACACTCAAGTCTAAGGCATTAACTGCGCGTTCCTCATCATCGATGATTTTAACTTCAAAATCCAACGAGGTGTTATTAATTTCATCTTCCTTTACCGTTGGTTTACTACTTGGAACAACATCCTGGGTCTTCCCTTTTTCAAAATACTGGAACAAATTTTGGACTTTGCTGTTAATCTTTTTGAGGTGATCAACAGACCCAACATCTATTGAACCATCACCATTAACAAAAATCATTCTATCCGCCTTTTCAACAATGTTCAACTGATGGGTAGCCAAGATCCTCGTCTTGTCTTTTAATAGACCCAAAAAGCAGTTATCAACAATATGCTTACCAACTTTAGCGTCAACGGCACTGAGGACGTCATCAAGCAAAATTGTATCCTTATCGGCATAAACTGCTCTCGCCAAATTGATTCTAGCCTTCTGACCACCGGAAAGGGTAATACCACGTTCTCCCACCTCAGTCATGTCACCACCAATGAACTGAGCAAAATCGGATTCCAATGAACACGCATGGACAACACGATCGTACCTTTCCTTTTCATATGGTAGACCAAAAAGAATATTGGCTCTTACAGTGGCATTCTGAACCCATGGGTAACCACAAAGAATACTGCTTCCAGATTGCTTGATACCACCACTAATACGATCCATAAATCCTGCCATTGCCATCAATAATGATGTTTTACCCGATCCAATAGAACCAACAATCACAACGAACTCGCCCTTTTTAATCTCCAAATTAATGTCCAATAATCCTGGAAAGAGGGACTCTTTACATTTGAGAAGTGGGGTATATTCACTCTCATTGTCTTCCTCTTTGGGTTCATCTTCAAACGTTTCCCATTCAAAGCTTGCATTATCCACCTTAATAGCATACGGGACATTATCAACCTGCTGTATAAACAACTTGGATTGGTCTCTATCTTCAAAAGACATGAATTCACCGATTCTCTTTAACCCATTAACAAAGTCAATACCCATGATCACTGAAAATGGAGCATAAATGAACAACGCAGAGAGCACAGAAAACAAAGAAAGTGAAGAAAAGATATCACTTGCATTTTGACCATTGGCAATCGAATAATATGTGCAGAATGCAGCCATTGATGAAAAGCTCGGCATTATATCAAATAATGTCACCAATATATTTCTTAAATTCTGCATCTTCATCATAAACCCACTTTCAATACTCCTAGTATTTTCAATTCTCTTGTCATAACTTCCCTCCCATGAATAGAATTTGATCATTTTAAAGTTTGTTAGTAACTCTTTCATGCATTGGACTCTATAATCGGTGTATTTGACCATTTTGTCTCTGTAGCGGAATAAAATGGGACCAAGACCACCAAGAATGAAAATAAATGCAATTATAATGGCCACACCAGTCAAAGCGCTGACTCCAATATTGTAAATCAACAATCCAATACAGATTGCAATCGATGGAAGGGAAACCACTCCAAAGATCAAGAAAGGCATTGCTAAATCAATCCTATTTAAATCCGTACTGATTAAACTCTGCACTTTCGAATCACCAAAATGGTGGTGGCCTTTCGCATTCACTGTCATCGCCTTATCCATTACCAGTCTCGTTAGAATGGCCCTAGTTTTCGCACCAACAATCGCAGTGTGATAGAAAGATAACGAGAAGGACAAAATTGTGATCATTGACATGATTGTGATGCAGATGGTGTAACCCACGCCAGTACCGATATGGACATCGAATCCCGCCGTTTTTTTCTCCACAAATGTGATCAACTTCTTCTGAACCAACGGAGTGGTGACTGTGGCAAAACTCTGCAACAAGAGAAAGAGGAAACCCATTGTGTATTGCCAAAAGAAGGTTTTATAAAGTGCCTTCGTTAGTAGCACAACAGTCACCTTGAATTCACCCTTATCACCTCTTATTGCAGCCTTTTCTTTAACTGACCCGATTACCTCATCAAGACACCCTTTGAACTTCGAATACATCACATCCACAGTCTGAGAGTCTTCTAAGAAATAGAGATCGTCATCTACAATTGTTCTTCTGTAACCCACCCTCATAATCGGATTCAACCACCAAAACATCACTCTAGAAATTGGGTTACAGTGTAATTCACCGTATGGTTTTCTCTCTTCTGGGGAAGGAATTCTAGGCACTGAATTTAATAGAAAAGACCACAGCCTTCGTTGTAATTGAGGGACTTCGTCCAGCTTTTCGCAATCGTTACCAGCCATTGGTGGATCCTAAGCCTTTATTTCACCAAACGGCGGATTGATCTTTAGAGTGACAAAAAAATGGTTTCTCCGAAAAACCGGTCTTAAACCCGAAAAGCGAGCGTCGTTGGTCAGATCTTCTGTCAAGGATCAGCAAATGAAAGAAAGGAAGAAACAGTCGTCAAAATTAGGTTTGATGATAAATATTATCGGTTTAGAGTGCTAAAACAGAGGTTCACGGGGCGGGGGGGTAACGGGATTTCCACTTTGTAAAAACTATTTAACGATACCCATACCAGGAAAGTACCAAATCCAAGAGTTCATTTAGAGTGAAAATGGTTGGTAAATAGACATTTTTTGATCCAGAGATAATCACATTGATTCAAACAAGAGAACGGGTTAGCTTTTCACCAGCCACACCAGACGTACCGATTTCCTTATCGCATCACCACCAGCCACAGTAAGTTTTTCCGTATTACGTCATCGGGTTTTGATACGCAGTCGACAACCTTGCAATACACTGATCAAGTTTGCTGTCACTCACGGTAACAATGCCGAGGCTAATCTCCTGTACTAGAGGTATGGGAGTGTGGAGAATGAGGAAGTTACGTAATTGACGAGATTACGCAATACCGAAGCTTCCTAACCGCAAAGAGTGGGTTGTGCTCACATTTGACAATTGACATGCCCGGGATCAATATGACAAAGAGAAAGTGGCAGCATGGGCGGTGATCAAGGTTGCGGAACCTCATGTGGCAGGTCTACATCTTTCTCCAGTAATGAAAGTGGTACAATTTGCATCGACTCAACGTCACCGTCACCATCACCGTCACTCTTGTCCCAGCCAGAGACGCGGGCGAACAATGCCAGCTCAAGTGGCCACTTGATCAACGCCTTACGTGCCTCCACAAAACAGGCCCTTGAGTTTATACTTTGGTATCCAGTGCATTGGGTCCATACGGCGACCATTGTGGTGGACTCATATGCTATTCCGGCGGTGAGTATCAAAATGCTCTGCATCTTCGTGGCTGGCTGCATAAAAGCAAGAAAAATCATAATCAAAATCCAGGAAATAACGCGCTTGACTCGCATCTTGGTATTGACAGATATACTGTATGATGTGACAGCTGACAAGAGCAATTTACTGAGTCGAGAATAGAACGTTTTTCAGCGTCTTCGCGCCTTCCCACCTGCCATAAGATCCCAAAGCATTAGTGTTGGTAAAGTGGTTGCTGATCGGTTTCATTTCCACTCAATAACATTAGATGGACGCCCATTACTATTAACTTAAGATCAAATCATTGTCCCGTCCAGTGGTGATCTTCCTCTACCCGCAGTTCTAGGTCAACTTGTCAAAGTGGAATTCATTAACTGTGCAAACCAGCTGGGTTAATGGCATTTAATGGCTTCTTGAGTTGTACCTGTTAACGTGAGCTTTCACCTCTCGCACGTAATCATCCTGACACATTAACTTAATATTTTCACCAGCCACGTTGGGGTCTTCGATTACCTCATCGCGTCACCAGCCACAGAACACCTATCTAAATTGCATCACTGGATTCTGGTGTGTGGCGAGGGAATGTCCCCGAAACTGTGCTCACGTGGAAGAATCCACTAAACACTGTCGTAGGTCCATTTATATGATGAAATTGTATGAAATGCATTTGTATGGACAGATAATAATTGTATGATTCGGATGTTTGTCTTCCAGCAAATGCATTCACTGCCGCAACATCAACCAGCTGGTAGCTCGGTGTTGTGATATATCCTCCTAATTCCACCTTTTTATTGATTTATTTCGTTTTCGATACTTACATTTCAACCGTAAATACACTTTTACTCCTTGATTACCAAGATACGCAGAATGGGTAGAAAGTATTACGCCGTTGCCAAGGGTAACAACACTGGGGTGTTCACCACATGGGAGGACTGCAAATCCCAAGTTCACGGTGTCTCAGGCGCCCAATTCAAGTCGTTTTCAAGTCCACAGGAGGCGTCTAGTTGGATCGCCAGCAAGTCCACCTCCTCAAGCTCTAATGGGACCTCCGGCGGTGATGGGTATGCCACTGCTGGCAGCTACTCCCGAAGCAGATCAAACGCCACATATTCCTCATCTTCCTCATCCTCCTTATCCACCTCCTCTAGGCCGGCTTTTGGGTCTTCCTATGGTTACTCCTCACGTGGATTAAGCTCCAGGGTGGCTAAGACATCTATTGGCAACTCGAAGAGCCGCAAAATCTACACCGACGGTGCGTCTAAGAACAACCAAAGGAGATCCCAGGCCAGTGCTGGTGTCGGTGTCTACTTTGGAGAGAACGATTCGAGGAACATCTCAAAGCCTGTTTATGGTGAACAAACAAACCAACGTGCTGAATTGCAAGCAATTGAGAACGCACTATATGTTGTCAACAAGGAGCTTGACAAGGGGGACATCAACCATTATGAGATCAACACGGATTCCAGCTACGCCATCAATTCCTTAACCAAATGGTCAAAATCTTGGCAGCAGAACGGATGGAAGAACTCCAAAGGTGAGCCCGTTGCCAACAGAGACGTTATTGAAAAGTGTCTCGACGAAATGTCTACAATCAACACAAAATACAGGGCCAACGGCATGGACGAGCTAAAATTCCAGCATGTCAAGGGCCATTCGGGCATTACCGGTAACGAGATGGCAGACCAGCTGGCCGTGAAAGCCGCGGCCTCTACAAACCACAACATCTCGAACTGATGAAACTTGGTTATATAACTATGAATAATAAATAATATAAGGGCAATGGCTGAATTCACTCCACTCTTGCTTGGAAGAGTTCCTGTTCCCCCTCTCTGCCACCCAAATCCTTGTACAACCCCTCAGGGAATGCTCTTGGCATGGCAGGCTTGTCTGGCCAGATGTCCAACGCGTAGATCGAGTAGGCAAAGAGTGATAAAGCACCAAAGAATGTCAAAATCGATCTCACCGCAACCGTGTCCTTCACGGGCTGGATGTGATCTGGTGCCCACATGTCCATGTAATCGTGGTATGGATGGATTTCTTCCCCGAAATTCACTCTATTTTGCTGATCATCGTACTTCTCATATGGATCTCTGTATTGTGGTGGCACGTAGTTTTCTGGAGCTTTGACGCCAAATTGCTTCTCAACATCCGGCAAAAACTTGGGAAGACCGTACTTAGCGCCTGTGGAGTTGGCTCTCACTGCGGATCTCAAGCTTCTCGATAGCATAATTGGCTTTGGACTGACCAATTGGAGAATTTTCATTTTTTTTCCCCACCAATATACAGGTGTTGTAAAAGTGGCGCATTCTGGTGCACGGATGTATGTGTGTGGCGCATGGTTCTGAGTCCTCAGATTATATTTCGATAAATTTTGCCCTCGAAGGAGCACCGCTTTTAAGCTGTTTTGAGTGTTTAAATGGAGAGGTTGGCGGCGGAACACGAACTGCTTGTAGCGGAGCTGTTTCACTTGGAAAACTACATCTCTTTGGCAACTTTTGACCCCCAAAAAGTCCAGGCTCTAAGGAAAACATCAAAGTATTTGAACTTCAAATCTAAGAATGATCTAAGCGTCTGGCCAGTATCTTTGGCAGATAGAGCTGGTAGGCGGTCCAACCGCCGTACAGGGGAAGCAGATTCTATCCAGGGACAGATTGAAGCACAATTAGACACACATTTAGACAAATTGCTAACGTCAAGTGACCAGATAGAGGAAAGCGGCTCCAAACGTGGTAGAACCACTCAATTGGCCCACACAGATTCCAAGAAACAAAAAACCGAGTCAAAACCAAGTAATGGAGGACAATCCATTGGCAAGAGGCAGGAAGTGATTGAAGAGGAGCGTTCAGGAGGAGAATCGGACGAAGAGGCTCAAACAACCGAACCAGTGGCAGAAATACCCGAACCAAGACGTCGCGGAGGAAGACAGCCCCGGGTGAGAGTGAAGAAGATCATCTTGAAGAACTCAGTCAAACCTCCAGTGATCACGCACCCAAGTCACATCTCCAAAAGCGAGTTTCAAAACATGGACGAATTGTTCAATTCTTACAGCAACATCATAGAAGATCCGGCGCCAGAAATCCCATTTTCGGAGTTTCCCGTTTATATAGATTCTCAGCATGATTTAATAAGGAAAATCAAGAAAGGATTGGACGACGAGTTGCTTCTTTTGGATATGAAGGAAAACGTGTTTCGAAATGTGCCTCCAAACGTGAAAGAACCAACAATGATTAAAAAAAACCCACATTATAATATTTCCAGATACAAACCAGCTCCAAATCCGTTCAGAATGAGGAATGAATTAACACATTACGACCATTTACTTTCTCAGGGTTTGACCTCTTCAAAACTGATCCGAGATTTGAGAAATCAAAGAATCCAAAGATGCAAGAGAGTGGCTCAAATGATCGAAGCTCACTTCAAAAAGCTTTCCCAGGAAACAGAACGACAAGAAAAGGAATTTGAAAAGAGGAGAGTCAGATTGGCAAGAGACACTGCCAAGGAGGTGAGAAAGAAGTGGTTGGTGGCACTCAAGGCGTATAAAATTTTGGAAGAGAGAGAAAAGGAGAACGAAAGAGTTGTGAAATCTAAGGAACAGCTATCGAAGATCTTGGACCACAGTACAAAGGTTTTGGGCAATCAAATGAAGGCTAGAACTTCAAGTGTTGAGCCCAACACCACCGATGCAAGTGAATCGGATTCAAACAAAGATCACGACAGTGATGTCAACATGAGCTCCAGCAGTGACGAGGAGGACCTCAAAGATACCAAGGATGAATTGGATGACAGCAAGTTGACAGTTGAACAATTGAGAGCTAAGTATGAAAAATTGGGTGATGTGACGCTTGATTCCATCAAAAAGACACCTTCTTCGTTATCACATTTGCATCAGGATGGTCACGTAAATGGAAGCATATCTGAGAAGAAAGCACCGGTTAGTATCGTTGACCAGTTGACAGAGGAACAGCGGAAAACCCTCGTTGAAAACGAATCGAAAGATCCTCTGCTTAGTGAATCAGAGGGCTCCCTTTCCGATGAGGACAATAGTGATGATTCAATGACAACAGATCCTTCATCCTCTGAATACGATTCCGATGCAGCTGAGGAGGCCCAGAATCAACCTGCCACTCTCTCCTCCCTCTTTAATACCAAAGAAGCAACCGAATCAGATGATGAATCCGTTTACAGTGAACAGCCAGGCAGTCCGACAACACCATCTTCATCACCGGGAGGTAGTGATAATGAGGCGATGGAAGATGACGGTATACCCGACGTTGCGGTTCCTGTTCTTTTGAAGGGGGTTCTAAGACCATATCAAAAGCAAGGGCTAAATTGGTTGGCATCTCTTTACAATAATGGTACCAACGGTATTTTGGCGGATGAAATGGGGTTGGGTAAAACAATTCAAACGATCTCTTTGCTATCATATATTGCATGTGAGTATAACGATTGGGGACCTCATTTGATTGTTGTTCCTACATCTGTTATGTTAAACTGGGAAATGGAGTTCAAAAGGTTTGCTCCAGGGTTCAAAGTGCTGACATACTACGGTTCACCCCAACAGCGGAAGGAAAAACGTAAAGGTTGGAATACCCCCGATTCATTCCATGTCTGCATTACCTCGTACCAATTGGTTGTTCATGATCAACCCATTTTCCGTAGGAAAAAGTGGAAATACATGATTCTAGATGAGGCACATAACATTAAGAATTTCAGATCGCAACGTTGGAAATCCCTCTTGAATTTCAACACAGAACACAGATTGTTATTAACCGGTACCCCATTGCAGAACAACATCATTGAACTTTGGTCTCTACTTTATTTTTTGATGCCATCGTCCACCGCTGAAGGTGGCACGGCCATGCCTGAAGGATTTGCGGACTTGATGGACTTTCAACAATGGTTTGGTAGACCTGTGGATAAAATTCTTCAAGCCGGTGGTGACGTTGTTTCTGGGGACAAGGAAACAAAAGAAACTGTGACTAAATTGCATCAAGTTTTGAGACCTTACCTTTTACGTCGTTTGAAACAGGATGTTGAAAAGGAAATGCCGGGAAAATTTGAACACATCGTTTATTGCAGATTGTCCAAAAGACAAAGGTTGTTATATGACGATTTTATGAGTAGAGCACAGACAAGGGAAACCTTAGCTAGTGGGAACTTCTTGAGTATTATCAATTGTTTGATGCAATTGAGGAAGGTGTGTAACCATCCCGACTTGTTTGAAGTGAGACCCATTTTGACGTCTTTTGCTCAGGAAAAAAGTGCCATTTCTGATTTCACAATCAAGGAGATAATAACTAGAAAGGCTTTGAGAGGCACCGGGTCACATTGGGATGAGAAGGTGAATTTGAACTTTGTTAACCTCTTACCTTCCCAAAACAACCACTTGAATACTTATCATATGGAAACGATGAAGGAGAAGTCCATGTCTTCCTTTTTTAAAGGCCAGGAAGAACAATTAAACAAAGAATTAGAAGGTAAGAGCATTGAACCAAATTACAATGATTTGGAAAAATATTATGAATTCGTCTTGAATAAGGAGAAGAAGGATTTGATGGAAGAAATCCACCATTTGAGGTATTTGAATGATTTGAACGTCAATAAGAGGCCTTTGATTTCGGCTGATACGGTTAGAGCGTTCACGATTTTGACTCCAAACAAATTGAAAAACCAACAATTAGAGGATTTGGGGTTGATTAAGCCGTTAAAAACTAGAGCTTTAATGATGACCGATACAATTGAAAAGTATTCCTTTGTGACTCCAAAGGTGGTCTGCAAAGACATGAACGACTTAACTTTCACACAGGAAACCCAGCTGGAGTTAATTCATGACTCTCAGGTGGACACATTGGAGAATCCATTCCATCAATCCCAAGTGAAGACTTCGATTGCATTTCCTGATAAGTCGCTTTTGCAGTATGATTGTGGGAAGCTACAGAAGTTGTCTACATTGCTCCATGAAATCATTCCTCAAGGACACAGGGTATTGATTTTCACGCAAATGTCAAAGGTGTTGGATATATTGGAGCAATTCTTGAATTACAATGGCTATACGTATATGAGATTGGACGGTGCAACTAAGATCGAGGACCGTCAATTATTGACGGAAAGATTTAATAATGACACGAGGGTCAAGTGTTTCATCTTATCCTCGAGAGCTGGTGGTATCGGTATCAACTTGACTGGTGCAGATACTGTGGTTTTTTACGATTCCGATTGGAATCCTGCTATGGACAAACAATGTCAGGATAGATGTCATCGTATTGGTCAAACGCGAGATGTTCATATTTACAGGTTTGTTTCCGAGTATACGATTGAGTCCAACATTTTGAAAAAGGCTGAACAGAAGAGACAATTGGATAATGTTGTTATCCAAGAAGGTGGCTTTACCACAGATTATTTCAGTAGATTGACTGTCCATGATATGTTAGGCGATGATATGGCTAATGATGATCCCAAGGATGTCGAAAATACCCAGATGGGTTCGAACGATTTTTCAAAGGCTCTTGAACAGGCCGAGGATATTGAAGATTCCAATGCTGCCAAAATGGCCCTGACTGAGGTAAATGTGGATACGGAGGATTTCACCGAAGAAAACAGGGAGATTTCAACCGGTCCGGTTGATGATGAAGAGGCTCAATCGGAAGCACTCGCTAGAAAGATTGAACAGCAGGGGAGAGATGATGAGGAAGATGAGGATGAGGATGACGTTGGTCATGTGGATGAATATATGATCAGATTTATTGCAGGGGGGTTTTCTGATCTTTTATAGATTTTTTCGGGGTTTGTAATAGTAACTTTTGGTATGAATTACTGAGCATTTAAAATTTTTGCCCACTCAGGATCACTCCATTCATCACATATCAGGATGCGTTTCAGTCATCAAGCCCGTCAATTGTTCAACAACCGTGGTTATTATGACAATCAAACATATAGAATGTCTCCTGCAATGATCCGTGCTCGTCAACCTTATGTGTGGAAGAATATGGTGGGCTTTGTTGTTATTGCTGCAGTTCCAATTTCCATTTATGTCTACACTTACAGATTCCTCTCTCAAGATGATTTCGATGATATTCCAATTCCACCTTTGGATGAGGCTACCATTAAGCAGTTGCAAAAGGAGTACGCGGAAGAGGGTAAGAAATGAATATTTGTGTTCTTGTATATAAAAGGGTTGTAATTAGAAGCGTTTTTTTATTAATCTGTAGACAAAAGAAGAGAGTTTGTGAGTAATTCAGTAGAGTAGGTGGGTTTTTAGGTTTATGAGATCTGAGAAAATGAGTTTGTTAATGAATATTGTCAAAAAGATTACGTATATCAAGTCAGCGTTACAACTTCGATCACTATTGTCATACCATGAATGAATACAATTCATCCGGTATAAGATCGTACTCGTTTGAATTGTGATTTGATTCTTATCGCATTGGCTAATATATAAAGAATCCGCATTTCCATACACAAAATGGAGTGAATTAGGCACAAAGCAATGTAGTTCTTATCGCATGTATGTGGAAAGAAAGCAGCAATGAAGATGATCATAATAATTTGGTTTCTGAATGCTCACAATGATCAGATGCTTAGCTGAGATTAACGAATGATCTTAATTTCAGTGGTATCGCATCATGCCCACGCATATACCAATAGAAGGGTTTAATTCTCGTTCAGGCTTCCTAATTCTGCCTCTTCGTGTTGTGTTGAATCCGTTAAATTGAGGACTTCATTCATTTCCTCATTACATCTCTTACTTGATTCAGCCTTTAAATCGTCCAAATAAGAGGGTCTTTCAAGATTTAAAATGACATCCTGCTATTATCTCCTTCAGTAACCAACGATCTCTCTTCTTTTCCTAATTATTCCCATACTCACTTCAGAAAGCCTGGATCATTTCAAGGCTGTGCAGCTCAAAATATTCTCTTCTTTTCACAAAGGTATCGAATATGGCGAGTAATTGCGAGATTTGCCATGAAGTACCGATAAAATATACGTGTCCTAAGTGTGGAGTTAAATATTGTTCGTTGAAATGTTTCAAATCCGAATCTCACGATGAGATGGATTCAAAAATTGAAAAGAAAGATGCTCCAAAGACAGATCAAATCAAGGCAATCACCGAAATCACTGAAACAGAAAGTGATCCCATGTTTTCTGCATTACTAAAGGATGAAAAATTCATCTATTATATGAAATCACCCACTCTGAAGATACACTTGTTAACTTTAGTTGAAATCATCAATAATGTCAGTTTGACCAACGAATACTCAGCAGACGGTCGAAGAGACATAGCCAGTAGAAAGTTGAACAATTTCCGAAGGGGTGGGTTGGAAGAGAACGAGTGGGTTAATGAATTCGTCGAATGGTTAACAGAGTGGATGGCCGAGTGGAAGAAGGAAAATAATAAGTCTGTCTAAATAAAGTTAAGGCTGTTTGGTTGACTTTGGACTAGAATGTTAAAGAAATATAACTATGTCAATTAATGGTGGATAATTTGTTATACCAATGAGAATAATACGTCAGTGTGATTAATAACAGGATCTTTAATCTATGATGTCATATCATATCAAATCCACCCACCAATTGCAAGAGGAATAGGCCATAAAGGGCATTAAAGTGGCTAAGATGGGTCCTGGTTCATCTCTTAACTTTCCAATGACGTCTTCATTGGAAAAACAAAAATAAAAAGTATCTAAATAGAGTTAAGTTAACTTAAATTGAGCCTTTGGTAACCCATTGACACCATATTTGGACATATCCACCTTAAAAACTGCACCACCAAGATCATGAGGATTGGTGCTTTCCTCATCCACAGCAGTGGTGATGAAAAATTGATCAAGTTTGGCACCACCGAAAGTCACACAAGTCACGTTCTTTGCTGGGATCTTAAACACCAAATCCACTTGACCATCTGGCGTGACCCTGTGAACCTCTCCTTGACCCCAAACTGCAACATAGAGATTACCTTGGGAATCCAGGCAGGATCCATCGGGTTCAAACCCCCACTTGTTGTCGTAGAAGATCTTCTTGGATTGTGGATCAAATTGGTTGGTTTGAGTATCCCAATCAAATGAATAAACTTTATGCAAAATGCTTTCCGTCCAATACATCTTACCTCTTTTCAAATCCCAATTGAGTCCGTTTGGAATAGCCGTTTTCTCATCCCAGAGCAGCTTCAAATCTCCATTGCTATCCATGAACCACATGCTTCCCACAAATTCCGGAGCATCCTTGGCAGACATAGTACCAACAATGAGTTTACCATTGGGGGTGATGGAACCATCGTTGGATCTCAACTGATGGCCATCACACTTATTTCCATTTGGAAACTTGGCAAGCTCCGTAGTTTTACCGGATTTCAAATAAACCAATTTGATGTCATCGTGACAACCTGCAACCAATACATCAGGGTTTGTAGTCAATCCAATGACCCCAACACTCTCGGATAATTTAATACTCCGTGGAACTTGACCCGTAGCTGGCGGTTGATCAATGTCCGCGATCGTATAAAGCTCTCCCTTGGTAATATCAATGTAGTAGAGAGCCCCAGTTCTGGTATCATAAGTGATTCCTTCCAATAAGTGGCCGTGATTCGTAACGTATGGTTCGGTGACTTGGATCGACATGAAGAACTACGTACCAAAAAGGAAATTCTAACCGTTAGAGATCGGATTAACCAGTGGGTTGGGAGGGCTGACGTAAGATGACGTAAACGTAAACAATCACGTAAGCTTATGTCAGCTTACATAAGCTCTACATCTTGAGTCCTCTTTTTAAGCAGGCAAGACCTCTTGGTTTCTTGAATTACAAGTGATGGAGGTATATTCGGAGTCGCAAACGTCGGTTTTGGCGCCCCTATTGGTTGTTCAAGGTGTAGGAACAAAATGGAGACCGTCTTCACCGGGGTATAAGAAGAGAACAGTGGTTTCACTTGAAGAGTCTATTGATGATAAAGATCTAATTGGAGTCCAATTGGACATCCACCGAGAATTGGACGACGTCAATAGTCCAATTATGGGCGAGTTGGTAGAATATTTAGAGTCGAATAATGTCAGGGGCAAACAATGGTGGCCTCAGGTGGACAAAGGCCTTGGAACTAAGAATCAGAGCAGCTGGTTCAATATTGAGTATTCAGGTGACAATTTCCAATTGGATGTCAATGGTTCTCAGTCGGTGTTATCTCCGTATAGAAGAAGAACCCCATTTAGTGATACAATGATACCTTTGCAATGGTTGGACAAATATTTTGATAGGATACCGATAGGGTTCATATCAATTTATGAACTCACAGAAGAGGAGGACTACGATGATGTTCTAGTTAATGAAATTTTGCGAATGAAAAAGCAATTAGATGCGACGCTAACAAAATACTATTGTCTGATCTATACCAATGGCCCAATTGGTGAAGAGAGATCAAACAAAATTAGAAATCGGACAGATATGTCAGAAACAAATTCCCTATTTTTTGTCACTAACGCTGACACCGAAACAACAAGAAAGGACAGAAACGTTTTTATGTCGAAGCTATTGTTGATCTTGAAAAGACATTCTGTTGATTTCTTCAACAATCAAATAAGAAAGTTGAAAGTGAGAGAGCCAAAGTTGGCAACGTACTCCGAGTCCCTATTCACAATGCGATACTTGATTAAATTCAGTATTTTTGAATTATTGAAGGGCTTAACCGAATATTCCACAAGTTTAATAACAAGATGTCATTCAAAATTGGTGAAATTACTCCAAGAGGACAATTCTCCCGCAGTTAAGGACCAAATACGGAGATGGTTGGATACTTTTCAAATGCACATAGTGCGAGCCCATATTGTTCTTGGATCCTTTAACAAACCTTACCAGAAATTGCTGGCTCACATTGATCAAATTGCACCCTTGGATTACAATTGGGTTTCGATCCAATATACCTGGTATGCCCAGCTGTTGGAAAGAATGGGACCCGATTTAATTCCACTAGATACGGCTCTCGTGGCCAAAGAAACCGGTCTTGCTATTCAATCTCCTCACGGGGGGTTCATTTATTTGGAAGCAGAAAGATATAGAAAATTGGCACTTAAGGATGGTGATAATAGGATCGAATTACTCAATGGGGCTTTGGACATGTTTTCACAATCTAAAGGTGGGAAGTTCAATAGAATAGAATCGATGGTTTATACCAAAATCGGAGACTTATACTACGATCTAGGCAATTACAGTATGGCAATAAACAACTACAAAACAGGATTATCATCTTATAGAAAATGGGATTTGATCAGATGCCAATTGTTAATGAGATTGCTCGAATGTTACACACAGGTCACAAACTGGGTGGAAGGTTGGAGGTGTTTAGTGGACTTATCGTTAATGCCGGATGTTGTCATTGCCCAGATGAACTACACAACTAGTTCATTTAAAGATAAATTAAATGAGATGAGGTATAAACTCAAACCATTGGATAGAGTTGTAGAGGGATCTAACAGTCAGTTATTTGATGTCGACATTACCATTAAACAGTATTCCAACTTTATCAATGAGGGTGTTGAAATTCAAATGATCGTGAAGAATATTGGTGGATCACTAATTGAGAATTCCAAGGTGGATAAATTGGTGTTAGATATTAAAGATTTCAAAAGGATAACTTTAAATGCAATCGAAGAAGAGGAGATGAGTGCCAACCCACTACATAGATTTCTATCACAGAAAGACAATATGGAATTGGAGTTTGATACCCCTATGGATTTCTCCTCATCAAAAACCCACACTTTCCAATTCCATCTGTATGGAAAAGTCAGTGGTAGTTACCAGATTACTGGTATTGAAATAACCTCCCAATTGAACGGCATAGCTGTGAGATCAAATCCTGTCATCGATTCCGTATCTTCCTACTGGGTGCCTGGGGATTCTTTAGGTACCAATTTGAACGTTGAATATCCTTTAGAAAGGTTGTTTGAGACCGGACTCAAATTTGAAGTTCTTCCCCGTGTACCAAAAGTAGAATGCAATTTCCAATACGATGACGTGGGATATAACGGGAAATCGCTTCCTGTTGGGGTTCATTTCCACAATAGGGATGAGTTGAGTGAAATCCGTATTCGTGCAGAGGCCCAAGGGACACTTTTAGATGAGCCGATTTGCGTTCTTTGGGGAGGCGAAAAGAATGAGAAATTGAGCAAGACTGATGTTATACCTATAGGTCAAGACTTTCATACTCATCTCACGCTTCAATTACCTCAAGTTAAGGGGTTGCCATTGGTTAAGGGGAATACCAACTGTGTTATCAAGTTTCAGATCGATTATTTGTTAGTGGAAGGTGGCATTGTCCATATTGAAAAGGAGGTTCATCTTCATGTTCTTGAATTGTTCAAAACCCACGTGACCATCTTACCCGAGTTGATGCCACTACCCAATGTCTTTGATTTGGGGGACGATTTGAGCGTGTCACGAAAGTGGCATTTCCGGGTGGATTTGACCAATTTATCTTTTGATGAGGTGAATTTGAACGGATTTAAGCTTGATATAAAGTCTTTAGAGGAGGTCAATGTGGAATACACGTTGAGCGATCTTTCCACCAATGGCTTGGGATACAAGGAAGGCACCTCGATAAATTTGGAGCTGGTGTTGAAATCCAAGAACTGCATCGATATTCCCCTTGCAATTGGCGGGATATTAAGCTATTCGTCTTCAGGGACCCATGAGTCGTTCCAAATTGGTCTTTTCAAGGGTAAATTGCCCCATTTGAAACCTCGTGTGCTTGTGGACTTGAAGCCACAGGAAGAGGGGTTCTCTCTTGTTGAATACACGTTGGAGAATCCCACTGGATTCATTGTTCAATATCAAACCAACTTCCATCCTACTAAGGATGTGGAGCTCAAGCATGAGTATCCAAAAGTCATGAGAGTCACTCTTCTACCATATCTCACAGAAAAGATCAATTTTCAATACAGGGTTAACGACACCAGCGTTCCTCTACCGGAGTTCACTCTTTACGACAAACATTCTCACCAATTCAAGGAGATTGTATCGCTTACCCCCGACCTACGTGTCACCTCCAATCAATTGATATTGGCCGGGTCTGACGGTATATGAAAGCGCTCAGCATTTATTAATTTAAATTATATAAAAATTAATTGATGCCCAACAATTCAACTTCAAAAACTAAGGTTGACATTGGTGGAATCAAACCTGGGAAGCCTCTGGAACCGTAGGCCATTAAAGGTGGAACGGTCAATCTCGCCTTCTCACCAAGGGACAATTTCGCAAAACCTTGGTCCCAACCCTGGATCACCATACCTTGGCCAATTCTGAATTGGAAAGGCTTACCTCTGTCAAGAGAGCTGTCGAACTTACGTCCGTTCAAAAGAGTCCCGGTGTAGTGGACGGTCAAAAGATCCCCGGACTTTGGGTAGTTGGTGTTGTCACCTGGAGCAATGGTTTCAATCTTGAGTTCCTCAGACATGTTGGCGAATATGAAGTCTACTTATAGAAAAAAGTGTGGCGATTGTGGCGAAGAATAAATTAAGAACCGTGTTTGTACGATTATGTAATCGAGAATTTGATGTTGGCCAGATTCATCTTGAAATGCCGCTAAACCCAAAGTATATTGCTAGCCACTACCTGAACAAGGGTAGAGATTTGGCATCTAGACACGTAATTGAGTTGGTTGTTGATTACAATTGTCCGTTCGCGGCTAAGCTATTTAGAAGAGTGGAGGATGAGTTGATTCCGGAGATTGAAAAGAGGGGCTTGGGCGATAAGTACGAATTTGTTGTTGTGAATATGGTCCAACCATGGCACGGATACCAATCGCATATTCTCCATGAAGCGGGGTTGGCGGTTGGCCAATTGGCTCCACAATCTTTCTGGAAGGCAAGCAGAATCCTATATGACAATATTGAGAAATTTTATGATTCGGAAGTTTACGACTTGACTAGAAAAGAGTTGATTGAGAAGGTGGCTTCATTGTTAAGTTCTAACTTGGAGGGTGTGGAAAAGACCCAACTTTTGGAACTTGTCTCTCCAAAGTCCAATGCAGATGGATCCCCAAATAACCAAGGTTCACGTGTGAGTAAGGATTTGAAGTATTTCACCAGATATACGAGAACTCTTGGGGTCCATGTGACGCCAAGTGTGATCGTTAATGGGATTTATATGCCTGGAATTGAAAGTGGTACTCCATTAGAGAAAATTATTGAGATTTTGGAGTCACAAACAAGCTCGTGAAGGACCAAACGAACCCAGCGACTTGAGTGTGTGTTGTGTCGTATCTATTTTAAAAGTATATCTTAACTATATTTTGCATCATTTTTGTTTTGTTTACAAACAAAACACCCAAACCTCCTTCTTCTTCTTCGATCCATTGTGATAACTAAGACGTGGCTTTTGCCAAGCATTCACCAGCCACATAATTCTATTTTTCGATGATGTAAGCCGCTTTCTATGGCATATGGCTAGCCAAGTTCACTACAAGAAAGGTAGCGCCGACCCGGGTTGAGTGGAGGCAAGAAGAAAATATCTCATCCTATATATATTCCTCATCCAAGCGTAATATTTTCAACCATGTCAATACAAGAACCATCTGCTCATCTGAGAGGGTCAAAGCTAAGTCTAAATCAGATTTATTTTAAGTACTAGAAAAGATTTAAATTAACAAAGTTTCAATCTTGTCCTTGACACCGTAGATTTGGTTCTTGATAGCAGAAGCATCGTTAGTGGTGATGGAGGCAGCAATGACTGGTCTGGAAACACCACAAGCTCTACCCAAGGCGGTCTTGGATGGAACAAAAACGTATGGAACGTTCTTATCTTCACAAAGCAATGGCAAGTGCAACAAGATTTCGATTGGTTCGGTATCAGCAGCCATGATGATGAATTCGGAAATACCTCTGTTCAACGTCTTGGTGGTTTCATTGGCACCCTTCTTCAATTGTCTCAAGTTTTGAGCTTGTTGAACCAGGTCAAGAATTTGTTGGGAAAGTGCTGAATCAGCAAGTGGGAAAGCTTTTGGGTTTGGTGCAGACATTCTTAAGGTTCCTTGCAAAAGAGCTCTTCCTTTAAGAAGAGAGAAGAATCTTTGAGATGAAAAAAATTTGCCAAAAATTTTTTTTTTTTCACCACCAAACCGGGGTGTGGCGCATGGTGTGGCTGAGGCGTGCTGCCATTTTCAAATCGGGTTTTTATACCAGCGAAGATTTGAGAGGGTGCGGAAGTGGCCATCCAATTTTGATAACCAATTTCATCTCTAACAGTAATTGAAATGTCAACAGATCTTTGGTATGTTTTGAGACATTAAAGAATTGGAATTGAAGTTACTAACATCAAATCTTTTGGATAGTCCAGTGTACGCCCCATTCTTTGGTTCCATTGGTTGTGCTGCAGCAATCATTTTCACCTGTTTCGGTGCCTCCTACGGTACGGCCAAGTCCGGTGTTGGTATTTGTGCAACATGTGTGTTGAGACCGGATTTGTTGATTAAGAACACAGTTCCTGTGATTATGGCTGGTATTATCGCCATTTACGGGTTGGTTGTCTCGGTCTTGATCTCCTCCTCTTTAAAGCAACAACAAGCCCTCTACACCGGGTTCATCCAATTGGGTGCTGGTTTATCTGTCGGTTTGGCAGGTTTGGCAGCTGGTTTTGCCATTGGTATTGTTGGTGATGCAGGTGTTAGAGGTTCCGCGCAACAACCAAGATTGTTTGTGGGTATGATTTTGATCTTGATTTTTGCTGAAGTTTTGGGTTTGTATGGTTTGATTGTTGCTTTGTTGATGAACTCAAGAGCCACTCAGGACGTTATTTGTTAACTCTGAAATTGGTTGAAGAAAGAACGTTTATTCCCCCTTATCAACTATAAGTTAGATGTTTAATTGAAAAAAAAAAATATTAGGCATGATGATACTCAACCATCTGTTCATGTTGTCTTTGTTTGTTTTATTATTTTTTAAAAGTGTGTCATCTTATACCTATATTTAAATCTAATTATTTATTTAAATTTGATCATAGTTGTTGTCTATTCTCAAAGAGACTTTTGATAAAGTAAGGTATGTTAACAGCAAAGTTACCCACTGTTTGATAAATGTTCCATAGATTCGTAAAAATTAATTGATCCCCTTCATTGATAAACACATCACCATTAGACTTCCAATGGCAGTAATTATCATATTTGATCATATCCTTACGGTTCACACAACCAACCAATTTATAACTTTTTGGATCAATGATGTAAACTGTCTTCACTCCCAATTCCATGAAAATGTCCAATAACTTATAAATCGTCGATTGGCATGATATAGTCATGAATTCTAAATCAACAACCTTATCTAACAAGATATCAAAGTGACTTTCATATATTTCGTTCGTCAACTTATTTATTAAATCATCATTCATGAATTGCACAACCGCGTCTCCTTCTTCGTCTTCTATATCGTTCAAATGAAATTCCAACTTGGCTCTCTCTATAACCCCCAATAATTTACCACTTTTATTAACCAAAGGGAAAGTTTTCAATTTTGTTTCTCTCAACACGCTTCTCAAATCCCCCAATGTCATTCCATTTCTCAACACTTCAACCTTCATCGGCAAGATTACTTCCCCTATAGTCGAAGTAATTGGACCCAAATTATGCTCCTCCTTCACATCCAAATACGGTATACCGTTGAATTTTATCATTTGATCTGCAATACCTCCAAACCCTAAACCTATCGCCTCCATCACTATCTTAACAAATATTACAACAACCATCATCGGAACAATGTACGTCAGCGCACCTGTCAATTCAAACATGATCACAACTACTGTAACCGTAAGACCTGTGATACCAGATAAAGCAGCCCCTGCACCTAACAGTGCGTAAGTACCCGATGTAATTCCCCCATCAGGATAAGCCTGCTCAACTAACAACCCCACCATTTTACCAAACGTGGCACCCACGGCCATGGATGGAACAAAAATCCCACATGGAACCTTAGACCCATACGAAACAATGATCAACAATATTCTAAGCAAGGTGGCATACACCAATTCCAATATTGTTATCAACCACTTTCCTGTGTTTATCGATTTCGAACTTTCACAAATTGGATTCTCCTTTAATTGCCCCTTACATTCGTCAAATAACATTTCCATCGCCTTCGTCATGTCCAATCTGATGTACGAATTGGGATAACTCACAATACCCGTAATTAAACATAGGATAGCCACTTCCCTCCATCCCAAATGACTCATGAATGTTTTACGAAATGAGACGTATTTGATGTTCCATTTGGAAACAAAAACACCATATACTCCGCCAAACACTCCAATGATCATGAAAATAGGCAACTCCCAAAATTTCCACTCGGAATCATATTTAACCTCGAACATAACAATCTGACCAGTGCCGAAAGGATTCCAGGCTTGTAATGTTGACGTTGCGATGAAAGCGGTGTAAAACGATTTCCATAACACCCCAAGAGATACCCTATTGCAGATTTCCTCAAGAGCAAACAAAACACCCGATATTGGAGATCCAAAGGCCACGGCAACACCTGAAGCAGATGCTGCAGTGATGAAATCAGACATTCTTGGAGGACATTCCCCAAACCATGAGACAACACAAGGTGGAATGACTGCCCCAATGCATGCTGCATAATGGACAGATGGGCCCTCTTTACCAACTTGAAGCCCACTGGCAATTGTAAAAGGCAGCATTAGTGATTTTATCACCAAAGTCATAAATGATAAGAACCCATCCTTGTTAAAACCTGAAACAATGCACTTCACCTCAGAGATACCTGAACCTGCAGCAAAGGGGGCCAATTTTAGACATGCCAAAGAGGCGAATAAACCAAACGAAATACCCAGCGTAACATGTATAATGAATGATAACAAGACGCTATTGGACCAGGGTTGAAAACCACCACATTCACCCTCTACTCCCCTACAGCAAAAGGATTCATTGTACCAGAATCCATTGGTACAATAACCACCCTTGATATTATTGAGCCATTCTGTCAGAACGTTCAAAAACGCAGCAATTGTACCGGTTGCTATACCAATCAAGGTGAGTACCAGCCATGTTTGCAGTGATGTCCACAATCTGGACTTGATGATCTGTCCTCTTGCTATTATTTGGAATGCGGAATTAGATCTGGACATTGTGCCCGATGGAGACAACTCATCATCTAACTGTCTCTGTTTTAAAGCTTCATAGTACTTTTTGTTCTCCAGTAGATATTCCTTAGGCCAGTCGACGGTGGTGTAGCCCTGGAACTGTTGAGCCAAGTGGGCGACCGAAGGGTCGGAAGAATACTCCTCCCGCCAGGTCATTGGAAAGAAGATAATGATGTGGTGACAGATATAATTTTACGTTATATTATAATGGAATAAATAAAGCATCCAAATGAGAATGGTTTGGGGGGGACATAAAGAAAGATATGTGATGGGAAAACCAACACTGATTGATTTAACCAACCACCAAGGTATCAGCATCGGCAAATTCGTATTCTGGGATTTCTAAGTTCAATGGAGCTGGACCCTTTCTAATTCTACCAGAGATATCGTAGTGGGAACCGTGACATGGACAGAACCAACCACCAAAATCACCAGATTCACCAATTGGAACACAACCCAAGTGGGTACAGATACCCAACATGATCAACCATTGTGGGTCCTTGACTCTGTCGGCATCAGTTTGTGGATCTCTCAGGGATTTGACATCAACTTCGTTAGCTTCTTCGATTTCTGCATGTGTTCTATGTCTGATGAACACTGGCTTACCTTGCCACTTCACAACAACGTTCTTACCCAATGGAATAGCGTTCAATTTCACTTCAACCTTAGCCATGGCCAAGACATCGGCGGAAGCAGACATGGTGGTCAAGAAAGCTTCGACGGTGGACTTGGCAGCAGCAGCACCCAACAAACCGTAAGAACCGACCATGAAGTAGGTGAAATCACGGGACTTTTCAGAATTACCCTTTGAGGAGTTCAAGTAGTGGGTGAAATCTGGGGAGTCGTAAGTTGACTTCAATGCTGGGACTGTGGAAGCAATCCCTCTGGTGGAGGTCATCAATGAGGATCTGGTGGCAGCTCTGAAGGATAATCTGGACAACATTTCAATCAAAGTGGGTTGAAGTGGAATCCTATTGGAGTGGAGGGAGAAAAATCTTGACAAATTCCTCACAAATACAAAATTTCCACTTCTTGGAATTTAATTGGTTGAGAGAAAACATCCGTGCATCAGTGAATTCCATGTGCGACGTCATTCTTGTTGTCTTTTTATCTGGCTCTGGATCCTCATGAATTTATCTATTTGCCTGGCTTTCAATTCATCGAAATGGGCGTCCACTTCATTGTGAGCAATTTGTCTTTCTCGTTCTACTTCTTTTTCAAGGGAACTCATATGGTCCGCCATTATATCCACCATTTGGTTGAATTTGCCAATTGTTGAATGGAGCTTGGATTTCGATCTTCTAAATGGATCCTTTGAGATGATATTGTCGGTATCAAACCCCTGGCTTTGCTTTGATTCGTTTTTTTGTCTATTATTGCTGCCATGAATAGATTCATATTCTTCCAACGATTCATCAGAATTAGCATTGGGTATTGACTGCGTTATTTCAAAGTCATGTGTTTTGAAGTCATTGGGTGTATATCGCTGCCGCTTAGTATTCCTCGTCAAATCATTAACAGCGCAAATATCAACATCACGTTCAATGCTCATTTCTTCTTTCATCTCCTCTGCTGGCTTCTTAGGGTTTAATTTTGCCAATTTCTCCTCCATTGGCGCATTGTATCCCCATTCCGGTAATGCAATCAAAGCTTCTGATCTAAATATCTTTTTTCTTGGCATACGATAAGCTTTATGTGTGTGGCAACCGCGTATTTTGTCAAGGTTTGAAAGTGTATCTCACGGTGAGGATATATAATAAGGTTACACTTACTTATAGACTCTTCAGCTTCTCGGTGTGGATCGAGATTTCACGTGAGAAGAAGAGGATGACGATGGGTAAGATTGAGCAATTCACATTTTCCTATAAAAAAAAATACAGATAAAAGAAGTAAAAAAGAAGAGTAGAAGTACACGACTAGTAGAAGACAAACTTAGCCTTACCGGAAGTGACAGACACAGTACAACCGTCGGTACCATCACCGTTGTAAGAACCGTTTTCGTAAACACAGTCGCCGATCACAACGGAGGAGTCATCGTAAGCAACAATCTTGACGTTGAAATTGGCGGCTTGTCTGTTGTTTGGATTTGGAATGAGAGACACGTAGGCAATACCGTCAGTGTAACCAGCACCAAAATTCAATGGAGCCCAGTTACCAACGGTACCACTTGAGGTACCCCAGATGCAACCATCCTCTTGAGAGACACCTGCGTTGTTGACATAGTACTGAGCAGAGGTCTTTAAGCCTTCCCAAATGTAGTAGGTGTCTTCGTCAACAACAGTCAGGATGTTGGTGGACCCAGCCTCGACAATGGTTGGGATGACCATGTTCTCAGTACCTGGGTAATCGGTTCTGCAGATGGCCACAGATTGGTCAAGGGTGTTTTCCAATCTTGCCATGTCAACACCAGCAACACAGAGATAGTCGTAGTCGGAGTTGGACTTGTACAGATAACCGCCATCACAGTAGAGACCACCGACAGAAACACCATCCGCAGGCTGACTGGATGGCCATTGGGTCTTGGAGTAACCTGGAGCACAAGCGTAGGAGCAGTAGGTGCCATCTTCGCAGGAACCACCCGTGGAAGTGTCGGAAGGATGGTAAAGACCAGACCAACCGCCAAAGCCAAGATAGTCGAGAGCAATAGCACCGTAATCGGATGGGAATTGGGAACATGGAATAACACCATCCTCGAAGTTGGAAGAAGACCCTGAACCGGTTGCAGACGCGGTTGCAGAGGTGGTTGCAGTGGAAGCAGCCTCGGTGGATGATGTGGTTTCCTGCGTAGATGAGGAGGTGGTTTCAACAGAGGTGGTGGCAGCGGCAGCAACGGTCGAAGAGGTTGTTGGCTCTGCGGTCGTGGAGGTGGAGTAGGTGGAACCGTCACCGTCAACGGTCACAGTAACGTAAACGTAATCATAGGCAACAGCTCTCTTGTGTTGGTGGTGGATGTGTCTAGTGGTTTCACAGTCCGGTTCGGAAGTTGAAGCTGAAGTCAAGGCCAAGACTGAGGCCAAAGAGAGTAAGATAGTCGATGAGAATTTCATATTTCCTGCATTGGTTAGTATTATATTCTGTCACTGTTTATGTTTCAAAAAATCAACAAGCGCGAGGGCTAAAAAAAGAAAAAAATGGGGGTGGGTGAGGACGAAATGACCGGTAAAGAGCCAGGAAAACGAGGTAACCTTCTTGAAAGCAAACCATGTATCCCCTTGATCATGGTGCTCATGTGGCTCAGGTCTTTCCTATTGGATATCACATTTGGTCCCTCTTTTTTTCCACTTAAGAGCCTCATTTTTCTCACATTTTTCTTCTCATAGCAAACGGGTTAATTCCAACGGGATTTAGAAGCAGATTCTTGCCTCATAGCTGCATTCGAGCCGATAAAACATACTAATTCAAAGGAACGTGCTTGATTGAACGAAAGGAGAGACTAGGGTGAGATGAATTTAGAATTGAAGAAAGAAGGAGAATGGTGAAAATGGCTGGCAAAAAGCAAAAAAAATCAGCCTCATCAAATGGGGACGATCGACGCATGCGCCAATTTTTCCTTTGTTGCTGAGCGGATTGGCGAAAAACTTATATTCGCGCGTCTTATGTAATCTGACTTCTTTCTCTCCCACAAGTACAGCCTTTTTCTTTCCTTCTTCCACCGCTTTTCTTTTTCCAATCAATTTAGAAGCGGAAATGTCCTCGAATGAGGTCTTCAATGAGGGGCCCACCACTTCTCAGCATGTTGAAGCCCAAAACGAAGGGGAGTTTCAATCCAACTCATTTGCACTGAAAAGAACCCGTTCCATGGGGTTATTTGATTCATCTTTTCTCTCTCAAAAACCACAAACAGATAAAACACAGAGGTTTGTGACTGATAAAACACGGGATAAGTTGAAGTTGGCCCCGGAAGGTTTAACTCCTTCCTTCTACACCTCGGTTATATCCCCTAGTAACCGAAAGAAGGCAAACGAGACCCCATATTTCTCACCATTGGCATCAACAAATGATGAATTCAGTGACGCCCATGACCCCTCCTCGGATGATTCTTGTTCCTCAATGGATTCATCGAAGGTCACTCTTATACCCAAGCACACGCTAAAGAGAAAACACCAACAACAGCAACAAAAACAAAAACAGCAACAGCAACAGCAATTCAACGATTTAATAAACCTCCTTCATGACGATATTGATGTGAATGACGTAAAAAACACACCAAAGGAACACGTGGACTATCTCACACACAAATGGGATGAGGACGAGATATCAAAATCGTGGAAATATGTTGTTCTTAGACGATCTGCGGTGGCTGACGCCGTAAGATTAGAAAACGCCTCCTGGAGAACGTGGGCTCAGACAAGAAACAATTTGAAGACGATACCGGCAGAATCTCTCAACTGGAACAACCGGGATAATGATGTTACCTGGCTTTACGGTCCTGTCTTGAGACAGGACCCATCCTCTTCATTGGATAATTCACCCTCCTTACCATCACGCGTTCAAGCCCCCTATTTGAAGCACGCAAACTCCTCCTCGGTGGAAAAGTTCAATTTGAATGCACCAAACGGTAGTCCTTTGCTGGAATCAAGACGCTTTAACGAAGAAAATAATGATTCAATTAATAATAATAATACCCAACATTGTGAACAGCAACAGGACTTCAATGGTACCAATTTAAAGTCAATCTTGAAGAAGAGAACCATCTACGAGAGAGTAATCAGCGATGCCAGTTATTCCCGTCTTCAGAACTTATTGGACGTTAGGGAAAACAGACTCAAGTCAATGTCCCCAATTTTGGAGCCTGTGAAGGCCGACAAGGACATCAAGATCGACATCTCATCATGCACGTCAATTAACTTGAACCATGGGTCCAATTCAACCTTAACCTCCCAAAGAACCCTGACAGATGGATTGAAATCATCGTTGAAAAATTCACAACTACATATCCAGCAACATGAGCATTTACCCTCGATGGAGCCCGAATCAACCTCTCGAAAAATCCATTTTAATCCAAGGGTGGTCCAGTGCGTGGCCATTGATCACCCGGATGAATATTACAGTGATGAGTTCGTCAATTCTTCCGAGGAAGAGGATAAAACTCCGGTCAGTTCTATCATCAACTCCACATATTCAGAAGACCGTGACCACGGTTACCACGATTCGGATCAGTCGATGATTGATGGAGACGAATATGATGACGATGGTTGCTTCATGAACGTCGACGCCAATCACCATCAACCCAACATTTCCCATCATCCTCATCTGTCCCAAAATTCAAAATATGAACATCCCGAGGTGATCACCATTAGAGCCCTGCCAGCAACTACCCTCAATTTTGGCCCTGACGAGACAATCTCAAGTGCCCCTCTTTCTGCAGATGGCATTCAATCACACAACATCAAAACAAATAGAGGCTGGAATCACTATGATTATAACACCGTCTACACAGAGGGTGAAAGTGATCTTTTTTCTTCAAAAAACCAAGTCCAAGTTGTTGATGTTCCACAAAATATTCAAATGGTGGATCTCGACGCCATGGATGTTGACTCCGTGGTCATTCAACATCTGGAAAATCAAGAAAGTGATGACAGCATGAACACTTCCGAAGATCAAAGCTTATCCGGTAATGAAGATGACGAGGGCTTGATCTTTGGTGGGTCAACGGTATTGAAGAAAAGCGCTACATTTGGCTCTAACCAGTCGATTTCCATTGGTCTCAGTGGATTAGATTTGACGAGCTCGGGGATTCTAAGAAGTACTGGTACTGGAGGATCCAAACCACAATTAAAGGATTTGATGAACCCCTACGGTGGGGAATCCTCTCAACAATTTATTCCCCCAATATTTCAAAAAACAACAAGTTCCATTCTGCAAGGATCAAATAATTCATTTGTCACATCAAACGGGAATTCCTTGCAGAATGCAATGGGATCAACCCGGTCTGGGTCCTTCTCCAGGAAACCGAGCGGAAATTTCTTATTCAATGGAGGCGGTGAAGACTCCGAAAGCGACTCCGAAAGCGACTCTGCAAATGATGAAGAGCAGTTACCTAGAATTGGCGGCGGAGGATTTGATTTGGGTCAAGCGGCCCAATCATGTACCAACGGATCCAGTTTAGCCGATATAAATAAGAGATTCTTTGGCGGTGCCACAAGTTGCCATGATTTGGTGCAGATGAATTCCAACACCGTTGGAGTCAAACCCAGTAACGGATTCGACATGATGAGCGATAGTGATGATTCCGAAGAAGACGAAATTTGGTTTGGGAGGAAGAAATGAAATGATGTGTTATATAATGTATTTGTAAAACCACTTTAAAAGGTTAGTATGGATCTAGAAACGAGCAAGCGTGAGTTTGTTCATATTACTGATTATTCGGTCAGTGATGGGTCCTCACAAGTTGACCGAATTTCGCCACTGGATATGAGAGTAAAAGAATCGAGCGAATTCATTATCCCGCGATCTAACAACCACTTAAAGTCATCGCATCCAGTGTCTACCAAATACTGAGGGATTCAGAAAGAGTTGCCCCATGCAATAGATTTGAATAAAATTCGAATTACTCCATTGATAGCTACTCACCCGAAATAAAGTGATGAGATATATAACGCTATTTGTAAAACACTTGAGGTGTTTGTAAAGCCACTTTCAAAAAAACTCGCATGGATATAAATGGTATTGGAGAATAAGATCGTTTCTAAAATCCTCTGCCTGAAACGACATCAGTCTCTTTTAGCCTTTTCCATCAATGCGACCCAGACGTCATTCAAGTGGAACTTAACCCTGAAAATCGTCAAAATCAACCATCTTGGCAAAATGTACCTCACCAAATATGGCAAAATCGACCACGTGCCCAAATAAACTTCGACTGTGGATCTGTTACCATTTTCAATCTCGTCAACAGCCTTCTTGGCATAGATTTCAGGCAACATAGGGTCGTTTCTTTCCGAGAATTTCTGTCTTTCCTCAAATGCCCTCCTCATTGGCTCCACGTTGTAGATCGAGTCTTCAGGCAATGGTCTCTTGTCGGCTATGTTCGTCTTGACCCCGCCAGTGATAAAATTCTTCACTGAGCATCCAAATGGTTCCATTTCAAACGACAAGATGCTACAGTATTGACCAATCGCAGCCTTGGAGGCTCCGTAAACGGACCCCCATGGAAATGGACAATATCCTGATGCAGAACCCGTGTAAGCAAACGTACCCTTTCTTTTCATAACCAACCTGGAGAATGCGTGTGTGATTCTCACAGGACCTTCAAAGTTGGTCGACATACACTGTGTGAGTGCATCGTCCGGCACATCCACGCCGGGAAAAGTGCACGACGAGCCTGCATTGTTGTAAAGGATGTCCAAGCCATCGCAACCGAAGGAGTCAAGGGTCTTCTTAACATAGTCATACCCGGCATTGATTGAGGCAATGTCGGACACATCCATCGGGAACGTATAGATCAATTGTGAATATTGCTCTTTGAGATCGGCCATTGATTCCACCTTTCTAGCACATGCAAAAACGGTGTAACCTCTTCCAGCCAACTCTAAGGCCAAGTGGTAGCCAATTCCTGAGGAACAACCCGTGACCAATGCGGTTTTAACGTCAGACATTGTGATAATTAAGGAGAAGAATGGGGGTGATGATAATTTCTGGCTTCAATTTATCCACGTTATTATGAGTAAGTACTCGAAATTAGACAACTTCAACATTGATGAGGACGATGATGATGGAGATGTGATTCAACCGGATGTGCCGAGCGGTGTGCCGAATTTGACGACGGAATCTCTAATGCAGATGGCTCCAGAACCCCAACAAGCACCACCAATGTTTAACATGTCATCTTTTTTAACACCAAAGGTGTTAACGGAATTGGAAACAAGAGAGAGACCCTTTTCGGGTGGGGGGACTCTCGACGAACCGGTTTGGACAACTTTACAGAGAGATTTGGTGACAATTGTTGATAAGTTATTCTCCGTCTTGTGGCCGTTGAGATTAAAGAAATCTCTGCAGGAGGTGCAGCGGGCCTCAGTGAGATTGGTGGGTGGTGGAAATGATGTTGAGGACTCTATTGGCGGTCCAGGGATCGGTGGCGAAGCAGAAGAGTATTCAGAAGACACGTTGAAGAAGATCAGAGATTGGGACCTCTGGGGCCCATTGGTAATCAATTTGGGCTTCTCTTTGATTATCACCCATTTACAAACGAGGGGTCTGACTTCTGGCGAATCCAGCGAGATTTTCTCACTTGCTTTCATGCTGATATGGGTGTCATTGAGTGTTTTGAGTGTTAACATTCAATTAGTTTCTCCGGTCCAGCAGCGGTTAGAGGACGGTACTACCACGAGCGGTATTCTAGGTCTTTCTTTTTTCCAATGCATCAGTTTACTCAGTTATTCCCTTTTCCCAGTGGTTCTTGGTGGTTTGCTGAGTGTCTTCATTCCATTCAAGTGGGTGAGGATGGTGATCAATTTCCTCATGTTGGTGTGGTCTCTGCTGTGTATCTCCCTTTTGCTTGGAATTGTTACCAACTGTAAGAAAAGGGGATCCCTACAATTCACTCTTGTTCAACAGTCCAGTGAGGACAATGAGAGTGATAAGAGACTCTTTCTCATGGTTTATCCAATATTCTTAGTATTTGGGGTGTTTTCCTGGTTTACAGTCATTGTTTGAGGATAGATATTGATTACTTGATTTTGGTTCAATGGAGAAAGAGAAATTGCATGTGTATGTGAAATCTTGATGATTAGAGCTTTATTCTAATTCTTAGCCGTTTAATGAATACAGTTGGTTAGTTGGTCGACTTATTAGAGACAGTGAGCGTGTTGATATGCAACAAATATGGATTTTTGTATTTATTGCACACGCTCTATCACATAACCGGTGTTTGTAATGAGTAATCATTTGTAAGTGCAAATGCGATACTTAACCTATATCAGGCCACCTGGAAATTCACGAATCGTATTTTTAATCTATAACTCTAGTCCTGAGCAATCTAGGTTCATCTATACTACAACGAGATTCATCTGTCAAATAATGAAGAAATGGAGTTCTCAACAGGACCACCAATCGAGTCTACAATACTTCTTCTAATTTCCACGCTGGTGGAGCCGCTCATCTGGCTCAGCACTTCTTGTCCAACTCTCTTGAGAGTCTGATCCTGAAGCACTCTGGTGGCCCTGAACTCGGACATCCTCTGGACTTTATTCAAACCAAGAATTTTATTGGATGTCACGAGAGGGGTATGAAAGTGGGGACCCTCCAGTGCCTGTAAAACACAGGAGACAAAGGCCAACCAATCGCTTGATTTGATGCCCACGTTGGTGACAGGGGGATTCAACGAAAGACTGTATGTTGTGGCTCTGACGTGGTATTTCAATGGATCTCTCTCTATATCCTCACATAAATCGAGTAACTTCTTCGCATCCAAGTGGCCAGGGATGGCAATCAATTCCCCATAAATTGAATGAGATATTGTCACAAGGGATTTCTTGACTATTGACCAATTTGAACATCCTGCTGGGTATCTACCTCTGAGAGTTTCTCTGATCCACATCGGTATGTCGGGGAAGGACTTAAAGTTGTGGATTAACAAGTCATCTATTCTCAAATTGGGGATCCCCAGTTTGTAAAAGACTCCCTTAATGGAACAATGGTGGCTGAATGCACGCAATGCGTTGTAGACGTAAGGATCTGTTATTCCTTCCGGCCCGCACATTTCCGACACAAGTCGCTTCAACGCGTAGCCATCCAACGATGGAGAAGAAACGTTATGATCTGATTGAAAGAAGTTGATCTTTGTCGAGGCCAGAATCATTGCTCCCAGCTTGATGTATTCTGCTCTCAATTCTGAATTCACCCCGCCTATGTACTCCAGCGCCTCCCTCTCATATCCTCTGGGATCATACTGAGAATTGGCCAATGTACACACCTTTGACGTCGTTTCATCGTACCATCTGTTCAGTTCGATCTCTCTGGAACAAAATATTATAGATAAACAGAGAGTTTTGCATCTCAAGAGCAGATCTCCACCATGGGATTTCAAAATGTGGTACGATGAGGAAATTGAGAGATTCTCCTTGAAATGTTCATATGTCTCTCCAACCACGAGATGTTTATCCTCTCCTCTGATTCTAATGAATTGGCCTCCAGTGGTCATTCTATATTTCTTGCCGTTGGAAGAATATTCCATTGAAGTTGAAGACATTTCTTCCAGATGTCTGGCGGCAATGTCGTCGCAAAGAGTCGCCAGATTCAGCGACAATTCATTCAACTTCATTCCAGTACAAATAACCGTAGTCGAGATGAAAAATTTAGTGTGGATGATGATGCTGAGCTATTTTACTGTAGTCTGTGGTGGTGTGAATGCGAGGTTAGGGCCTAATAAACAAACGAATGAGGCGGGAAATGATCATACCATGGTTTATGGTCTTCATAGCAATGGATTTGCTTTTTTTTATCTATTCAAGTGGTTGATTATCGTAAGACTAGTAATGGTGAATGGTTGAAGATGTCATTTCCATTTCCTAATAAAAGATATATTTGGGGTGTTGAAAAAACACGTTAATGAAGATCATTTTCATTCAACTGCACCAATCTCACTTGGTACATTTTTCTGTTTATTTGATGGTTTTTAATTATTGGAATAACAGAATATGGGTTCTGACGTGATACTTGGTGTATGTGTACACGTGGTTCAACAAGCTTTCTTCATGCAATTCTAAACCATAACAAAAATGAGGCAGGTCCAATTTACCCAAGTTTATTCTCCTGATTGAATCACGCACAAACTCACTTGGTTCGTTTGTTCGCCTTTAACTTAAAACATTAATACACAAACCAGATCCTAAATCACACGCCAGGTACCCGGAACCCTCATACCACGATCACTCCTCGATATCAAATTCCATCGGATCGTACTCACCTCTCTCCTTATCTCTCTCCTTCAACTCGTCAAAGGTTGGCTCTCTCAAGGTCAACTCAATTCTATCAACTGCCTCTTTTTTCAATATTGGAACCAGATCGGGATCCACTCTACTCTTTCTCAATTCCACCCTCTCACTAACAGGCACATAATATGCAATATTGGACCCCTCGGAACCGTCGAAAGTCATGACTAGGTTTCTTAACGATTCCAGCGGTTCCAAAGCCCCGGCATAGTCCCTCTCCTTTTCGTATATGAAATGATCCCCATCTTCTTCTGTAGGGTTTGCAATTGGAGCATTCTCGGTCGTATCACTCAAGATTTGTTCCATCTTCTCAGATTTATCGTTTGTATAGAGGGAAATCAACTTGGTCGTCTTATTCAACTCCACTTCCTTGAAAATAGCGGAAAGAATCTTTTTGCTTGATGCTTTCTTATCTGGCTTGGAGATCGATGCCGATGTGAGAAACTTGACGTCGATAAACTTTTGGTCCATCATTGAAGTATCTGGAAGCAAATTCCAAACCTTCTTAACCTTCAAATGTTTTCTAACAGGATGTCTCAACTGCTGTGTGTCTGAGATATCGACAAATGTGTCCTCCACAAATTTTAGTAACGTCTTTGGATCCCAATCCTCTCCCTTCTTGATCTTTAAAGGACCCACCTGCTGTTGAGGTGTCGAGGATTGATCTGATGAGATATATTGAGTTCTTCTCAAGAACCCCACTTTCTGGGACTGTGTGGCCACCTTCTTTGTTGGATCTGTGAGAAGCATTTGATCCTGGGGATGCAACGCCAAGGGAACTCCACCATTCGACAATCCAAATATACCTTCGGGGTCACCCATCTCCAGCAAGTTCATATTCATCCCCAAATCTTCATCAAGCTGGATGATGTTTCTATAGTTCGAGGTCCTAAAGTAGGAAGTGAGAATAGAGTCCAATGCCTCTCCGGTGCTGGCGCCTTTTTCCATTGGATCCTTCAGCAACTTCGGTGGGCATGATGGTGGCGGGAGATTGTTCGAGTATCTCACTTTCGCCACATACTGAGTTGTGGACGTCTTGGGTTTACCTTGGTTCGTCTTGGACATGGTGAAGACAACTTCAAGATCCAGTTGATGACTTGTTGATAATGATCGACTCGATGACACTGGAATGAAAAATTCACTTTGAGATCCACCGGGACTACGCGTTTTTCAACCCCAACTTTTACTGGGAAAAGTTTTAAGGGTGGGAACTTTAGTTCCCAGTAGCAACTGCGGAAAGATGGTTTTTTTCCCCACAATTGTTTTTACTATGCCCACTAAGATCCTCGATGGTCTTACATACACAACAACGGGATTAGATGGGTCTAAAAAGATGCGAGTAAGAGCATGGATGGACTCTCTGGGGGGACAGTATACTGCCTCTGTAAATAACCAGGTTTCCATTCTTGTAGTTGGAGATCCTACTACAGAAAAGGCTGTTCATTGTATGGAAAAGAGAAGAGATGTCACCCTGTTGGATCATGTTGATGTGCCCAAATTGGTGGAGAAGATTGAAGCCAACCCCAAGTTGGGACTTAGTACATTGGACGATTTCCCCTGGCCAATCTTCCATGGAAGGACATTTTGTCTCGTGAAGTTAAGCTCCGGTGGAGATCAGGTGTTCTTTCAAAAGGGATACATGAGGAGTCTCATTGAGCATTTTGGAGGTGTTGTGATGTCGGCTTTGAGCCCTAATACAGATTATTTAATCACGAGAGGACCATTGGAGGGATCGAGAATTGAAGCTGCAATCAATTGGAATACGCCAATAGTTCATCCCAAATGGGTGCTAGATTGTTGCAATTGTTCCACGATATTGCCCCCGAACTCTTATGATGTCACAAAGTATGAAAGTCCCAGTGTCATCGATAGGCTGACTGTGCAGCACCAGGTTAGAGGGATTGTCGATTACAACAAGTCCATTGGGAATTGCGTTTATAAGTCTGTCGTCTCATCGAAAAGAAAGCAGACCAATGCTGGGTCTCTGTTTAAGGGGTTTGTTTTCACCCATGCGGAGTTCACCATGGATGAGACACCAAAATTGCTTGAAGTGATCAAGAAACATGGAGGTGAAATATGCGATGAGTATGATCCTCAAACTGTCACCTTCATTCTTGTCCCCTCGCGGCTATCATGGAATCAACTACCCTCTGTATTGACCAGCGACGATCGAGAGCGCATCATCAACGAATGGTTTATCGAAAGATGCCTACATTATAATAGAATCATACTGGATTCATGGTGTCAACCTCGTCCCTATTTAAACTTACAATATCATTTGAAGATCCACATTACGGGGTTTGGGCCTTTGGAGCACTCTCATATCAAGAAACTGATCCACCAACTGGGATTAACATTTGTGGACAAGTTGAGCAAGGAGTGTGACTATCTTGTCTCGGATCTAGATCTGCTAGGTTTAACACCCGAAAATTCACCCCAGCTCTTTAAATATTCCCAGCGTGATATATTAATTACCCGACAATCACAGCGAAACATGGCACCTAATCAAACTAGAAAGAAGATCAATTGGGCAAAAAAATGGGGAATTCCGGTGGTTTCTTTGGCCTACCTTTGGGAGCTAACACAGAAGGGAGTTCTTCCCAATCTGATTGATCCCCAATGGTGTATTTTTGCTCCACAGGGATCCAAGCCGGCTCCTCACTTTTTGGAATATGCCAGGGGGATTTCCAATGGCACATTTCAAACGCAGGTTAATGGGCCTGCGAATAGTAGCAGGGATTCTCAAATTCCAGCCTTGGATCAGGGGGGTAATGATATATCCCAGGGAAACTCGCCGACAAAAATCCAGACATTCATCAATGTGGGATTGTCGCCCATCAAGAGGACCGGATTAGGGTTCTCTGGATCTGAGAATCTAGGTGCTAAGTCAGCTGTGGATCCCAACAAATTGAACTTAAGAGAGTGGAAGAAAAGAGAGAATGCGGACGAGAATAGAATTAAAGGCGATGATAGTGACGATGTGGGCTCTAAGAGGGCTCAATGGTGGGCCGAGCCTGATGATGATTTGATGCCAATGTTTAAAAAAAGGACGCGGAGGTGATAGATGTGGAATTTATAGTTATATACCAGGTAAGCATATTCACGTATTCGTTTGCTCGAGTGTTTGCTAGCTTGCTGAGCACTTTTGTAAAAAAAGTAGCTCTAAAAAAATATAAGATTAGTCGATCCGAGGATCGAACTCGGGACCTTCTGCGTGTGAAGCAGACATCGTAACCACTAGACCAAACGACTAATTTATATCTGGGATTGATGACTGTTTGCTATCAGTCGAAAAATAAAAAGCGACAACAGCATGTTTGATTACTTTCTTAAAATATTATATTATAAATTCATTTTAATTAGGTCTAAATTCCCCTAAAGTTTATTTACAAAATCATTTTTATTCAAATATGGGACATACAACAAATATTTACATTACATGGACACCAACACTCATCCTCAAGCAACAAACAATAAAGATCCATCTACACTCACTGTTTCCTCATCACGAATGGGCAGCAAACTATAATTCGCCTACAACTACGAGAAAAAATCGTTCACAATATATAGACAACGCTTGCCACGCTATCATGCCAATCCACACTCATGAGCTTAGTAAATAAATCAACCCTATTAAATCTAAATAACGAGAACTTTACGAATCTTGATGGATTCCACTGTTCACGCCTTGAAGCACGATCCACCATCCCTTCGGCATGCAGCACCAATCCTCATGCTCTTGCAATAGGTCCACCTTGGTATAATCTTCTTCTTCTTCGTCGTCCTCCTGGTCTCCGGTCAAGATCCCTCCAACGCCAAATTCCACAGTAGGATTTTGAGCGCCGGCCGCCGACGTCGTGGAGGGATACGGACACGGTGGGAGTTGGTCAATTTCAGCACTGATCGACGCTATCACCGTTGTCGAGAGCAGTACCCTCCTACAACAGTAATCACATCGCAACAATGTGATCGTATCTTTAGAAAACTGTTGCACTTTTAGCGACCAACCCAAGATACTCACAAGCACGGACTTAAAATCAACCCTGTCCTGCCAGCTAATCTTTTCCAAAAGACCCACCTGTTCCTGGGTGATTGCACTTGGGGTTTTCGTCCCCATTACCAGCTCATTGTGTATCTTCAACTTTTCCAACCGCTTCTGGAAGGCCGCCACTTCTCTGGGTATGTCTTTTGGTGTTATGTAGTAGATTTGGTCGGCCGATTGCAGCGAAGAAAGCAAAGCAAAAGGACATTTTGGATAATGCTCCGAAGAGAGTCTCCTTTTGTAGGACATCACCACTGAATCGTAAAATGAGTAGGCGCTCTGCCTAAAAGATAAGCAGCCCGTTATGGACCCCGCCAAGGATCCTGTACCAGACCCAGTGAGGGATCCTGTTATTGACATCAATTCTCCGTCTTGATCCGCCTCAGAGCTGTTGTCTCTATCAAACAAATCCTCAACGGCACCGTAACCAATAGAAACACCTAGCTCCTCATCGGAAAGATCCACTCCACCTGTTCTTGGTCCCTCATGTGGCAGTTTCACCAATAGCAGAGCATGGCATCCCGTGCAATGGAGTTCGTTTTTTCTTCCCAAATGGCTTCTATGGGAACCCTGAGGTCTCCAACCTTGGATAGCGCATTCTAGTGGCGTCAAACTATCTACTGACCACGTTAGTGGGGAGAAAGCATTCAGTCTTGCAAGTAGGGCGTCTCTTGACAGTGAGTTCACTGCACTGGCAATTGTGGCTCCTCCACGTGGTCTAGAAACCTCTAATTCTCCCTCAACCCTCGGATGGGTTAAACGCTTTGTACTGCGCCGATCCTTCTGCTCTATCGAATCCCTTCGCCTTCTTTCGTGGGTGATCATGGGTCTTCTCTGGTAGTAATTTGACACCGAAAAAAGTTTTCCTTCCATTCCATTGATGAGTCTTCCTTCCTTCCCACGAGGGAAGCGGGCCACATAGTGAAGACATGTCACAATCAGCACACAAGCAAACATTTTTGAAGGCGGCATTAGAAGTTTCGGCCTTGAAGTTCGGGTCCTTCACCTTGAAATCGGGGAGAATCTCGCCTTACTTCTTCAACATGGGGTTGTTCTCCACATCCAAGTCGCTGAGTGCCCTTGCAGAGGCATACGCTCGGGCTATTATTGCTTCTGGTATTGAGTTTGATGTGCTCTTTGGTCCAGCCTACAAGGGGATTCCACTCGCTGCAATCACTGTGGTGAAGCTCTGGGAATTGGGTGGCGAGCAATACGCCAATGTTGGTTACTCTTTTAACAGAAAGGAAAAGAAGGACCACGGTGAGGGTGGATCCATTGTGGGCACCCCTTTGAAAGACCAAAAAGTCTTAATCATCGATGACGTTATGACCGCTGGTACTGCGATCAATGAGGCGTTTGACATCATCAAGAACGAGGGCGGTGTTGTTGCGGGTGTGATCATCGCATTGGACAGAATGGAGACTACGATTGCTGATCCAACCACCTGCGCCACCAAGGCCGTGTCCAAGAGATATGGTGTGCCAGTCTTGAATATTGTCAACTTCGACGACATTGTGGAGTTGATGAAGGATCAAATCACCCCTGTCCAGTTCGATGCTATTTTGAAGTACAGAGACCAATATGTTCCAAAATAGGACAAGTGAGCTAGATAGTAATACTTTTTATATTCAATATTCAGCTCTAAGTGTATTGTCTTGGTTGGAATTGTTATCCAGTTCGCAGTTTTCAGCGAACGTGAGTAATGGGTGTGCTTTGGGTATCACCAACGATGTGTTGTTAGCACAAGGTTCTAAAAACATATCGTATAAATCCATATCACGCCATGTCTTATTATGAATCTTCTATGATTAAAACCACTCTGTCAGGGACCGCTCCTAAGTTTTTATTAATAAATACACTTTATATTCATCCTCTATCGTATTCACCTTCATTTTCTCCTTCTATTGTCTGCACCTCAACCTTCTCCTCGACCTTCGCCTCGACTTTCACCCTCTAATTCTCTTCACTTTCATCTTCATCTTCTTAGGCTTGGCGCCTGACTTGGCCGCCTCCACGTTCTTAGGCTTGATGTAAACACCCGCCGTGTTGGGGTTCCTCATCGTCAACGTCGAGTGCAATGGCACAATTGTGTTCATCTTGTGACCACCAACCTTTGGAACCACCTGTGGCTTGTACTCACCCTCCATATACTCTGGAGCGCCGGGTAGATCCTTCACATTGGCCAAAGTGGTAGGGTGTGCCCTAAGATACTCGGATATTGCAACCAGCATCTGTCTCTTGGTCTTCAACGTGGCATGCGTTGGCTGGCCTTCCCACTTACATCCAATCTTCACTCTGCCGGGGTTCCCCCAATCCTGCGGGTGAGTCTTTTCTGGGTCCAGTGTCGCCACTATTCTCAGGCCCTTACAGGCCTTGAAGATCGTGTAGGCAAGAGGATTCTCAACACACATCTCAACAGGTAGTCTTCTGCCCTGCCTTGTGGATCTGTTTTTATCGAAATAGCAAGGGTATATCACCTGCATCTTTCTGTATTCCGCCCTCTGCTCAGGGGTCAATGTGTCCTCGAGACCTTTCGTCTTCATGGGGTTGTTGACTCCTGGTTGAGGGGAAGGCAAGTCGTCGATATCAATATCGCTGGGGTCGTCGTTGTCGGAATCCTGTTCAGGCGCTGGCATCTGCACCACCTGGACCATATCCGCGTCCTGGTTGTTCAACCCAGATAGCTCGTCATGGTCTTCGATTTCCTCAATGATTGGCATCGGAATCACTGTCGAATGGTGATGGCGGAGGATGAAAAAACTGGTGAGCCTCTCGGCTAGTAGGGAGGTCCAGGCTGTCTGAAAAATTTTACTTATTCCCAGTAAATTCTGCACAAAGTCGCGGAAACCTATATCCCCCTCGGAGTGATTTACTGGTGTCCACAAATTGGTGGGCAAACGGTGAAAAAAAATGGACCAAGGACCAGGGCATACTCCTTGATTCTCTATTGATGTCCACCAACAGCTTCTGGGAGTTCAACATCCCAGACAAGGACCACAATGAAAAGCAGTATCTGAGACGGGTGGTGCGAGCCTTAGACGCGACTCGAAGTGAGGACTTGGCTCTCCATATGTGGAATCTAGCACATTTACATACCAAATGGACCAACTGGCCTGAGAAGTCATGGTCAGCCATTCCTCAAGAGAAACCTGTTGCACCAGAAATTCCAAAAGAACGGTACTCCTATTCATTTGACTTCATGGATCCCAGGAAGTTCGTGGCACCTCGGTATTATCCGATGGATAAAACAATGAATTCGTTTGATGCCAACACAGACATGTATTTCTACCCAAATGACCGAAAAAACACGTTCGAAGGGGAACTGGATGTAGCATATGAAAGAGCAATCAACAAGGCAATTTCTAATATGAACAATTTGGACAGAGATTCTCTCATAGAGAGACGGTTTCTAAAGTTGATGGATACACCAAATGAGAGTGAGGAGACAGGCAGCTCAGAGGACGAGGAGCAAGCTGACGCGGGGGAAAATGAGAAGGCCACAGAAGAGCATCTTGCCGGGGAACAGTTCTACGAGAGGATCAAACCCGGGGAGGAAGAATATAGAAGATCAACTTTGGATGATTTGATGATGCCAAACCATGTGAAAAAAGAGATTCTTGAGGACATAGATGCGATTATAGATGATCTTTTGGACACAAGGTTGAAACAGGTTTACCATTCCCAGTTGGAGCCTCCAACGCTGGGCTGGATGAGTGTATTGAATTCGGTGATAAAGTTGACAGATAAGCGATCGGTGGATGTCGCACAGGTCCAACAGGGGCGATGTGCGCTAGGCGACTCCAACAATGGCCACCAGCTGGCTAAAGAGCACATCTTCAATTTATTCAAGAAAAGATTAAAACCACCCAAGGCTCCGGAGCCAGACCCACTATTTAGAATTAAGAGCGACTATGGTTTCCAGGAGGAAGATGCAAACGTTCATTTGTGGAAAAAGAACAGAAATCAGCTCAAGCTAGAGAACCAAATGAGAGAGGCATTGCAGACTAAAATTGAAGTTTCAAAACCCAAGACGGTAGAAAAGGACCAACACTCCCGAGTACCATTGGTAGATTTTATCAAACCTCTAGAGGACCAAATGACCAAGGAAATGGCAAAATTGAAAAGGAGAGACAAATGGATCAACGAGTTTGAATCGGTTAATAGAGACGCAGAAACCTTTTTTCAAGCGGTGAAAGAGACTCCAGAGAACGAGGGGACAATTCTATACAGAGATCAGCGCACTGTAATGTTAAATGAGTTTAAAAGGCAGCGGAAGCAGACCGATTTGGAAAAATCACCTCAAATTGACAAAGGCCCCTTCTTCCACGGGTTGAAATCCTTCAAAACCAGCAGAGATAGGCTCCACATCTCAAAGGTGTTGAAGAAAGCCAATACACAGCATCGGCCACATAATATTAAGACAAAATTGAGGATGAAGAGACCTAATTGAGTGAGCGTATGGCTAGGTGTTACAGGAAGTTAATAGACAGCACAGATCAGATAATTAATAGAGAGCTGAAGTTGAAAAAGCCCAATTTGAGTGGCCTGTAGCTCGCACTTTATAGATTATATAATTGATCATAAATCATAAATCCATCGCATAG
The DNA here is from genome assembly GCA_030563565.1 of Saturnispora sekii. Classification (NCBI taxonomy): domain Eukaryota; kingdom Fungi; phylum Ascomycota; class Pichiomycetes; order Pichiales; family Pichiaceae; genus Saturnispora; species Saturnispora sekii. Next base: position 43,075 of record JAJMJM010000039.1, read on the forward strand.
CTAATCAAACAAGACTTTCACCAGTTCATCAACTAGGGTCAATAAAAGATGTCTATTAAGTGTTTCGTTCTGTAGAATCAACCAAACAGTTTCACTCGCAGCCGCAGAAGATTCACTGCCCATGATCTTGGAGCAAGTGTCTTTGAGATACAATTGCAATAAGACTCGTGAATGAACCTTTGCTCTCTCAATTTCCACAGGTGTGGTTTCCTCCCTCATCCTCTTACCTCTCCATTGATTTTGAGGCCAAAGAGTGTTCTTCAATTTCTTTAATAGGTCCAATATGGACCCTTCATTTCGCAATTTGGATTGAACGACCCCACGCAAATACCGATCAATAGTGGATCCAAACACCTGGTGAACCATCAAAACAATGGTTTTGCCCTTGATCCACTTATTGGACCCCCCGTCCAATTGGAACAAATGGAGAATCAAATTGACAAGCGGTTTAAGAGTGGTGTTAGACCCCTGGGAGGAAGTACCTTTCAAAAGAAGAAAACTCGTATCCCCACCGATTCTCTTCAGTTCCTCCAAGTTTCTCTTGATCACTTCGATGTTAAAGGCTTCCTCAGACAAGAATGCCTTGAAAACTCCATCACCACAAATACGCTCATCCTGGACCAAACTTTGAAGGTAAATCTTTAACGAGACCAGCCGCTTCTCAATGAGACCCTCGTGTAGAAACGTGATCACCTTTCTTTTGGGAAAATCTATGCTGTTGACGGATTCATATTGGGATTTCAAGTAGTTGTGCAGATCATAGAACTCGCTGAATCTTCTTTTCAAGGACCACTCAGCACTCACCTGCTTCAAATCCTTATCGGTGAACCTCACCACCTTAATCAAATATACCGTAAACTCATTGCCATATAAGTCTCGTTCTTTGAAGAAGCTGGTTATCGTGATGCTTGATTTACCAAAGAAAGACTCGCCATTCTCCTGAATCAGTAATTGCTCTCGCCTCAATTCCTTAAGCGTGATTTCTCTCTTCAAACTCATCAGCGACCGCGTCAAGAGCTTCTTTTCGGGGACGTTATCGATGATCTCAGCCTTCTTCAGCAACGTGTCAATGATATCTCTCTGTTTCGATAAGTTATCAATCTCATCATTTAGCTGATCAATCCTACCTCCAATCCAGATCGTGGATTGTCCCAAATCAGCTCGTTCGTTGATTACAGGTGAATGGTCGTCATCTATTTTACCCGGAGCATCTTGCTTCTCTACATCAGCTGGTTCTGGCTGGATATCGAATAATCCGTTATCAGAGCCAAACAACTCTCTTGCAACGTCATTGCTAACCAAGCGAGAAGTTCCATTGTCATTTCCAGGCAAATCTTTCTCAGGATCATTGCCAATAGGCGGCAAAGTAAGCATATTTTCGTTATTATTTCCATTGAGATTCTCAGGCAAGATACGTGAATCAGGATCCAACGAATCGGGTCGCTTACTGCGGTCGTCATCACCCATTATCTGAGTTAAAGCCGTTTCGACCGCATTAACCACTTCATCACTTACCTTTCCAGTCATATTGACATCCAGGTACCGGTAGCCGTCCTGGTGCTTGTAGGTGGATAAGGGGTCTCCGTCGTTGTTGATTGCCAGTGTACTGATGCCGTCATGGGATAAATTGACATTCAAGTTATCAGATGTTGTGGAATTGACGAGCAGATTGGCACTCATTCGTAACCAGTGGTCACTTTCATTGAATGCTATGAAATCACTTCGTCTCATTCTAATATACGTTAGGACTTGCAATTTTAGGATTGCCCTACGTGCCTCGACGTACTTCCCCATGAGCTCGTGATTGTGAGCCGCTTCTCTTCGGAAGTCATAACAGAATTCTTGAATAACGGTGAATAAATCTGGTGGAATGTGGAGCACCTTTGAATGCGAGAATTTGGCCCATATGATACAGATATCGTTTCCTTGAGAGAGATCTTCATCTAGAAAGGTAACTCCCAGATCAGGGGATAAAGAAACCTGTGGTGGACTTAACTGAGACCTCAATGCCGTTGAGGCCATTGTTTCATGATGTTCCACGGCGAGTTGAGTCAACACTGGCGCACTCGTATGGGTATTCCTCTGATGCTTGGTCTCTTCGAATGTCACCTCCATATCTATCTCTTCCAATGGATTTCTTAGCGCACCTGCAGAAAGATAGTAATCCAACAAAACCAATCTATCCTCTCGTTGTTTCATCCAGCTAAGGAAATATTCTAACGTTTTCTGGCCGTTAATCACCTGCTGGAGGGTGTATTGCGGCTCAGGGGGTATTTCGATATGGTACAGATGGTTCAATTGTAAGGTGCTGGTCGATGACATTGCCGAGTTGTAGAGGCCCGACTTGTTCGAGTTCAACTGTGTTAATCTGTTCTGAATAGCAGTCACCATATCATCGGTTCTTTTTTGAAATTTTGTAATGGCCTTGAGGTCAATCTCGGATGATGCTAGCTGGACCATTTTCGGTACCTTCCATCTAATGTAGTACAAACACTTGAGTAGGTAATTTTTGTTGTTAGAATGGTTGAACACTCTGGTATACTCATCATATTGCTTGCTGCGCATAGTGAGCGAGAGTTTAAAGTGGTAAAATTGATCATCATTGATGGGATCCACCCTGTTTCTGATGTCATTATTCGCAACAGACTCCTTGATGAACTCTCTTAGCTTTTTGACGTCGACTCTATCGAGTAACTGTTTTTTCACTTGGGTTTCAATAAGTTCGTTGAAGAAGAATGGGTCAGAGAATTTAAGAACCAAAGACCCAAGAACCAAAGATCCCAGAAGCTCCTTGATGATTAGACGAACAACGGGTGAATTTTGTTCCCCTTCGTGTAGCACCCTAGGGATGATTCTTGTGTCCACCAGACGAGCCAAATAATTTCTGATGTCTTCAGTAACGGTATCTGAGTCCAGATTGATGGCCTCGTGTAAATCGGAGTAATTACGTGCAATCATCCCATCATCATCATCGTCCTTTATCCTCTTATTACTCTTACCCTTGACGATCTCTTGAGCCTTAATAAAACGGGAAATGTGCTGATCCATAATTCCCACCCCATTTTGTAGCATTAACGATGCCCAGTCCAACCTTCGCAGTCTCACAATCAACTGGTTGATGATAAATTTGAATTCTCCTTTTAAATCCACTATGAAGGTCTGGTCCACCGTGATTCTTCTGTACCAGTTTTGGACAAAGTCTCTTAAAATGAAGGAGATAATCGTATTCAATACTAAGTTGATCTGGTCATTCAGGGGATAAAGATCGGCGCAGGACGAGGCATCCAAGTTTTCCATCAATATTCGGCATTCATGATCCCACTGAGCATCACCGGTGATGTCAAAGGGATCCAAAAGAGTTTCGTGTGCATTGTATTTCATTGAATGGATATCTACACCCTTGTAATGAGTGGCAAGATAGAGAAACAACGTGATTGGTATCAAACATCCCAGAACCAAGAGAGGTAGCAGATGGATCAACCTAATGAGAATCGGCAAAAAAAATACAGCAGATCCCACTGCTAGGACAGACAACAGCAACGTTGGATGACCAGACATGTTCAATTGGCGTTCTGCTAGAAGAAAAGGGCGATTCAAGGTGCAGTGTGAATCGTAAAAAAAATGCTCATGATATCTAAATATGAAACTAAGTGCAAGAAAAGGAATGCGGAGTCGATTCAGGAACAAATAACCAAATGAAGGGTTTATTACTTTTTTTTATTAATTTTTGGTACAGCTATATTGCTGTTCTTCCTACGGAAAAGGTCAATTTACGATGAATGTGGGATTTTAAAAAGTGCTCATGATGTTTAAAATAAACATTGACGCAAAATTGAATATGGTGGAGGTACAAGGCTGGGTATACATACAAAAGAAGGTATTCCATTTTGTTCTTTCATTTTACTGTTCAATATGGAAAGCTGTGACTAAAGCACGGACTTAACAATCGAAAACAGCTCATGATGTTTGTATTTCAAGGCTCCAAATCATGTATACCAGCAGGTCCAACAATATTTAAAATTGTCATACCAGTAGATCCAAAAAACCTAAAATTGCTGATTATTGTAGGGTAAAAATAGGATTGTACCAAGGGGTTAAAACATGAACTTTCCAATGATAATTTTATCTTAAGAATCTTACGAGTTGATCACAATCAGAAATGCTACAATAGCTATAAAACTGGTTACTGGATATCCTACCTCTATTACTTCCCAGTACTCCTGTATCCAAGGCCGCAGGGGCCTCCTGGCTTCACCAGAAGTACTCTGGCCAAATTGCTCATGACATTCATTCAAATAAAAAATAAAGATAAAGTAAGTGACGGGTTGGATATCAACATGAACCGAATCTTTTCGTGACGTTATAAAACAGCAATTCAATCTTCATTCTCTCTGTTTCTTTGTAAAACCCTCTCACGGACTTTGAACGCCACGGACTCCTCTTGGCTGACACCACTAACAGGAAGTAACTCGCCCTTCTCAAGAGAAAAAGTCGAGGAAGCAGAGGAATCCGGGAAAATAGAGACATGTGCCAAGTTTGGAAGCTTGTTTCCCTCGTCATCAGTGACCGTGTCGGTGAACCCCGACATCTGGGACCCACTTCTTGACATCGAAGGTCTCATACTGGTAGAAGCAGATCTGGATCTGGATCTAGAGCGGGACCTCGACCTCACAACTTCGTGCTCGTCTTCAATGTCATCGTGGATCTTCTGCAGATGCTCCTTCTCATTGAACTTGGCAAAGACCTTTGGCCCCAATTCATTGACGATCTCGGTCACCTCGATTGAGAGTTTGACTCTTTCCTGCTGCAAGTCGGTCAACTCGCTCGAGTTGGAGGCCAGTGAGAGATACAAGGGACGGATTGACTTGAACACATCCATCCCACTCTCACCCATCTTCAATGCAGAGTAGGTTGTCAGGACCAAGACGGCCCAGGAACTGCAGAAAATGACAGGCAAGCCCCAGATAGATGACGTGAAGACCGGGATCCAGTTGTACTTGAAAGCAAAAAACGTGGCAAGCACCGAATAGGTGAAGTAGCAGAGTGGGGCAAAAAAGAGGGCCACGAGCACCTTCCAGGAGGCGAGCACATCGGTGGCGTTGATTTTAACGATCGAAGTCTTCAATGCCAAAGCCTGCTTGTCTCTCGAGATCTTGCGGCACGCAATAAAGATAGGAGCAAAGAGGACCGTTCCAGGTAAGCTGAGAAGCGAGTAGAAGACCAACTTAAGGACTCTGTGAACCAAAAGTAGACCGCCCTCGACCACATTCGCCTTCACGTCCTCTACCTGGTGGTCGCGAAGTCCCAGATCCCGCAATTTCTTGTTGTACTCTAAAACGGAAGCCATCAAATGTTGGATCCGGGGTTCGTCCTTGAATTTGGAGTATCCGATGAGCAAATTTCTGTTCATCTCCACCACGACCGGCAATGGAGGGTTCTTAAATCTGCCGTAGGAGTAGAGTCTTCTGGCCGCCTGGATCACCTGCAAGGTCTGGTAATCCGGAGCTTGGGTTGTGACGGCGTTAAGAGCTGTTTGGATTGTCTCCATGAGCTTGTTCACTGCTGTTCGGGGATCCCGCTTGTACTCATGGGCCATTTCCTTCGTCACCACAATCGGTATGCCATATTCTGCCACCGCTCTGGATCTGAACTTGTGGGCATGGAAGTAATTCAACCCGCAGGGGACGATTGTCACCTCTGTGGCATCCTCCGCATCCAAATACTTGGCCACCGTCCCGAGTGCCATGATCGCCACCCCGGGCTTTAAGTCCAGCAACTGGGGTCTGTCGTGGGACCCACCCTCGGGTGCAATACCGATGATTGCGCCATCATGGAGCTCGTTGAAAACATTGTCAAACAACCCGTGATTATCAACCCGGGGAGCCAACTTGTAGCTGCAACCCCTTGTTAAATACTCTATCCCAGCAGGCTTGGTCACAGGCTCCGCCAAAACAAGAGTCACGTCGTCAACCACCTGAGCAATCTTCACTTGGCCTCCCGATTTAGGCAACCCCAGTAGACCCTTGACCTGGGCGTCTGAGGTGAAGTGGGTGCCCTCGCCAACAATCGTGGTGGTATCACCGGGGTAATTCTTAAAGCGGATCGTGCCGGGCTTGGGCTTGAGCAAATCCTGTGGTCTTTCCACTGGGATTGCTCCCGACCATCTCGACCAAATGCCCATCCACTTGGATCTGTAAGAAGAGGCAGCCTCAATCATGCGCACCTGACGCCCGCTTACCTCGTGGGTCACATGGGTGGCAATGGCTGCATCCAAGTATTGGTTGGCGTGTGGGGCAATCACCAGAATCGTCCCCCCTGCTAGAGGCAGGTTGAACGACCCCCTGAAGGACACCTCTCTGAAGAAGATCTCAACAATGATTTGGAGAAACCAGTTGAAGAATTCAACGGACACTTTGAACCCTAGATCGTCACTCATGGGGGGAAGCGCCTGCTTTACACCGTGGAGAAGCTACTTGGAAAAGTAGTGGGAAAAAATATTCTCCACGATTCTGTACCCCGGTCACAGCACAAAGACCACTCTTACCCTCTCTGGAAAGCCTAGAAAGGACATCATCGAGCCCACTTCAGCAATTATAACACGCACCACCACACCACTGTATTGAGAACAAAAATCAGTTCCGAATTGACCTCGTAAGAGAGACATACCATCACTAACACCACAAACCACATTTACTTTACAACACTTATAGAAGACACGGAAATGAGAAGAAGACACGGGTGGAAGAGTGCGATGTCAATGCTACTATTGTTGCTGTGGTTTTTGGGACTACTGGAGCCATCAGAGGCAGGAGTTAGCCAGAGTGACCTGATAATAGCAAGTAAGCAAATACGAGAACGTAGTAGCCTCTACAACGAGGCTGCTGGCCAGGGCCCACCGAATGGATCCCACTCGCTCTTGACGTCTCATTTCTACCACAAATCACTCGACACGTTCGAATTGACGGACCTGGTCTTGACAATGGACATTGAGGGAAACCTGAATGCCATCAACAGAAACACTGGCCAGGTGATGTGGACGTTTGTGAGCGGAAACCCAGTGATCCGGGTGTCTTCGGACGACCAAGAGGAGAGGAGATTGAAGGGATTCGTGCCCACGCCACCTCCAAATACGAGTACATCTGCAAACCATAAATTGAACACCACAGCCACAGATTCAACCACCACGACAGGTGTGTACCACGAAAAACATCGAGGGGACAGATTAGTGTGGATTGTGGAGCCCTACGGAGAAGGATCGCTCTACCAGTTCACCAACAGTGACGGCTTACAGAAACTGCCCATCTCAATCAAGGAATTCATAATGAACTCGCCGTTTTCGATCAACGACGACTTCATCTACACAGGTTGCCGCAACTCAGGTATTGTAAAGATAAACGCACTCACTGGGGCCGTGGTGGAGAGCTACGGAGTAAAATTCGAAAACGGAGAGATCCTTGACGACCCGGACACACCCCCGGTGGAATACGACGACGGGGAGGCGGAAGACTACGACCCCGACTCGGGATACTACTACAGACACTTTGATTACTATCCACTGGATGAAACAAGCGAGAAAATCGAGGATAAGGGTCCTTTCATCACTCTGGGCAGAACAGTCTACGATTTGACGATCCACACCAAGAACAACACGTTCTGGAACATCACATACGTTCAGTGGGGGCCAAACAATCTCCACACCACGTTGTTGGATCAAAACGACCACTCCAGAGACCACACATACATCCAACCTTTCCACGATAACTCCATCTTGGCAATGGACGCAGAAAACAAGATGGTGAAATGGGTGGCCACCCTTCCCTTCACCACGGTGAATGTCTTTGACATTTTCCAGGATGGAGACGATTTCAACCAATTTGTGGTGCTCCCACACCCGATTGACCAGAACTCCCGCTCTTTGAAAGGTGACGATGGAGACAAATCAACCTTCATAGACCAGACGAGGGGTGGGTCCTGGTTCGCCTTATCGGAACAACACTACCCTTCCTTGGTGCGATCCGCGCCCTTTGCAAAGTACATAACAAGCAAACGGTGGAGAGAAGACTCAATCATGTTGAACAACGACCTATTCTGCGCATCCATCAAGGGTGTCCATGAAAACTCAATAAAAGTGAAAGGGGATGGAGACGAAAACATCGGGGACAAAGATTTGGCCCTCTACAACCCAATAAGGTTACCCACAGCGGTGTCCATTGAACGAATACCAAATAAAAAGACGACCGATTCTGCCAAGTATTATGGGGAAAACTTGGGAAATAAGATCAAGGGGGAGTCGCAGACGATACCCACTGGTCCAACAAGCACGTACAAGTCGAATCTGCTTAAGGAGTTGTCGATGAGAGTGCTGGAAAATGTCCTGGTGGCAATATTATGCGTGGTGATAATTTACGCTCTCAACAGGTTCGGGGTGATAAACATACCGAATATTCAGCATCCCCACACAAAACCGGTAGAAACACCAATGGGGTATGGAGCTGAGACCGGGAACGCCTCACAAGCTAACAAGAGTGTCCAAATTAACGAAATTGTTGAAATTCTTGGGGAGGATGAGAAGGAGATGATGGACGTTGATTCCTCATCCAACTCCATATCAATGAACGAGGAATCAAACAGTGATTTGGTGCAAAAGAAAAGAAAAAGAGGATCTAGGGGAGGCAAAAAACACAAGAAGAAAACGGCCTCGGAAGGGGGCGGCGACCCAGTGGGGGATGGCGACCAAGACATTAGCGAACTTGTTGACCAGTCAGACGAACATGTCACAAAAATCAGCAAGAGTCTGTCGACAACAGACGAAATTTTGGGTTTTGGATCCCACGGGACAATTGTTTTCAAGGGGTACTTTGAAGGTAGACCGGTGGCGGTGAAACGGATGTTGCTTGACTTCTATGATGTGGCATCCCATGAGATTTCTCTTCTGCAGGAAAGTGACGACCACTCCAACGTTATCAGGTACTTTTGCTCCCAACAATACAACAAATTTCTCTACATTGCGTTGGAGCTATGTTCTGCCTCCTTGGAGGACGTGGTTGAGAAGAAGGGCATCACTATTGATATGGATCCCCAGAGGATTCTATGGCAGATTGCAAACGGGGTGTATCATTTGCACACGTTGAAAATCGTCCATAGGGACATCAAACCCCAGAATATCCTTGTGGTGAAGCCGAAAAAGGGGGAACCAAGGTTTCTCATCTCTGATTTTGGTCTCTGCAAGAGGTTGGAGGCGGATCAGTCTTCATTCAAGGGAACCACGGCCAACGCGGCCGGGACCTCGGGTTGGAGGGCTCCTGAGCTTCTAGTGGAGGCGAGCAAGAATTACACAAATGACAAGACCACCGTGAGGCTAACGAGGTCCCTGGACGTCTTTTCCGCAGGTTGTGTCTTTTACTACGTGCTTACAGGTGGACGACACCCTTTTGGTGATAGGTTCATCCGAGAGGGGGAAATCATCAGGGGACAATACGATTTGTCCGGAGTGGACCATTTGCGGGACCGTGTTGAGGTGAAGGACCTGATTTCGTCGATGATCTCCAGCGACCCGTTGAAGAGGCGGGACATTGTCCAGGTGATGAAACATCCCTATTTCTGGTCTACAAAGGAAAAGATGGAGTTCTTGCTCAAGGTTTCCGACCGGTTTGAGGTGGAGAGACGGGATCCTCCATCTGCGCTCTTGATCAAGTTCGAATCGATTGCCCTCGAGGTGTTGGGGCCCGAGGGCTGGTTTGGTAAATTCAATCAGCTGTTTCTCGACAACTTGGGCAAATACAGGAAGTACAATACCCACCGGCTCATGGATCTTTTGAGGGCCATTCGGAACAAGTACCATCATTACCAGGACCTACCGGGGCCTTTGGCCCTTCAGATCGGGTCTCTCTCCGAGGGCTTTTACTGGTATTTCGCCGAGAGGTTCCCCCACCTTCTCATGTCCATTTACCATCTCTGCCGTGAGATCTTGGATCAGCTCCAGGAATTGGAACCTTTTTATAATTAACTGTAAGATAATTGAAGCTTTTGAAACTTTGTGGCTGGAGTGGAGGCAGCCAAAGTGTGATGACCACATGCAAGGCAGCCACACCTGCATCATGGTGGTTCCACTTGTTGGCTCGCGCGACTTGTCACGTTTAGGTAAACACGCCTCCATGGCAGTGGCCTCCGTGGCCTGTATGCACGAGAACCTGCAGGGTCAGATGCATGTGGGAGAGAACCATTCCTCAAATGGAAGGTGGTCACCCGGGTTCTTGCTTGGTGCGTCAGGGGACGGAGTTTAGGCTGCAGCTCGTCTGGCCTTGATTTGCCTTTACGTCATCGTGCATGCTCTTAAGTGAAAACGGCCGATAGCAATGCGGTAATTGGCCGCTGGTTATAAATGGAAGTGTATGGAACCTCTAGCTTTTATTATTGATAGAGTGACAACTTCGATGATATTGAGAGAGAGGTCGAAATCACCCAAGTCACGGTCCAAGGTGCCACGCACCACACCCCTCACATACAACAACGGTGTCTTGTCTCCGGGGGAGACAAAGCCACCTGCTGGGCCGCTAGCAATAAAATCTCGCACGGGGTGCCTCAGCTGTAAAGCAAGAAAGAAAAAGGTATGTTGAAGGGGTTGAAGAAGTTGATGGCGTTGAGCGTCTCAACTATCACAGTGATATTGAGTACTAACCCGAACCAGTGTGATGAGTACAGACCCATATGTCTGGAATGCAGGAGGTTAAACATGATGTGTTTATATTCGTGTGAATCACGTGAAAACTCACAAGGTGACAAGCTGCCCCCGCTGCCGACTCCCTACAAGGGTGGGTTTCCACGGTACAAGGCGGGAGAGCGATATGTGCAGGGAATTGGCGTAGTCAAGGTGATGCGAGGCAAGGTGGAATACAAGGTGGAGGACGGAGTGTGCATTTACCGGGCCTAGTGGGGGGATTGAGAAAAGATGACATTCGTTGTCTTTGCTGCTACCTTCTTCTTATACCTCCTCGCGTCATACTTCTCAACCATACACAGTTCACCTTTATTCAATACCACTTTGCTCTAATAACATCCTTATATACATTTCTGTACTATGAATATCAAGATTTCTATCCCCATGGGTTGGAAAGCAGTAGCAAGAGCATCCGGTGAGGACTGTTTGATTCGGCTTGTCACGTGGTTGGGCGAATAATAGCAATCTGAACAAAAAAGGGACCAATTGGGCCCATTTGTTGATGTAAGCACGGAAAACAGAGGTATTCACTGGTAAAATCTCCGAATATGTCGAAGAGAAGGTAACAGGAAGAATTAGACGATGTGGATGGTGTTTTTCTCTGCGGAACACGTCACCAAGGCAGGAGACACGTGGGAAGACGAACCAACGGGTTACAAGGTTGTTCTATGCAGGGAAGGCCATCTGGAAGAGGCATGTTGCGCGCGCTTGACTTTGGGTGGAGGGATTGAATTATATGGAGGGGTGTTGATCTTTTGAGTGTCTGCGTGTGCTGAGCATAATGCCAGGTGTCATCAAACTAGCCGTGTAGGCAGGCACATCTTCCCGTCATAGGTTTAAGTTCAAGTGTTCTCTGTAGTAGTGGCACCACTGCCCTGTTCAGCTAGGAATACCCACTTGAATGGTCAAATCGCGCGGGGTATTAAGTGATGATCACCATGGGACGAATTGGCGTGAATAACCAGACTAAGAAGAATATTTTTGGTGAGCACCTCTCTTGCTCCTGCTAACACCCGTTGTCTCTGTCAAATGCATCTTGGTCATTGTCGGAGAGCTCCAGCGAAGCAGGAGAAATGGGTCATCGAATTACTTGATCTCCCTCGTGCCTTAGTGTGTACACTTTGGAGCATCATCACAGAGGTTTCCGTTCCCGGTGAGTTCCCAGTGAGTTTCCGGTGAGCTCCCAGTATATTTCCCAGTGGGGGTTCCTCCCAGTATATTTCTCAGTGAGTTCCCAGTATATTTCACAGTCGGGGTTTCTCCCACTAAAATTGACCCCGTTTCCCTCGAGACAAAATCACTACGGTGTGTTTTAATATCCATCTTTTCTAATGGCCACTGCACAACAGGCGTGGAATCGTTTGGTTCCTCCTTCCATAGGCATACTTTCACCTTCAATGTCACTAGAAACTGGTTGTTAACCTGTTTGCCCGCTGAATACGCCGTATGGCTCGAAACATACTGCCATTCCTTTGTGCCACTACTTCATGCACTGCACCCAATTTTTTCAACTAGCCCGTCAAACATACTTTGTTCGTTTGTGGCCTACATTTACCCTTCAACTCACAAACTCACAAACTCACATTGCTTGTTTGTGGCCTACGGTCACCTCCGGTATCATGCTGAGCAATTTCCACACTCTTTCAACCACCAATTACCTCTCTCTCACACAATGAAGAGCCTCAGCCCATGGCCAAGTTCCAAAGATAATTCAATCCAGACCATGCATCATGCGCAACCGTCACAGCTACTTTTAACGCTGCCGTAAAGCCAGTGTTAACACGATTACCCCACACCTCTATCTGCTGAGCACACACATTTCCTATCAAGGACGGAGAAAGATTGGGGAAAGAACCGGGGTTACCAGCTGCTCCTTCCAATTAAACGATGCCAGTGAGCGATTTCAAGACATTAGAAGCGGCGCGGTTGGACGAGGACACCCGTAGAGAAAAGTACTGGAAGAAGTGGGGAACTTACGTCTCGGAGCGATGCTGGGGGGTTCCCAGAGAAGATTACACGACAGAGGGTGATGCGTGGCAATTCGACTTTGAAACGTCGAAATCAAGAGTATTCAGATGGTCTGAACAGGGTATGGCCGGCGTGAGTGACACGCATCAATATTTCAACTTGACAATGGCGTTGTGGAACGAGAACGACGTGATTTTGAAGGAATCTCTCTTTGGATTAAGCGGTGGGGCAGGGCCCAAGAGTGGCAACCATGGCGAGGACGTAAAGGAGTTGTACTATTACTTGGACAACACACCCACCCATTCCTATGCCAAGTACTTGTACAAATACCCCATTGGGAAATTCCCCTACGAGGAGCTCTATAAGGCCAATTCCCAGAGGGGGAAGCTGGACCCGGAATTCGAGATCATGGACACGGGAGTCTTCAACAACAACAACTACTTTGACGTCTTCTTTGAAATGGCAAAGGACGAGGTGAATCCAGAGGAGTTGCATTTCAGAATTACGGCCTACAACAGATCCAACGCTCCAGCCCCATTACACATCATTCCCCAGTTTTTCTTCAGGAATACATGGTCCTGGGGGTTGGACAAGGATGAGACGGGAGATTTCAAGCCCACAATGAAACAGGAATCCTCCCACACCATTCGAATCAATCACCCAAAGTTGGGCGAGAGAAGGCTAGTTTTTGCACCGGCGCCTGGCTACGAAGGGTCCCAGAACGACGTCGATCCTCGGTTCTTGTTCTGTGACAACGACACAAATTTTGAAAGGTTGTACAATGTCGAAAACAAGTCCAAGTACTGCAAGGACGGGTTCCATGACTTTATCGTCGATGAAATCGAAACTGCGGTCAATCCTGAAAACGAGGGCACAAAGGCATGCGGTTGGTTTGTATTCGACGAAAATGGAGGCGTTCCCCCCGGGGATTACGTGACAATCAGATACAAGCTGACAACAGACCTGTCGGAGGAATCGCTAATCTTGAACGAGGATTTGCACGATGAAATCATCGAGGCCAGAATCAGGGAGGCGGATGAATTCTACTGGGCTGTGACCCCACTGCCAATTCCGCAGCATTTGAGGAATGTCCAAAGACAGGCCTTTTCCGGTTTGCTGTGGTCAAAGCAGTTCTATCACTTCATTCACGATTATTGGTACAGAGGAGACCCCGATTCTGATCTACCTCCGGTCGTGGGCAGAGCAAATGGACGTAATGAGCAATGGAAGAACCTTTACAATGAAGACATCCTCTCCATGCCCGACAATTTTGAATACCCCTTCTATTGTTCCTGGGACACTGCCTTCCATACGATCCCCTTGGCTATGATCGACCCTACTTTTGCAAAACATCAACTAGTTCTATTGACGAGGGAATGGTACATGTCTCCACAGGGCCAAATTCCCGCTTATGAATGGAACTTTAGTGACACCAACCCCCCGGTCCAAGCCTGGGCCGCCTACAGAACATACAAGATCGAAAAGAAGATGTGGGGAAGAGCAGATCGGGCCTTCCTAGAAGGCGTCTTCCAAAAGTTGATGATCAATTTCACCTGGTGGGTTAACAGGAAGAATATCGACGGTAATGGGATTTTTGAAGGTGGCTTCTTGGGTCTAGATAATATCAGTTTATTCAACAGATCCGAGCCCCCGGATGGGGTCCAATTGTTGCAATCCGATGCATCGGGTTGGATTGCATGGTATTCCTTGACGATGATGAACATCGCCCTCGAATTGGCCAAAGAGAACCCCGTCTACGAGAGTATCGCGTCTAAGTTCTTTGAGCATTACCTTTTGATTGCCGATGCAATGACGTTTTTAAACAAACATGGCAAGGATGGCCAACCTACCGAGGACTCTCTTTGGGATGACGAAGACCAGTTTTTCTACGATAAGATCCATTGGGGGAACAACCACATGAGTTCCCTCAAGGTGAGATCCCTTGTGGGGTTGATTCCACTTTTCGCAACCACCACAATTGAACCCAAGGTGCTGGACAGATTCCCATCGTTCAAGAAGAGATTGAATTGGTTAGTCAAGAACAAGGGATACTTAGTAAAGCGTCATATTGCATCGATGGAGGCCAAGGGGGAGGGCAACAGATTGCTGCTTTCTTTGGTGAACAGGGAACGTCTGGAGTCAATCCTACAAAAAATGTTCGATGAAAACGAGTTCTTATCTGATTACGGTATCAGATCTCTCTCAAAATTCCATGAGGAAAACCACGCCCATATGAACATCAACGGAACAGAGTACTCGGTGACTTATTTGCCCGGCGAATCCGATTCCGGTATGTTTGGTGGTAACTCCAATTGGAGAGGCCCAATTTGGTTCCCAACAAACTTTCTTCTTATTGAATCACTTTTGAGGTTTTACCTCTATTATGGATCCTCTTTGAAGATCGAATGTCCAAAGGGTTCGGGCGAGTATATGAACTTGGGACAAGCTGCTGAAGAGATTCAACAGCGGTTGATACACATTTTCATGCCTGACGAGGAGGGGTACAAGGCATACCACGGTCCAGTGGAGACTGCAACGGGAGATAACGTCGAATTGGACGAGTATCAAGTGAAGATCAACGAAAACCTCAATGTAGTTAACACGGACCTTCATTTTAAGGAGTTGATGAACTTCTATGAATATTTCGACGGCGACACGGGTAAGGGGTACGGTGCCAAGTGGCAATGTGGCTGGACCGCACTTGTTGCCAGAATGATTCAGGATGTGGGAGTCATCTGTAGGGCTCCCGCCACACCTGTTCGGAGAAAGTCATGTTTTGATATGGATGACATCGCCAAGTATGAGCCAAGACCAGGGGTTTATCCATTGTTGAGCAAACGCAAGAGTGGAAAATCGTTGTTGAATCTTGCAGCACATAAGTTGGAGATTGACATGGATGAGGAGGAATTGGATCATCATAATGTCCCTGGCATGACCGGTAATGTCTTGAGTAGAAAATCAAGCATAAAGACTCTTGATTCGGGGAATTCTCAAAACGATGATTTCCTTTCCAACGTAAGGACCGCCATGGCCAAGTATTCCATTAACGAGCAGGAGGTGAACATCAACTGCGAGGAATTCGAAACACATTAGTTATTATTATATACGATTATTGCAGCGTTAAGAGAATTTTGAATAAAGGGTTAAAAGAATCAACATTATCAACAAGGCGATGATTCCATAGGTTAGCATTTTATTCTGGGCCATGCGTCTGGTCATCGATGAGATGGTTCTTAGAGATCTATCCACGTAATTATCCGCATCTCCCAGCGTATCTCTGGCGTTCAATATTTGATCTCTTTGGGATCTAAGATTATCCAGGATCGAGGCACCCACGGTTTCCGACTCCAAGGCGGTTCTGGTTGCATCGTTGAGTCTTTGGGTTGATCTTTCAATGCTCGCATTTGTAGATAGTAATGTCTTTCTTTGATCATCGTCGTTGCTGGAACCAAATAGATCATTTCTTTGGTTATTTTCTCCGATTTCTCTCAATTGGGTTTTGAATGATGTCAGTTGGCCTCTGATTGTTCTCAATTGGGTGTTGTACATCGCTCTTTCACTGGTGGGGAGACTTTGGACCTCCAATTCCATCGAATCTAGTAGGTCCTGAGATTCCTCCATAAGAGACCTTATTTCGTCCCTTGTTGAGGAATCCTTTGGTGCTGCTTGTAGAACGGACAGCTTTTTCTCGATGTCCGATTTGAGAAGGTCGATATCCTGAGAGTAAGAGTGGAATCTGGTGGTCATTACCAATACTTATCACAAGAAAGAGTGAGGGCTTAAAAAATCAAGGTGTGAGGAGAAGAGATAGCATATAAAGATGCGAGCATTGCATGGTTGCTGAGGGTGTGGGGATTCAACAAAGAGAGAATGGTGACCCATTAACTCACTCTGCTGTTTGCAAAAAAAAGAGGCCAAAAATGAGTGATATGGAGATGGTAAGGGTGGTATTCAGATTACTTGAGTAGAGGGTAATAAGTGTGAATTAAACAGCTTTTTAAGGGACAAAAAGGGAAAATTGGATGAGGTTGGTTGAATGTAAAGTTTGGAGTTGTTGCAGACCTAGGAAAAATGACATTCAATTGACAGCAAATGTTGTTTTAAAAACATATAAAAGTACTGGGATAATCAGTGATAGAACCTGATAATTCAATGGCTTATAGGGTTAATTGGGTAGAATCTGGTGATATATTTGGAAGAACATTGGTATTTAGTTACCAAAAACGCTCATGACTTCTATCTTGATAATTTTAAAGAATAATTGTGAATCGGATGCTTTTCAATTAACCGGGAAAGAGTGAAATCCAAGAGTGCACATGGTTTTGAAGTTTCCTAAAGTGTTTTTGATTTTCAAAAGAAGCAGCCTATGAAGGGCGTAAAGATCTTGATCAATTCAATGGAATATCGATTTTAGAGAACCAATTGGTTTACAGAAACTAGCCGTGCTACCCAGCATATACCGACATATATTCAATGTTTGCAAAAGCAAATTGGTTTATAATTCAGTACAGGATCTTGCCACACCTGATTTCACGTCAACATCACAACAATTATGCTCACTCAACCGGCATATAATCAATCAAGGAAAATAAGATAATGAATATTTTCAAAGAAGTAGTGAAAATATCAATGTAACCAAATGAAGTCACTACTTATAGGTGAAAAAACCGATTGTTTTAAAGATCGGCGTATCTGGCGATCGATGCCTCTCGCTTTACAGCAGGGAAATAATAACCATCAAGAGATGGGCGACCGAAAGTGCTCATGACATCTCCAGATAGATGATCCTTTTAATTTCAATGGTAACTTTAGATTCGTCTTCTTGGTGAATTGGCTTGTTATTCCACATCTATTGAACATCATTCAAGACACAAATATCCATCAAACCATTTTTGGTTTCAACCAACCAGCTACGGCTAGAGGACGAACGAATGAGTCAGGTAAATTGAGAAAAAAATCCCCAAAAAGGGTATATAACTGTCACCTTAGACATATACTTCATCTATATGATGCTTACATTCACGATAAAGTAATAATCTCAAATTAACCAATTACCGATAATTTTATTGGACAAAACCCAATCGGCTATGAAATCCATATATAAAAACAATTTTGAAACCATTAAATTGGCCACAACGGTGAGGCAGCATTTTTAAATCCCTCTCACCTCAACATCACATCCATATCCTCTTCCAACACGTTGTCAATGACGGAAAGACAAAAACGCTCATGACATTTCTCTGCTGATGATATTTCCCGCAAATCAAGATGTAAATTCCCGGTTCTTTCACCTCCGTATTCACCACTCACTGCCAGCAACACTTCCACCACATTGGCAACTCTAACCCCCGTCATACCACCCGGAATGAGGAGCCCGTTGAATCACACTGAGTCAAATAATAATTTTTCACGACGGGGGTATTCTCCTCTTATAACCGCTAATCGGAGTTAATCCCCCATCATGTTCAGAAGCGTGGCCAGAGCATTGATTCGTACTCAAAGAACGCCAACGTCTCTTCAGTGGAGATTCCACGGTCATTTGACCCCACCAAAGGCCGGCGAGGAGCTACACATCACTTTCATAACTAAAGATGGTACTCAATCCACCTTTGAAGTGGCAGAAGGAGATAACTTGTTGGATATTGCGCAAGCGCACAACCTAGACATGGAAGGGGCATGCGGTGGATCATGTGCTTGTTCAACATGCCACGTTATAATTGATCCCGACTTCTACGACGCCATTCCCGAACCGGATGACGATGAGAACGATATGTTGGATTTGGCGTTTGGGTTGACCGAAACCAGTAGATTGGGATGCCAGGTGAAGATGACGAAGGAGTTGGATGGACTGAGAGTGGCCCTTCCAGCTTTAACAAGGAACCTGATGAACAAGGACCTCAACTAAAGAAGGGAGAATTTGAACATTTAAATAATATCTATACATGAAATATTATTCAAAACTGGGCTGCGCTGATTCACTTGAGGGCCTCAATCTCTTGGTTTAATGAACTCAACTCCGCCTGCTTTGATTGTAGAAATTCCTCCAGTTGGTTCACCTGGAGATCGATCGACTCTATGTTGGCCTGAATGGAGTTCAAGTCGGAGACACCCCCGATGTTCTTGCTCACCTGTTCCCACTGCTGCTGCTTGTATTTTAAAAGTTGCTCCAGCTCATACTTCACCAAGTCCAAATGTGAGTCCTTACCCTTGTTATCTTTAGCCTCCTGTGCCTTCTTAATAAGATGCTCCAAGTCGGTGAGTTCTCTGCGGAGCTCCACCTCCTGCCAGTCCTCGCCCTTGTTAGAGGAATAGTCGTTGACCACTTTACTCTTCTGGTCGAAAGCTGACAGGTTACTCAACGCAGGACCCTCTATGCCGTTGAGATGGGTTTGGTGGGAATCTATGTCGAATTCCGGGGTCTCTTTAGAAAATGTGGCTCTTAAGCTTGCCGGTATCGACCTTGGCACTCTGCGGCCCTTGGACCTCTGGTTCAAGATGTGCAAAAACACCAAACATTGGTCCTTATCTATGGTTTCGCTTTGCTTTGGATTAACAATGTTCCAAGCCGAGGAGACGTCTGTCTGAGGAACTTCCTTTAACGACGTGTAGAGAGAGTCCATTGAGTCGAATGCAATACGTCCAAACTTATCGCAGCTTGAATTGTAGATGGTCTCGTAGCTAGATTTGTCCTGAGGTGAAATGTACCAATCAAAATCACTGGCAAGTGTATACTCATCATCCGTATCACTCTCCCCACCACCACCACTACCACCGCCTGCGGAGATTGTACCCGACTGAACATCACTATCCGCTTGAACCAGGTGTCTTTTCGACCCTGGGATCAACCATGAGGGCAATTTCCTCGGAACCTCGTTGATGTTCGAGTTCACCAAATCAAATATCAATCTCATTGCTATACAAAACTCTTCAAAATCCAATTGGCCGTCATTATCAATGTCCGCCAAATCCCATATAGATGTCAACTTGTCTTGGCCAAGTTGTGAATTCTTAAAGATCGGCCCCAATTTGGTCCCGTCTAGCTTTTTATCCACCGGTTTCAACCCTCTAAAGATTTCCCAGTACTTTTTAATTTCCCACTGTTCTAAACGGGGCATCTTGCTGCTTTAACTTGTTGTGGGGGCACGGGAACACCACTGGAAATTTCACTCACCGTATGAGTCGCGTATCTGTTCAAATATTTTACTGTAAGAAGAATCCTCGGTGGATTGGTCTACAAACCACCATGACTTAAAAATCTTCCCCATCACTACATCAATCATTAAAATGGCTTCAAAATGATACCAAACATGAAAATTAACCCCACCGGCGAAAACCGTTACGTCAACACCATCTCATCGCCGTTCAAAAAATTTCTTTTTATGCCAAGGTACGGGGTTCAATGCCGTTGCACGGATCTCTGCAGATTTTTCCTCTTTCTTTAAGCCTCTATTGCTTTGGCTTTTACAAGTAAAATGTCATTTTTAAGGCGTGTGATTCCTACACGGAGTTCCTCAAATGGGATACCCGAGGGATCCTCCGTGGTGGCTAGCTCAGGATTTGAAAAAGGGTCCGATAAATCCCTTTCTGAGAAGAAATACCGTGAGGATTTCTTACACAGGGACTCGGACGAATACGAAGGTTACGTCCATGAAACGGAGGTTAAGAGGGGGTTGAAATCCCGTCACATTTCAATGATTGCTCTTGGTGGTACAATTGGTACGGGTTTATTCATTGGTACATCGGCTCCGCTCATGGAAGCAGGTCCTGTGAATACGCTTATTTCATACATTTTCTTTGGTGTTTTGGCGTATTCTGTGACACAATCATTGGGTGAGATGGCCACTCATACCCCAATTGCAGGGTCGTTCTGTATGTTCAACACAAGGTATCTTTCGAGAACAATTGGGTTTGCTTCCAACTGGCTTTATTGGTTCCAGTGGGCCATCACGTTTGCAATTGAGATCTTCTCTGCTTCCCAGTGTATTCTCTACTGGACTGACAGGGTGCCTGTTTGGGCGTGGATTTTGATCTTCTTCGTTGTCATTTCTGCACTCAACTTTGTTCCTGTGGAATACTATGGGGAGGTTGAATTTTGGGTCTCCTTCATCA
>JAJMJM010000040.1:0-63681 GCA_030563565.1 Saturnispora sekii
GCTCAACAGATGTGGAAGCGCTTGGATCCGGGGTGTAGAAACTGTACGTGGTAGTAACAGCAAGGGTGTCAGTAGCAGACACAACAGCACAAGCAGACATGTCACTCTTGTTGATGTTGAAAATGTAGTCGTCAAAGTTAGTGATGATTGTTCCTCCTGGTGTCATGACTTCAAATTGCATGACTGAGGCAAAGAAGATGTTAATGTAAACAACTCTCATTGGATAATAAGTACCGGCCTCGAGGAAAACGTAAGAATAATGAGCACCGTCGTCTCTAACGCCGAGCAAAACGTCATCGTATGCTTGAGGACCAAAAGTTTGATCGCAACAGTCGAAAGCAGCGTTGGAACCAAGCCAGAGGAAGGCACCGTCGTTCATTTCATTGACAGCAAGTCTGTAAACACCTGTTTCTGGAGCTAGGAAATAACCGGTGTATTCAATGAGCACATTGTAAAGATCAAGAGTGAGCCCGTAAAGAGTGTGATCAACGAAAACATTGTTAGCAAACGAAAAGTTTGGCTCTGTAACACCACCAACACTTGTGTATTTTTCAAGAGCAGTTGTGTAACCATATCCAACATAGTCATCATTGGCGAAATCAAGCAAATCAGCTTGTGGATAGTTGTAAAAGTTAGCAGAAAAACCATTCTCTGATGCGGTTGCTAGAATGGAGCATCCAACACCATCTGAGGATTGGGACCAAACGTTTCTGGCACCTAAAGCACCCGAAATCATGGTGAGGACGAAAGGAATCATCGCTGAGTTGCTCCACGTCATAGTATGTCAAATAAATTACATACCCTTTGAAAGCAGCAGGAATCTGTCTATGTATTTATATAATAGCGGAAAACCTCCCATTGCCTCCCAAATAACAACAGAGGGCATTTCAGACGGCATCTCTGATCTCACACACTCCCCAAACCAAAAAAAAAATCTTGAACGCGTTTGCAGGGCTTTCATCACCGTTTAAAGTACCTGCTCAGAGGTAAAGTATATATCAAAGGATGATGGTGTGAGGGGGAATAAGAACCATGTAGTAAAGGAAAAGAGGTGATAGGAATCATAACCGAGTTTTTCACTTGATTGCTGGTTTAGAATGAAGTGATGAGGTGAAATGAGGTCGTTTAACACGGGTAATATCTATTGTGATTTCGGTTATTTTTTATTAAATATTGGGAGTGTAAGGTAAAAAACGGGTTGAAATTGGTGTTTTTGTTATATATAACAAGGACTTTGTCTGTTATTATGGTGACACATTCAAGGTATGTTGTAGGAAGAAGGAGTGGTTTGAAACTAGACAATATAACTAGGTTTTGAGGTGATATGAAATGTGCTCATGAGAAATCGGTAGTAAATCCACCAAAATTTAAGGGTTTTTTTCCCACTCCCGTGTTGATGCGCTCAAATATTATTATATATGGGGTAAAAAAATAGGGTGTGTTATGGTGGTGGAATGGACAACTGGATAGATGGATGGGTTAATTGAAATAATCGAGAAGAAGTTGGGAAAGAGACCTTTGACCAAAACAGAAAGCTATATCATCGGTAGAAAAAAGCTATAAATAAGATGTGCCTGATAAATAGCTCGTTTTGCTAAGGGGTCTTTGTTTTAACTGGGAGATTTTCAAGACCGTAGGAGATGAGCCATGCCATTCCTAGGGTCTAAGCGGCAAAGATCTTATCATATCATAAAACCTGGATCGTTTGGTCAATCACATTTAGACCACCCCAACTCCTCGGCGATTGGCATCTAAATCTGGCTAAGAAACAACCGGTATTTAGGTTTTAAAGTGGGAGTGTAGGGGATTCAACCGTTTTTTTTAACCCTCCCTCACCTATTGTTTGTTTTATTTGATGGATGACATCATTTTCCGGCCACACGTCGGCTCCAGAGTTCATATACGACATTAAAGTAAATCAAGGTATCAGTAAAAGAAAATCTTACACCCTCTTGTGAGCGTGGATTTAATGTTTTAAGAAAGATTTCTGACCTCAATTCAACGTCAAACCTTGTTCGCACAAAACAGTTGATTCCTTGGTATTTTCCCAATCTCCGGGTCTCTTATTGTCATGAGCTTTTCGGCTGCTCCTTTACACTGAATATCCTCCCGCAATTTAGCCTTGAGTAACCGAACAATGCCAAAGGAGCAAAAATATACGCCTGATTCCACCTTCACGAGGAAAATATACACCAAAAGGCAGTAAAACACGTCAGATCCAACTTCGCGGTCAAAACACATGTCACAGTCAAACCCCACTTCTTTTCGGGTCAAAATCAAACGTGATGAAAAGGATTTCACGCATAAAATTCCATTCATAAGACAACCGTTATCAGCCTCTTTCATCACATGCCCTTCATGAAAAGTTAAGAGCATGGATTCTACCCTCATGCATGTTGAATTTAAGCCCAATGATGGGTAAACTGAGTATCAACAACGCGGCCAAGAACCAAAACGCCATTCTCAAATCATGGACGATGTTGACAACCATACCAACAAGAAATGGCCCCACAATAGAGGAGCTCTTATCTGTAAGTGAGAAAAGAGCAAAAAAGGCGTTCTCCTTGCCCTTGGGTATAATGAATGCATATATGCTCCTGGAAACAGTGCTCAACCCCCCAAGGCCAATTCCATACCAGACACCCAGAAGAAAGAGTTCCCAGGGACGGTTTAGAAAAAATAGACCATAGACAGGCACAACCAAACACCAAAGAATGATTCCCACCAACACGTGCTGAAGATCCCACTTGTGCTTTGCAACAATGTATTGGGGGATGATTATCGAGCTGGAGATGGCGGAAATCATCACTAAAACCCCCATTAAAGCAATCGACACCATAGGCATGTTTAGAGTTGTCTTAGCAAACAACATAGCAGTGGAGTTGATTGTGGTTATTGAATCCGACAAGACAAACCAACCAAGTAGATAAAAGTAGACATGCTTCAGCTGTCTGACACTCACAATCGCATGCCCTATGTCATGATATCCTTTTTTGATCATATCCTTATAGGTCATCTTGACGCCATCGTTTTGGAAATTCTTCAAGTATTTCGTAATTGGTATCTGCCACAATAACCACCACAAGCCCACACATGAGATGACAATTTTAGTCGAATCAAGCATATTATTTCCCCTTTTCTTCAACAAGATTAACCCCAGTAACGCTGATATTTGTACCACCAAGGCAGAAGTGTAACCGGAGAAAGTGCCCACCCCGCTGATTTTTGCTCCAATTTGACCCAAATGAAGCTCCGCGTCCTGTTCATCGCTGTTCACTAATGGTATTTCCTCTCCACCGGGTTTGTAGTTTCTTATGAGTAAAATCATGTAGGAATTGATCAAAACATTCACCACTCCGAAACAGCAGTTGGCAACAATGGCCAAACCGCTGGCCAGGTAGTAATTGTGAGTATTCATGAATATGAAGAGAGCCGTCACAAAACCTCCCACTACACCGAAGGAGACTAATAGATTCTTCTTCTTATCACTATTATCTGCCACACCTGATATTGTGAGAACACAGATGGTTTGAAGTAAAACAGCCAATGACGATGTGTATAGGGCATAAGAAGCTGTGTCAAGGTAAAAGCGCCCTCCTAGAACGGGTAAAACACAAGCCATTGGTTCTGAGGGCACTCCGGGACCCACGGGTGTCTCTTCTTGAGGCACACACGGAGTTAGATGATCTATTGCGGAAACCCCGTTGTTTCTTGCCAATTGTTCTAGGAAAATCGGAATATATGTCCCCAATGCAGATACTAAATATGGCTCTGCTGCCACGGCCACCATGGCCCACGCAGCCACATCCATGTTCATAATTGGTGAAGATTGCGATGAGGGTGAGTTCAATAAATTTCTGCTACTCGTATCTTAGAGAGGATGGGGGTGAAGTTGTCGCCTCTACAATGGAGCGTGATCATTGTATCCCCTCTGGTTCTGTTACTATCGCAGGTGGCCTTTCTTTGGTCTCCGGACGAATTTGTCCACAACTATTACACGTCAAGAGGTAATTTGGTTAACACGTGGTTTGTCAAATTGGGGTGGATGTGGACCACGGTGGCATATGTTGCAGTTGCAATGAAGTCCCCCCGGTTTGAACGCAAATCCTTGTACAGGTTTGGGCTTATTTCCATCTTTTGGGTTCTCTTCACACAATGGTTGAATGGGTTACCGTTGATGGACCGAATATTTGTTTGGACGGGAGGGAAATGTGAGGTGGACAAGGGAAGATTGATTCCAGAGGTGGTGAAACATTTGTTTGAACAGTCTGCGCAAAACGAAGACCTTCACACATCACAGATGGTGTCCTCGATGACCTGTAGAAAAATGAAGGGAACATGGCAGGGAGGTCACGATCCCAGCGGACATGTCTTTTTGATGACGCTCACCATTTGTGTTTTGGTTACGGAGTTACTTTCTCTTTACAATTTGGACGAGATTGGCGAAGAGATGAAGGATTTCATCCAAAGCTGTTCTCTGCTCAGAAACCCCTCTGTTCTCTTGGTGCTGATTGTCCTTTTGTCGTTGATGATGTTATTTATGACTGGGATGAAGTACCATTCGATTGGTGAAAAGGTTTCTGGTTTGTGTGGTTCCTACATTGTCTTACTACTGGTGTGGTGGTTGTTACCAGATCCATGAACAAACAAAGAAGCGAACAAAGAGCGAAAAAGGAGCTAATGGAGTTTGTGGGTGAGTGTGTGAGTATTTCAAGCGGGAGAGCCTATCTGCTAATTGAAAATGAAGTGGCTAAGCAGTCGTTGGAGCTTGAACAAAATCATCATAACTACTTCCGAGTTCGTAATTGTATTGGGTTATTGGATGACAATTTTAGACAATGAACAAATTATTTGTATTTGTGGGTCAATGACTTGAAACCAGCATTTCTGCATTATGTACGTGTTTAGGGTAATCCTTTGGTAATATACTTTTAAGGCTACTCATTTTCAGTTTACACATTTTCAAGAGACTTTTATCTAACCACGTTCAATTAAAATACCTTCAAGGTATCTTTATGTTAACATTTTGTGAATTTTGCGTCAACCCATCAGCCAGAACAAGTTCAAACTTCTAAACATAAAATATCCCCATCACACAAACCAGTTCTTTTCCGGTCTGAGATTCATGTGACTCGCATGTGTTTAGGACCCCTCATACTATTACTTCCTTCTGACAGCCTTTTTTCCAACAGCTAAATGGCAAAAACGCAATCCGACATGGGTCGCCCGAATGTGACACCGCCAATTCGACCCGATCAGTCTTTCACTTAACAGAAAGATATCTGACTTACGTCCTAACTATATTGTGCTATCAACAGTGTGGCAGTTACCAGATCCACGATCTTACCATATATCTATTGCTTTACTTTCCCCAGACACAAACTTTATGATCGTCACTAGCACTGGCCCATTCCACGAATCCCGGCCGCCAGGTCAAGCAATTGACTAACTTATTATGGCTTTTGACAACAGTGATGACATTACCATTGGATCCCCAAAGCCAAACCTCGCCGGTCTTGGACCCACTCATAACCAATGCAGGCTCTGTGGGCGTATTGGGACTATAACCGATGCATCCCCGCACTATGAATGGGGTGCTCGCAGAAGGAGGTAGTCTAAACAAGGTCTCTGGGTAGGGTCCGCCAATGGTTTGTGAGTCGACGTTCATCAAAATGGCCGAATGGGATTTGAAGTTTAACAAGAGATAAGAGGAGTTTGGTAAAGCAATCACAGAAGTGGGAGTTGCTTGTAGAGACGTGACAGAGGTCAACTCCAAGTCGGGCATTGAATAGCAGAGCAAGTTGGTGTTGCTTGGCTGGATCGTCCAAATGGAGTTATTCAAGATTGCTAGGTCGTGGATCTGCGGAGGAATTGTATCCTTTGGTCTATATTGTTGAATGATGTTGACTTTTGAATGATTGGCATTGATGATGACTAACTTTCCGTCGGATGAGGCTAGAACAAATTTGTAGTTTCCCACATCGAGACGGTCGCTGTCCACAAACTGGGCACACGTGAACCTGACAGGAATGTCAAATAAGGTGTCCTTTTCGATCTTGTAGAAAAGACGGTTGTCTGCCACGGACCAGAGACACACGTTTTGGTCGAAGGAGAGAGAAAGCAAGATCTTGGAATCCTTGGACCAGGCCAAATACGTGACTGCGGAAGTGTGGTTTTCCAACGTTTCTAAGACACGGTACTCGTTTTCTGCATCATATATCACGACTTTACTGTTTTTTGAAGCGGCAGCCAACATCTTGCCATCGGGTGAGTATTTGATGAACCAGACTTCATCATCGCTCTGACAGAGCGTGTGCTTCAATTGGGTTGGCAGGATTGGTTTAGTGATATTACCATGGAGCAAGGTTGTATCTGATTCTAGCGATGGCAAGGATATTGATTGGTACTTCAAACCGTCCGATATTAAAGACTTGAGTCGATCTGTAGGAATATAGATCTGTGTTGGTAATAACCGTAGCAAGTTCTCTCTCAAGAGCATTCTTCCCTCCGTGGAATTCTGAATGTTGGCACCCCAATCCCACATCTGTGAAACAGAGCGTGTTATCAGAGAGGAATCATGGACCAACGGAGACAAGGTGGCTTTTAGCTTTTCATCATGAATGCTTCGTAAGTATGGCAAGCTGGCGAGAGGTTTGTTGAAGATGACCAATTTTTCCAAAAAGAGATGGCCGTTAATCGTGTCTTCTACCCTGGATCTGTCTATTTCCGGGTCCAAGTCTCTAAGCAATTTCATCACTTTATCGTACTTGATATCTCCCGTGTCACTGTACGCAACCAAGGGAGTGAGATCTCTCGCCGTTTCAAGATAGATTATGTAATTTTGAGGAACATCCGACAAATCAATGGCCGTCTCAGGCTCCATGAGAGCCACAAGCACCTTCAATTGCCAATCCATAAGCAAGGGAGGAGCTATCACGACGGGAGACATATTATTACATAATCAATTTGAAGCCGAAAAATTGAAGAGGGAATGTGGATTTTGGCTCATTTGCGTCACTTTGTGCTTAGAATTGATTTGAGCACGACGAAGAAGAACCAAAGAACAGGATAAAGCATGAAATGAATTTGGTAAAATATTTTTGTTAGCTCTTGCTATTTTAAAAAATTGAACCCTCTTTCATCCAGAGATATTCATTCTTAGTCAGACAGCGTTCAAGGCATTTTTGGGGCATTTGAGTTTTTCATTGGTTTTGCTAGGTAGTGGACTTTACTGATTGTTTTTGATGATTTTTGGCACGTAACCGTCTGGATTAAGGACCATGTGAATATTAACTCATCTCATAATGAGAGGCACTGCTCGAACTAGGCGGAAAGTGGGCCGATCTCACTTGAATTACACATTTTCAAAATAAAAAAATGGTTGAGATAATGAATTAAACAGGTTTTTGTAGATTAAAGACGAGATCTCATGAACTTTAATAGAGATTATTTGATTTATTTTGCTTTAATTTCTTCAAAAGATGCATTCTTTGGAAGTCATGGATTAAATACTTTAGGTGCAAACGCCACAGTTGGATTAATTTGACTGCCTTGTTACTCGGCTTAATTTGACTGCCTTGTTACTCGGTGTAATTTGACTACTCTGCTAGTCGGTTGAATTT
This sequence comes from Saturnispora sekii, assembly GCA_030563565.1. Lineage (NCBI taxonomy): Eukaryota > Fungi > Ascomycota > Pichiomycetes > Pichiales > Pichiaceae > Saturnispora > Saturnispora sekii. The sequence continues at coordinate 7,623 of JAJMJM010000040.1, forward strand.
GAATACCTCTACTTTGGTGTTTTTTTGGATTATCCCAGGTCAAACAAAATAAATTGCTATGGTAAAAAGGATGTATTACACGGCTAACTCACTTTTATGCAGAGGAAGCTGGGTATAATCTATATTGATGAGCATCTGAGCTCTTCCAACCTGTGCATTTGATAAGCAATTAGGCATACCCCTAAGCGGATTCTGGACACAGTTTACCCTATTTAAAACAATATCGTCCTTTTATTTGTAGCTAGAAGTCTACAATAGGGATCACTAGCTTTTTAAAGTAGTGATGGATGGCATTTCTGCTAAACTTGATCGTGGCGCATGTGTTCACTTGTAATCATGCGCCACCATGAATTAGATTGGCAATCTAATATCCCTTTCCATGGAATCTTTATGCATAACTTTTTAAAAGACAATCTTTTTAAATCACTAATAAAGAAAAGAGTCGAATAAATAACCTATATCCATCTTTGTACGAAATTTAAAAGGCCAGCACAACTAAACAGACAGGTGGCGCATGTGCATGCGCCACAGAATATTGTTCACTCCTTGGTCTTCGAATTGAATAATAGGCTTTTCTTTATTTAAATCACTAGCCTTCCCATCACCAAAATTACTTTTCATCACAAAAACGTCATTGAAATTCTGGAGATAGCAAACATATACGTACATACCAACGCAATAATATGTATAATTTAAATCAACGCCGTATTAATCACAGATAAATCCCATCTTTAGTAAATCCAAACCACACAAAGTGTTTCATGATGCACAACTTTAACTCAGCTTGCTACCTCATCTATACAGCTGACAATGTCATTTACAAAAATAGACACCAAAATGAGCAAAAATCTGGGCACCCTCTCACGGGTCACGTGACCACGGGTGGCGCAAGTTTCAACGCCGCCTTATAATTTCACCTAGGAACAGGTGGCAACTGTCTTCTTTCTTAGTAATCAATAATGAAGTTTACTAACAGAGCTATTCTTGCACTTCTTGCAGCTTCAAAGTCAGCAATTGTGGCAGCCGATGATAACTCGGCAATTGCCAGCGAAGACTCCGCTGTTGTTAAGCTTACTGGGGAGACTTTCGGTGACTTTATTGCCGAAAACCCCTACGTCTTGGCTGAATTCTTTGCCCCTTGGTGTGGCCACTGTAAGAGACTCGGACCTGAATTTTCAGCCGCCGCAGATTCCCTTGTTGGTAAGCATGACAACATCAAATTGGCCCAAGTTGACTGTACCGAAGAACAGGAACTTTGCCAAAAGTTTGGAATCAGAGGTTATCCAACATTGAAGGTCTTCAAGGGTGATACGGCCGCACCTTCAGATTACCAAGGCCAAAGACAAGCCGACTCAATCACAAACTACATGGTGAAATTGACTTTGCCTGCCGTCCAAGTGGTGGAAGAAGCCGTTGATTTGGATGATTCCATCAAGGAATCAGCAGACGTCTTGATCTTGCAAGTCTTGCCAGAGGGCACTGAATCCGCACCATCAAACGCCACCTTCTACGAATTGGCCGATAGATTCAGAGAAGACTTTTCCTTCTTTTCCACATCCGCTGGCGAATATGTCGAAAAGTACGCCAAATCTTCCAAGCCTGCATACGTCGTCTTCAGAGCCGGCGAGGACTTGGAAGATGCTTCTGTTTACTCAGGCAAGGAATTGGATGAAACCCATCTTGTGGAATTCATTGAAATCGAAACCAAGCCTTTGTTCGGTGAAATCAACGGTGCCACCTACCAATCCTACATGGCCTCCGACAGTCCATTAGCTTACTACTTCTACACCACTACAGAGGAAAGAGAGGCAGTCGCTCCGATAATCACTAAGTTGGGTAAGAAGTACCGTGGTGAAATCAACTTCGTTGGTTTGGACGCCTCTCTCTTTGGCCAACACGCCGTTAACTTGAACATGAAGGAAGAATTCCCATTGTTTGTGATTCACGACACCGCCGCCAACAAGAAGTACGGTATTTCCCAAGAAACCGAATTGAACAACAACGATATCACCCAGTTCGTCCAAAAGTTCAAGGCCGGTGAATTGGAACCAATTGTCAAGTCCGAGCCAATTCCTGACGTCCAAGAAAACTCCGTCTACAAGTTGGTCGGTAAGCAACACGAGGATATCGTCCACTCTAACAAGGACGTTCTTGTCAAATATTACGCCCCATGGTGTGGCCACTGTAAGAGATTGGCTCCAATTTTTGAAGAATTAGCCGACCTCTACAAGACCAGCGAGGAAGTTTTGGTTGCTGATTTGGACCACACACTTAACGATATCGAGGGTATTGAGATCGAAGGTTATCCAACCATTGTCTTGTTCCCAGGTAACGGCAGTGAACCTGTTTACTACGAGGGTTCCAGAAACCTTGAGGATTTCGTTGAATTCATCAAGACCAAGGGTGCCAACAAGGTTGACGGGTTTGCTCTTGAAGAAGCTGCCGAAGAAGCTGCCGAAAAATCCGAAACTACTCACGATGAATTGTAGATCAATCAGGGTCCCTTTATATATACGTGAGATTTGTTTAAGTAAAAAAACACTCTAAATGTTACAATCCACCACTTGAGAAGCGGCCTTAGTCAATCTGTTCATGATTGCCAATCCTTCCATCTCCTCACCCACACCCTCCACCAAAATTGTTTCCACACCCAACGCATCTGCTTCTCGAAGTGCTGCAAAAAGGTTTCTTTGAATGTCATCCCCGGTTTTACCCAAATCGATGACTGTAGCAGGGTATCCCTGAGTAATCCAATTTTTCGTCTTCAATAATGCAACTTTGTCATTGTGAGACTTGAAGTATTCTCCTAGGGCTTTTGAACCATCTTGGGAATTCTCAAACACTACAACTTTAGCAGCTGGAGAATAATGTTTGTATTTCATACCTGGCGTCTTGACCTTTTCATACTTGCCTGCGGTTTTCTTGCCCAATTTGATGGTTGCCCATTCACCTCCAATGCTTTGGATGCGCTCGAGGGAGATTCCGCCCGGTCTGAGCAGCATTGGAGGAGACACTGTACCGTCAACAACTGTGCTCTCCAAACCCACGTTACAACCACCACCGTCGAGAATGAGGGGGATTTTCCCATTCAGGTCAAAGTCCACATGACTGGCCAGAGTTGGTGAAGGTTTTGTGGAGGCGTTAGCCGAAGGTGCAGCTAGAGGGGTATTTGAGATGGCAATTAGGGCTCTAGCTATAGGATGTTCTGGCAACCGCACGGCAAATGTGTCTTGATCCGCTGTAACTAGAGGTGAAAGTGGACAACTCTGGGTTCTTGGAAGAATGATCGTTAGCGGTCCTGGCCAGAATCGATCGATTAACGGTTTGTAGATATCTGGGATTGATGTTTTTAGCACGGTTTCGATCATCAAGGTAGAGGAAACGTGCGTGATCAAGGGATTATCTGATGGTCTATTCTTTGCCTCGTAGATCCTCCTAACTCCCTCCGATGAGAGGGCGGACGCTCCTAGACCGTACACCGTCTCGGTAGGAAAGGCCACAACTTGCGAGTTCTTGATCAAATCAGATGCAGTTTCGAGCGCTTCCTTTGTTTCCGGGTTGGAAATCAAAGGAAATCCCTTGCTACTAAAGTTGATCGATGCAGGGTCAACCTTGATGATTTTCGTCATAAAAGACCAACCTCTCAGCATGCTGGCTAAGGGTGAAAATTTATGAGCTAAAATTTTTTTCTATAAAGCTTTACGTCACCGTTAAAGGGGGTTGGTGGCTGTATATGCCTCAAATGATGCCGGGCAGTCGATATATTGGCCATGGTTATGCTATTTTTGAGGCCTTTTTGAAAATCCGGGCTTTTTCTCTGCTGAGTAAGTCATTCCATCCTTCAGGCTCATTAGTGGCCGGATTTTGATCAATTTTAAACGGTAACAACTAGTTCATTAAATTGCAGGCATTTGGGAAAATATTGCTTTACCTTTATGTTGACACTATCTGATGTTTATATGGCAATCATCACGGTTTATCTCAATGATGAATTTTTTGTCCTCTTCTCACCCACCGTGACAGACGCCATGTTTGGATTGGCAAAGAAGCTAGTGAACAGCTTGAACAGCGTGGCGGATAATATTGACTCTAGAATGGGGCTGAGAATCCTCAGCGTGAGGGGTGATTCACCACTGGACGTGGAATCGTTTTTTGACTTCATTGTGGCATGTAATGATGTGGAAATCACTCAATATTTGGAAATCAACACACAGACAGGCTCAGTAGACCTAGAGAACTGGGTGAACTTCATGAACCATGAAGTGAATATGTGCAACAACGACATCAAGCTCACAGTTTATTCAACAAAGGGCGCGGTCGAGAGATCAATCAGAGTGAAGCCAAGCCAATACCACAACTGCGGATTGGGTGTTTCTCTTCAATTGACTCCGCTCAAGGCCGCACATTACGTCTGGCACATCCTCAAGGTACAACCCAACTCCCCAGCATACACAGCAGGCATAATGCCGGACGAATACATTTTGCAATGTGAGGGTGGGCTCTTGGCCACTGGCGGGGAAGAGCTACTCTCCAGATTGATCCGAACTCAATACTCTAAGAACAACAACCAACCCGTGGAAATTGTGCTCTATGTCTACAATTACGAAGCAGATTGTGTCCGACCAGTGAGGGTGCTAATTAGAGAAGATTGGGGAGGCAGGGGTCTATTGGGTTGTGATATTGGATATGGTCTACTTCATAGAATTCCGGAAAAATTTAGACTTGATTCCCAGGACACGTTGCAGGAGAAGGAAAAACCATTTGACAAACCACCCCAATTCTTAGAGGTCCAAAACTCTGCTCAGGCACCGTCCTTCAACAACAATGACACTACAGACACTCTTGACCAGTTAGCAACCGTGGTACTATCATCAAGGGGCAAAAAGAAAAGATCTGGCGTACCAAATGATGCTATTAATGATTACATCAAGGAACAGTCCGATTTAGGCCGATCCATCGACGGTAAAACGTCGACTCATTTGGCCGCAATCCCGCCTCCTCCAAAGAAGAGCTAATCATCTCTTAGATATACGTTTATAACCGTTTAAGTTCAATACTTTCCTGAATAGTGGCTTTTTTTTGCTGTGACCTAAAAGGTTCGGTGCAGGATTTCGATGGCTTCAATAAGCGAAGAGACTGAAATATTCGGCCGATAAAATTTAATCATTACTTTATCTATAAATACCACATCATCTTACGAAGCCCCCTAATTTTGACACCTTCCTTGGAATCATATATAAATCAGGGGGAATCTCTTTAGGAATCATCAAGAAATTTTGTACCTGAATTAATATTTCTAAAGAAACTCAGTAAGTGATTTAAACGTGGATACCTTTTATATGATCCGTTTATGCTGACTTTTTAGACGAACGCAGAAACCACCAGATTCCCTATATACCTATTGAACGTAACGACTTATGAAATTCACTAATAATAATGACAACTCTCATTTAATTAAAAACAAGTTCCCATCAGGTGATTTGAACCCCGACCAGATTTTGGATATTCTAGAAAACCTCACTAATCCCGATAATATTGATTCCTTCTTTCATTTGGATCAATTCACAATTCAGCACATTCTTTCTGACACAGACCAATTATACAGCACTAGGCAATACGACTCTATTAACCCCCAGCAGATTCACTGTCACACCAATCCCAACTCACCGTCGTGTGAACCCGTGTCCTGTTGGACATGTAAAACAAGACGCAAAAGATGTGACGGTTTGTACCCAACGTGTTCTCTTTGTGCGAGGCAAGGGATTGATTGCATCTATAAGGAGCAGGAAGAGCAGGAAGTCATTGGAGATATAGACCTGGAACTACAACCACCAAGGTTTCCACTACCAGCACCATCACTACAAGTTGATGATGGTAAACCATACAGAGAAGATACTTGTCAACAGGAAATGCTTCTGGAAGCACTTGGCTCCAGGGGAAAGGCCAGACCACAGCTTGAATACAGGTACGACGAAAATGGAACTATCGAGGAAGTGAGAATCGTTCAAAAGCTTAAACCTAATGAAACATACATTGAAGGTATCGGAGTAGTCGAGGTTCTTCGTGGAAAGATATCTACCAAAATAGAAAATGGAGTAGTCATATATCACGAAAAGAGAAGATGTAATGATTTGCAATGATGTCGAATGGTTGCCCATGCATTAGAGAAGGGGGTGCATAAATGGCCTCTGCTTTCAGCCATTTTGTATTCAATTCTGCATGAGCCCTGATTTTAAAAGATGATATTTAGACTGTAATTTTTAATCAATCCTGCATATGTGGGCTCTATATTCACTCATGGAGTGGAGCTTTGTCTTTATCTTGTCTTTATCAAGGTAAAAATTGAATTCTAAATCATATCTTGAAGCAGGGAACAAAAAATATTTCCCTTGAATTGTTGGCTCGGAGTAATTCGGACCGAGTGTTTCCGCTGCTGTGGTTGTGTTACTTCCTATTAGAAGTAACCGTTATCCTGACCACAAATTGGATATCCGTATGGATATGCTATAATGGGGATATCATGCTGCAAAGGCCGTTATTGTAGAACTTGAAATTTCCATTTCTGCGTGATGAGCCTTTTTGTTCCACGCTGTGCACGTGTCGTGTGTATATGTCCATTTATAGATTTATTTTACACCGTTAAGCCTCAAATATATCGTACAACTTCTCCAAATCATATTTCTCTCTCCACATATCCCCGTTTCTTATAATTAAGACGATCAAAACCGCCAAAACCGCACACACACCTGCACATATACTAAACAATACACCAACACCTATAGCCCGAATTAAAGGCTCTGTACAGAAGGAAACCCCAGCAGCCATAAGCATTCTGATAAAATTATTCAAGGCAATACCTGTTGCCCCCCTTCCGGGTAAGCAATCGGCTAAATAGGTGATGGTCACCCCGATAACAATCATCTGGGCAAACCCAAAAAGAGCGGTTCCAATCAATGGGGTGACCCAATGTTCATGGAAATCTAAGCACCAGCCGGTGATCAATAGTGCGCAGGGTAATAATGCTGCTGCAATGTAAACATTGATTCCGAATCTGGCTTCAGGGGCCACCACCCCATATTTGGCGATTTTTTTCTTCAATAGGTAATCGTTGAATTTACCTCCCCAAATGGAGGCAATGAAGTAGGTGACTGAGTTCGGTATGTAAACCAAACCGACAAGCATAGGACCGAAGTTATATGGTGGTCTAGAGTACTCATACGTCAACGTCATGTTGCAAACATACAAGGCCGCAAAACATGGTGCAGAGTAAGCGATGGATAAAAACACTGGAGGATATCGCATAAAAACAAACGCTTTCAAGGGTCCGTAACCGTAAATTTTGCAGATATATTTGAATTGGGCCCAAAAGCCCTTATTTTTCAAACTTTCTAACGTCAAAAGGTCCTTTTCAACCTTCTTCTTGAGGAATTCTGGATCTTTTGCATTGGTTATTTTCCGTTGTAAGAGTTTTTCGTTGGGTTTAGTGGGGACCCTGGATAAATGAACCAAATCGCCCATCACGGGGGGTTCATCATCATCCAGAGCAACTGATTGATTAGTGGACATTCTGGTCAACATCGACGTCATATTCTCCACTTCCTCGTCATATTCATCATCATTGTTGTTGTCGTTATAGTTGATGTCACTCTCAGCATCACTGTGGATACCAATCACGTCGGTTGAGCCCAAATTTGAAGAATCGTGGGAATGAGATGAAGTCTTTGAATAGTCCTGAAGTGTATCCTCAGAGCTTTGGGAGGCAACCCCCGGGTCGTTCCCTTCTTTTTCAAGGTCTTTTTCGCCAGATTTGGGAATATGCTTCCTACGGTCTCTCAAAATCTTTCTAATTACATCCTTATTTTCCTGAACTCTAAGGGTCTCTGGTAGCAGGAATATGATCATGAACAAGCAGCCTCCACTTACAATGACGAGAAACCATTGGGTAGCTCTCCATCCAAAATTTTTGTTCGAAGTGATGGCACCACCGATAATAGGTGCTAATAATGGACCACAGAGGGGTCCCAAATAGAAGATCCCCATTGCGGTACCTCTTTTTGTCATTGGATATAAATCACCAATGGTTCCCGCCCCCACAGATTGGACAGATGCTGCACAACCTCCACTTAAAACTCTGAAACCAATGAGCATATTGATAGAGGTTGATAACGCGCATCCAATCGTGAAGCAAAGGTAGAGTGTAAATGAGATGATGTAAATGGACCTCCTGCCGTGTCTTTCGCTAAAGTTAGACCACCATAGGGGAATCACACCCAAAGTTATAAGATAGACACCGATGGCGACGTTTAAAATAGTGACCGAAGTGTTCAAGTCCTTGATCGCATTGTCCTCAGCAGGAAGAAGGATCGACGTACCCATCGGACCAAGCATGGCACAAAACCCAATCACAAACACAATCGTATGTCTTAATTTGCTAGGCAACTCTCTCGCATCTTTATACTCCGGAATCAGCGACCATCGGGCCAACAATCCTCTTCTCTTTGCCGTGGGAACCAACTTGTTTTCATCAAACTTAATCATAGTCACCTTCGACATCAATGTGTTGGTGTGTGTCATCTTCCTACTCAGCTGAGTGGCATTAGTGGCCACTTTTTCCACCCTAGCTGCCAATTCCTCTCCATCTGAACAATCCAAAGATGAATCTAACGAACTCATATCAATCACATCCATGGGCCTTGTATTGGTGGTTTTTCTCTTCACACCGGATCCCATTACAACCTGAGTTCTGCTCGTGTTACTAGGTCTTCTACCTCTGCTCGTATCTTTTTCGTTATCAACGGAAGAATCCTGGTTTGGTTTGAGCTCCAAAGATGTGGAAACCTCACTCTTTATATCATTATCAACTTCAGTATGTTCACTCGTCTCTGTCATAATGATGATCAGAGGAAAGAATGGAGGAGAACAAAATTGATGAAACTTTGACCTTTTAAAGGTCTTGAGAGTGAAATTTTGAAAAGATTCGGATATGGTGGTACCGATATCCGGATTACGTAAGTGTGCTCAGGTGTAGAATTTGGTTAAATCTATAGTGGTAAAGGTGCCTTTCTGGAGACGCGCCACGAGGAGCCCCTGAGACCCTGGATGCGTTGCGCAGTCTTTTTGATCCACAGGTAGTAGAGAGATATACCTACAAGGATGCATATAACGTTGGTTATGTAATAACCATCGTTAACAACCACACATACACCCTCAGCGTTGACACACGCCTGTTTCAAATCATGGCCATAACAATGGTAAAATGGCTGTGGTTTGAAAGAATTCAATGGATCCTTTGCCAATGAGATGACGTCAGTATTGGACCCCATGGCGACAATATCACTTTTGGGGACACAGATGCTGTCAGAGAACTGGTCAATCAACCAAAACGTCACCAACTTGGGCCAATTGCCGCCCAAGTTGGAGAGGGTGTTAAGAAGTGTCATGTATGTGCCTCCAATGTCAACATCTGCAATCTGGGTATGAAAAGACGTGATAGAAACAAATTGAACCGTGGACATGAACGAGGTCATCAAGTGCTGCAAGATGACAAATAAGAAATAGAGGGTCCCAATTTCCCCCGATGAAGGGAAGCAAAGAACCAATATTTGGCCCAGTATTGCGGCCAGTATACGTCCAATGTAACCGTAAAGCCATGGCTTCAATGGTTCCTCGTTGTTCGACCACTTGGCCGCATAGTATCCAAAAACAATCTCAAATGGGAAATCAATAAGCACGGTAATGGCCAAGTCCTCTCTCTTGAGACCCTTGTCCAACAACTTGAGATTGGTGGCGCCCTCGTTGGCCTGGAAGCCAATCTTGCACACCAAATGCAAAATCAAGAATGTTTTAATTGCAGGTAGCTTCAAGACAGACACCATCTTCTTGTAGACCACCTGAATCGAGTCGTGGTCATCGGATTCCCGCTTTTCGTCGTATTCGGTCAAATGAGCAGGTTGCTCAGGAACCAAGAGAGCAACAATGACCGTTACCGCTAGATAGAGCAGGCCACTCAGAATCATGTATCCCCCTAAAGTAATGAAGGGCTCCTCGGATGGAATGGTTCTGAAGTATTTGTTAACAAAATCGGTCGAGTTAAATGCTAGGAAAACAGTAAAGGAAATGAAGTATCCTGTGTTTAAACCCACAGTTTGAGCAGTTGACGCAAAACTAAGGGCTCCTCGTGATAGAATGGTCAATGCCCATCCATCCACTGCAATATCTTGCGTCGCACAGAGCAAGATCATCACAAAAAAACAAAGTGTCAATAATGAAAGGTTGGAAAGAATCGCATGATCGTTCTCCATCCATGTGTCTATCTTGGTTCCCAGGTAAATTAGCGCAAGGCCGGAAATACATTGGATTGGCAAAATCCACGACCTGCGTTTGCCCACCGACTTGGAATAGATGGAATCCACAATTGGAGACCAGAGAATCTTGAAAGAGTATGGATATGTGGCTAGCGAAAAAAGCCCCACTTGTGAGTAAGAGAGGTCATTAGATTTGAGCAAAAAGGGAACAGACCCAAAAGCCAATCCAATTGGAATCCCTTGAATGAGATAGAGAATCACCAAAAGAAGAAACCTGGGTCTATCGGAAACTGGCAACGTGTTTGATTTGATATCTGTAATCTCTTTCTGGATTAAAGTGGGATCATCCATATTTGAGACAAGCAATTGAGGTTCTTGTTTACTTTCGGAGCCTCCACCTACCGTGTTGGTCCTCCTGTGGGTGGCCATTGATATAAACAAGTGTCACTGAAAAAGGTAAAAGTATTACATAATCCACCTTCAACAGTTAATCACTGATGAAAGCGGAGATAAAGTCAAGTTAAGTAAAGTTAAGTAAAGTATAGCAAGATCAGAGGTGTTCGTGTCTCTATTTGGTTCTGGCCGCTTGAAGATAGGAATGTTTTCGCAAATCTGGTCATTCATTTCTTTCTCTTCACATTTGTACGATCTTCTTCTTCTTCCTCGTCGTCCTCGTCGTCCTGTTCGTCATCCTTAAGATTGTTGTTGCTGGTGGCCCCGTAGGATTGCACAAATTCCACAACTTGGGCTTTCAAAGAGTCGTTGTCCACAATGATCACACACAGGCCGTCACTACCTACTTCGTATTTGATGTGTCCCTCGTTGGGGTAGGCGATCTTCGAGTCAAAAAGATCAAATAATTCGTTCACAGCATCCAAAGAATCCAAAGAGGACAGTAAAAACTCTTCGATGTTCTCTGTGGTCACCTGAATGCCCTCGTCTTGGCCATCTTCTGTTGGAGTTGTTGTGATAATTAAAAACCGGAAATCGGGCTGTTTTTGTTGGTTCACATCTTGGTCTCTTAACTCTTCCATCTCCTCGTCCTCCCTGTGGGAAATGATGTAATCCTCTTCACTCATCGTGGTTCTGCAATGAAAAGAAAAGGACTGAAAAAAAAAAAAATGCTCATGACAAGACACCTATCAAATGCTGATCGATGATCAAACCGCATGGATCCATTGGGTGGCTATTAGCCACCTGTCGTCTTTTAACTGCTTTAATTACGGCCATTGCTGCACGGCTTTCTGCTTCCTGAACTGAAAACCCCACACCCGTACCGCACACAACACCCTCCACACTTAGTGTGCAAACCCTCAACTTGGTGCCATTCTTTTCCACCGTCCATTTGGGGATATCTGGTAAGTTAGTCAAAAAAGTGTATTTGTAGTTAAACCCCCGTTTCTGCTTCGCCTCGTGGATTGCCGTTTTCGCCCTACCGTAGACACCGTTATACACCTCACAGTGTTCGGTTGAAGAATCGATAAAATCAAAGCACTTGGACAAGGGGTTTATCTTCTTCCTGTCAAGCCCTCTGGTCAAATACTGGTCAAACGGGATTGCCAAATATCCGTACAATTTGGCGTAAGATGTCAACAAGGGCATGTAGAGCTCGTTCAACCATTTATGTATACGCGTCAATCTTCTAATGCCCTTCTCAACGTATAACCCACCCACGTAGGATTCAAACATGTTCGCAAGAAGAGCTTGGGGATGAACGCCCGTTGTGGTCGTAGCTGTTCTATACTCGGCCACCTGATCAAACTTGTACGCCTTGGAAATGGTACAGAGCACCTCGTTGTTCGTCAGTTGGGACCGTAAAGCCGTCAAATCCCCCTCTTCAAGCCCTGGATACTTCTTGACAAGGATATCCACCACGAGAAATCCTAGAACTGAGTCGCCAATGAACTCCAGTTGTTCATTGCTGGTAGGATGTGGGTTGTTCATCGATAAAGCCCTCGGCTGGAATGCCCGCCGTCTTATCTCAAGATCATCGATTACTGGCAACTTGGGTACCTTTTTAAATGCGTGGGCAACCACCTTTGTCCCGGAAAATCTACTCAGAACCATTTCACAAGAAGATCATTGCAGGTAAGAGTAAGATTTTTCTTAAGAATGGAGAAGGAACTGGCAAACTTGAAGCAACTAAACGACCAATTTGAAGGAATACACGTGTCATTGAAGAAAACACAAGCTTTACTGCTTCAACTGCAGAAAAACGCTCAAAACTCCAAGGAAACAATCGATCTCTACAATGAAGTTCAAGTTGGTGCCAAAACAAACATAAAATTGCTGCAGAGAACGCATGCCGCCAATTCATTTGCCATGGATACTCTGGATGCAGACATAGAAGCTACACGTGCTCGCATTGCGCTTTTGAAGGACCAATTGATGAAAATGGAGTGATGGTTTACCTAGATGGAATTATACATACATTGCAGGGTATAAGTGGAGGTGAGGAAGGTGAACGTCACTGATAAGACCACATTCCCCATTGATATCTTCTTTTTCTACGCGTGTCGTAGTGTACTTCTAACGAACCAGCTGATGAAAATGGAGTGATGGTTTACCTAGATGAAATTATACATACATTGCAGAGTACAAGTAGAGCAGTGAAAAGGTGAGGAATGCAAGAGCACCCGATAGAACCACTGTTTTCATTGATATCTTTTTAGCTAGTAGCTGGCCCCCAATAACTGCAACTAAAGCACAAATGAGATGGCCTAGAGAACCGCCCAAAACAACCATTGAATAATCAGATCCAGCAGCCATAGCAACGGTTGCAATCTGTGATCGGTCCCCCCATTCCCCCAAAAAGGTCATGATGAAGGTCTGGACCCACACCGGAGTAAATACCGCGTTGGCAATGGATTTAATACGATTGGTGAAACCAAGGGGTTGATCAAGTCCACATTGCTCCAATCTTCCCCTCTGCTTGATTTCGCTAAAAGCAATCTCCTCCTTCACGTCGTTGAGCTCCTCATCAACACCAAGATTACTATCCATCATCCATCCTTCCTTCAACAGCTTGAGACCAAAGCCAGCAAATAGAAAAGACGCTAGCAATTTTGTGACCTTGGGAGAGATCAATGAGGGCAAAAAGCGGCCTAGAAATCCACTAAGACAAGTCATCAACACCAGGGCTGATCCTGAGGCAGAAAAGACCAAAATGTGTGGATATCTCATTGCCATTAAAGCCTCCAGCAGGAAAGTTTTATCACCAATTTCACTTACAAAGATCATTGAAAGAGACATATAAAATGCTTTAAATGAGCTGACTAGGTTGACTTTTCCTTCGTCATTTTCAAACTCCTTCTCAACTAAACTTTCAGCTAAGCAAATTCCGATTATTGCGGTCAATGAAACCAATTTTATGAATTTCATCATCAAGTAGAATGAAAAAGGAGGATGGGTAATTTAATTGTTGTAGCTATTCCGTTAGCCTTATGTTGTTGTTTATTTTAACATCCTACATCTAATTATAGATCGAACATCTTAAATCGCTCATGAACAAAACATAAAATTTCAAATATAAAGTAAAAACTAAGAATCTTTGGCAATCTTGACAAGCAAGTCACCCATGTCAACATTCTCATTCTCATGGACAAGAACATCATCAACCTTACCATCCACAGGCGCACTGATGACCATTTCCATCTTCATCGCACTCAAGACAGCTAATGGATCACCCTTCTTAACCTCCAATCCCTTCTTGGCCTTAACTTCAACAATGACACCAGCCATCGGTGCACCAACTTCATTTGGATTGTGAGCATCGGCCTTAGGCTTGCTAACACTGGCAACGGCAGCCTTCTTGTCCTCAACCCTCACCTTTCTCATTTCACCGTTCAATTCGAAGTAGATATCTCTAGAACCATGGGCGACAGAAATATCACCGATTGCAAGCAACTTGATAATAAGAGTCTTACCCTTTTCAATGTCAACGGAAATCTCCTCACCAACCTTTAATGGGGCCAAGAAAGCCCTGGTTGGTAAAACCGACAAATCACCAAATTGCTCCTTCTTCTTCAAAAATTGATCAAACACCTTTGGATACATGTTGTAACTAGCAACATCACACTCAGTAATACCCAAGCCAAATCTGGCAATCAAATCTTCCTTGATAGCATCCAGATCAAATGGTTCCAGTTCCAAACCTGGTCTACCCTTCAACTTTCTTCTCTTACCCTTGATGACATTAGATCTCAATGGTTCTGGGAATCCACCGTATGGGGTGCCCATTAACCCCTCAAAGAAATCTAAGACCGAATCAGGGAAGTCCAATTCACCTGCCAACCTCTTGACATCTTCAGCATCCAACTTGTTGGACACCATGAATTGGGCCAAGTCACCAACCACCTTGGAAGTTGGGGTAACCTTAACAACATCACCCAAAAGAATATTGGCCTCACGGTATGCCTTCTTGGTCTCCTCCCACTGTTCACCAAGACCCACCTGTTGAGCTTGGAAGATCAAGTTGGTCAACTGACCACCAGGAATTTCGTGTTTGTACACTTCTGGATCTGGACCCTTGAGATCAGCACCAAAACAAGAATATAACAATCTCATCTCAGCCCAATAAGCATCCAATTCCCTAGCAGATGATTCAGGGATACCTGTGTCCATGGTACCGTCCAAGGCTGCAATGAAAGCAGATAAGGACGGTTGGGAGGTCAAACCAGAAAGGGAGTTGACAGCACAGTCGACGACATCGGCACCAGCAAGCGCGCAAGCAGTGTAAGTTGAGACACCAGTACCGGCAGAGTCGTGGGTGTGAACGTGAATGACCAAGTCTGGGTATTTGGCTCTAATGGAGCCGATCAACAATGTGGCAGCCTTTGGCTTCAAAGTACCAGCCATATCTTTGATACCCAAAATGTGGGTACCCATCTCAACAATCTTGTCAACTGTTTCCAAATAATACTCCAAATTGTACTTCTTGCCAGGGATGAGCATGTCACCGGAATAACAAACTGTAGCTTCCACCACACCACCTGCCTTCTTAACCGCATCCACTCCGACCTTGAGTTGCTCCAAATCATTCAAAGCGTCGAATACACGGAAGATATCAACACCGTTATCCAAAGCTTGCTTAACGAAGTGATCGATGGCGTTATCAGGCAATGAAGAGTAGGCAACACCGTTGGCACCTCTCAAAAGCATCTGGAAAGGAATGTTTGGAACCAGCTTTCTCATCTTTCTTAATCTGTCCCATGGATCCTCATAAAGGAATCTCATTGCAACATCAAAGGTAGCACCACCCCAGCATTCCAGGGCAAAAGCACCCTTCAAAGCATGGGATGTTGTTGGAGCAATGTTTAAAATGTCAATTGTTCTAACACGGGTGGCCAATAGGGATTGGTGGGCGTCTCTCCAGGTGGTATCCATAATCAAGCATCCGTCGAAGTCTCTCACCTTTTTGGCAAAGGCATCGGCACCATATTTCAAGAGATATGGTCTCCACCCCTCCAATGATGGGCTGAAAGTGTCAACAACGTCCCCAATAGAGTCGTGAAGAGTTGGAATTTCCGCGTCCTTGAGCAATCTAGGAACTCCAATTTGACCTGCAATTGATGACCCGTTGACACAAAGGTCGGCAAGATAATGGAGAAGCTTTTGAGCTCTGTTCTTTGAGGAGACCATTTCAAAGAGAGATGGAGTGTCATCGATGAAAGTGGTCCAACAGTCACCGGAAATGAATGTTGGATGTGTCAGAAGGGCCAAAAGGAAAGGAATGTTGGTTTTGACACCTCTGATTCTAAATTCCACCAAGGCACGGATCATCTTCCTTCTTGCAATTTCAAAATTGGAACCTGTGACTGTACACTTGACAAGAAGGGAGTCGTAGTGTGGAGATATGACAGCGCCTGCAAATGCACAACCGTCTAAACGGACACCGTTACCACCTGGGGAACGGTAAACCTCCACGGTACCGGTATCTGGTTGGAAGTTCTTTGCTGGGTCTTCGCAAGTGATACGGCATTGGAACGAGAACCCTCTGGTGGTGATTTTTTCTTGGAGAAGCCCCAACTGTTCTAGGGAGGCGCCTCCACCGATTTGAAGCTGGGCACTGACAATATCGACCCCACCGCAGATAGATTCCGTGACTGTGTGTTCAACCTGTAATCTTGGATTGATTTCGATAAAGTAATGTCTACCCTGTTGGTCGACCAAGAACTCTGCCGTACCGGCACCTCTGTAGTTTGCAGTTTTGGCCAATTTGACCGCGTCGGCCAAAATTTGGTCTCTGATTTTGACTGGCAACGTCATTGCGGGGGCGATTTCCACCACCTTTTGGTGTCTTCGTTGGACTGAGCAGTCTCTTTCGAAGAGGTGGATTACGTTACCGTAGTTATCTGCAAGCAATTGGACTTCAATGTGTTTTGGCTTGTCGAGGAATCTTTCGATGAAGCAAGTCCCATTACCGAATGCGGCTTTGGCTTCTGATGAGGCTCTTTGGAACGCTTCTGCTATGTCGTCTCCCTCTCTCACCACTCTCATACCTCTACCACCACCGCCGAATGCGGCCTTGATGATCACTGGAAAACCGTGTTTTTCCACGAAATCCAAAGCCACCTGCACGTCTTCCACAGGACCGTCTGTGCCGGGAACAATTGGGACCTGACACTTGTTGGCAAGTTCTCTGGCCGACACCTTGTCACCCACGGCATCAATCACGTCTGCGGGAGGTCCCACCCAGATCATCCCTGCCTCTTCCACCTTTCTTGCGAATTCCGAGTTTTCCGAAAGAAACCCGTACCCAGGGTGAATCATTGACACCCCGTTATCCTTTGCAATCTTGATGATCTCGTCAATCTGGAGATAAGCCTGCACTGGAGAGTACTGGCCCTTGTGGCCAATTGGATACGCCTCGTCCGCCTTCAATCTGTGCATCGACAATCTGTCCTCGTGGGAGTAGATACCCACTGTGTGCATTGATAATTCATGTGCTGATCTGAACACTCTGATGGCAATCTCACCTCTGTTTGCCACCAACACCTTGTTGGCGTTGGATAGGATCTCCGACTCCTTTCTCAATCTGTGGAGCGAAGAATGGTCTTCGACTGTCGACATCCTTTCTTTTACTACGAAGCAACCAAGGGCTTTAGAAATTACTGGGAGCAGCAATGCCCCCTTATATATCGGGGGGGAAAAAAAACGTCACGCAATTTCCCCTATTATGCAGCAAACGCACCGAGGCTCATGTGCTCAGTTAAGGAAAGAGGGGTGTGTGAACGGGTGGTGGTTTGGAGTTTTTAAGTTCTAAAAGGTGAATTGAAAGAAGGGAAATTGGGGCATTCGAATGGTTTTATTTGGGTTTTTCAATGGCTTAAAATCATGCGTTTTTGATTCAACGTGGTTCGGATGATTAACTCCCAGCTGGAGTCATCCCACAGTGATAGTACGGCGTTGGAGTCATCCCGCAGCCCAATTGAAACGGAGTCGGAAACAGTGCAGTGAGCTCCGGGTCCGGGGACGGGGACGGGGTGGGGTGAAGTTGGTACGATTGGCGGTACGTCCTACGCCGGGTCTAGGGTGAGGTGTTATGGGGTTAGGGGGAGGGGGCAATTATCGAAGGAGGAAGTTATTTTTGTGCCAGATTATACGAAGCCGAATTAGTCATGACTCAGGTGCGGTCATGTAATCCGGAATTTATTATTGGGAGGCAGATGACGATGAAGTGGGGTGAGGTAGGGGGGGGGTTGGTTTGGATTGGATTGGATTGGATGAGGGTGAAGGTGAAGGTGAAGGTGAAGGTGAAAGTGGAGTGAGGGTTCAGCGCAATACAGCGACCAAGCCCATGGACCAAACGAGCCCAGTGAAATTGGCTGTACTTATTTGTTCCTCGTTGCTGGGAACATTAGGAGGGCAGCGAAATATTTCTCTGAGAAACGGTCTACGTGGTAAAATAACAGTGGGAGCTGAACAGGTGGGTTGTACGTAAATAGAATTCAATTGACAAGGGATTGGGTCTTGGAGGCTTTGTAAGAACTCACATGGGTCCAATCCACCGAGCAGGGGTAGCTGCGAGTTAGATCTTCATTTTGCTTCATGCTTCGTCCTGAAGGGCTAAATACAGTTTAAGACCAAACCGACAGGAGGAGTATAATCCCATTCCACTCAGCTGAGACAATTTTACACCTCCATCAAACACCAGCAGCTTTGCTTTCTATACTGCAAAGGACTTTCCAAGATCAAAGGTATACTATTCAAGCAGGGACCGATGGGACCGATGGGACCGATGGGACCGATGGGACCGATGGGACCGATGGGACCGATGGGACCGATGGGACCGATGGGACCGATGGGACCGATGATATTACCAGGACACAAAATAATTTTGGCTTTATGAACGGGAAGCTGCTTTCAATGGCATTTATCCACGTTCAATCATTGGAAAACTCACTTTGTTAGATCGTTTTCTCATTTGAAGTAACTGAGCAGTGGCGCATGTTCATGCGCCATATTCTACCCCAGGAGAAATGTTCTCACAAAGCGAATCAATTCAGTCCCGTTCACTGATAAAACCAACTCCCTTTGTAATAAATACCATTTCTTGTTATCTTATTGAGAAAAGGCATTGGGATATTTGATGCTAAATATGGCCACGTGAAATACACACATTTGCTCAAACTGTTAGGATATTTCAACTTCTAGTTACTGTTCTAACACCAAAGAGAATTATATGGATTGACTTGATAAACCCTTGGTAAATATAGGGTGGCTTTCCCACTAAAGTTGCAACCGGTGATATGTGCACGTGACCCAGAATTAAAATTGAATAATCCAACCCACACAAGAACTGGCAAGTTTTCGCTTTAGGTGATGCTGTCCAAATAATTGAATCCAGCGTTAGGGTTTCTATTTGTGTTGAAACTTTGCACTTCGGAGCTGATTGAAGGGGACCATTTCTCCTGTAGCGGATAGTGGCGCATGAATTATGCGCCACCAAACATCTAATTTGACTTCTTCAATGGCAGCCTTTAACACAGAATTCCATCACATAATCCAATTTCAGGTGTTTTATTCCTTCAGAGTAGAGCTGGTGAGGTTAGTAAGAATTTTGAGGAGTTGACCGAATGACAGACTACTTCATTGATTCTTTGACGAATTGAACGGTTAGTGGGATGTTACATCTGTTTGGTGTAAAGAGAGGAAGTTCTTCTGTGTGGGTACAAAGATAACCCGTGGAAAAGAGAGGATTGGGGTATAACGTTGAAGAGTGAATCTTGTGCACTCCATCAAACATGTGCTCATGTGCTCAGAAATGTTTTGACATCCTTACCATTTACCCAATGCAAACAATAATTTATGGTATTGGTGCTAAGAAGGTCAATAAATGTTACAAATTTTATTACTTCTATGATTAGAGATTCTTCATGCACATCGAGCCGGGGTAGTTTCACATCAATCAAGCAAGGGTATTTATAACACATACCAAGTGAAGTTTTTTCACTGCCTATGGGGGGTAGTTGAAACATGCACGTAGCAGGGGTAGTTGACGTTTATATCCAAAATTTAACCAAGGTTGATGAAAGCTGTAAGTCTGCTCCTTGAAATGTTTCAAACCCTCTGGCAAACCTCAATATAGGATTTGAGTTCCAATTATGAGCGTTGGCGTTAAAATACATACCAATAAGATCGGATGCTTATTATACGCATACAGGCAGAAGATTTCAATTGTTTTCAATTAGACCCGATAGCGAGATAGATGGATAATGGTATTTGTCTGGGTGTCTATATTCACTTTATTGAGCATTGTACTAGGATTCACATTTGGAATTTAAACTTGCGTGTAATTGTGCAAGGTTTAAATTTCCTACGCTTTTGATCCATTCCACATAGAAGATATTGCAGTTCAACAGCCGCTGTCAAACACAATCCCTCTTTAAACCCACTCCTCACAAGCTCATTTCGGTCGTTAGTTCAATCGTCCATTCCATTAAATCACTAATTAAATACTATAAAGCGTCTTTCTATTAAACAGATAAGTTGACTTGTTCTTCGTTGATCAAAGCCTCGTAGCCTTGAAGAGCCTTGGCCACGGTGACCTTAACAAACTTCTCAGTTTGTTGTGGTGCTCTACCGATGAAGGTAGATGGGTTCAATAATGTATCCAATTCACCCCAGATTGGCTTGAAGTATTCGGTGTTCTTGATTCTTTCAATCAAATCATTATCCCCACCCTCTTGCTTAACAACAGCACTAGCTTGATGAGACAAAACTCTGATTTCTTCGTGACAATCTTGTCTGGAACCACCCTTTTCAACCATAGCCATGATGATGTTTTCGGTGGCCATGAATGGCAATTCTGCCATGATTCTTCTTTCAATAACCTTTGGATAAACCACCAACCCGTCGGTGATGTTCATCAATGTGGATAAAAGAACATCAGCGGTCAAGAAGGCCTCAGGAATGGAAATTCTTCTAATTGCAGAGTCATCAAGGGTTCTTTCAAACCATTGAACACTGGCGGTTTGGAAAGCATCTTGGTAAAGGGAACCCAAGTGTCTTGCCAATGAACAAACACGTTCTGATCTCATTGGGTTTCTCTTGTAGGCCATGGCACTGGAACCGATTTGGGACTTTTCGAATGGTTCTTCAACCTCCTTCAAATTTGCTAACAATCTGATGTCTGTAGCCATCTTGTGGCATGAGGCACCAAATGAGGACAATGGATGGAGGGTATCAATATCGATCTTTCTTGAGTAGGTTTGACCGGTACATGGGTATGCGTATTCGAACCCCAACAATTGGACAACTCTTTCGTCCAATTCTTCGACCTTATCGTGGTCACCGTGGAACAAAGATAAGAAAGAGGCTTGAGTACCGGTGGTACCCTTGACACCTCTCAAACCCAAATCGTCTCTAGCTCTTTGGAAGTTTCTCAAATCCCATAAAAGTTCTTGCAACCACAAAGTGGCTCTCTTACCGACGGTGGTCAATTGAGCTGGTTGGAAATGGGTCCAACCCAAAACTGGCAAGTCCTTGTGGTTCAATGCAAACTTGGCCAATCTGTTGATGACGTTGACAAGCTTACCAATCAAGATGTCGTAGGCATCTCTCAAAAAGATCAAATCAGCGTTATCAGTAACGTAACAGGAGGTAGCACCCAAATGGATGATACCGGCGGCTTCAGGACAAGTTTCACCAAAAACGTGGACATGAGCCATCACATCATGTCTCACCTTGGCTTCTTCGACCTTGGCAGCTTCAATTTCTTCATCTGTAATAAGCAAATGTTCCTTCATTTCTGCAATCGCCTCGTCGCTGATAACATTCAATCCCAATTCCTTCTCAGCAATGGCCAAGTTGTACCACAGAGTTCTCCAGGTGGAGAATCTGTTTCTGAGGGAGAAAACATAAGACATCTCCTTGGATGCATAACGGGAGGAAAGTGGAGTTAAGTATTCGTCGTAGCCCATGATCTTGATATTAAGAAAAGAATTGATACAGAAACTGGCTACTATTAAGCGGGGCGAAACTTTTTAAATAAAAGGCCAATTTGACTTCAACGAATGAAGTGACTTCTTTGGTCACGTGATCGGCTTATGTAACATTATGTAATCTTTCCTTGGCAAATCTCACGTGATCTCATCACAAGAAATATCCCACTATACAAACAAATCCTTCTTTCTTGAGATGTCTACAACTGTTGAAACAAAGCAAGAGGGGCATGTCAACATGAAGAAGAGGCTCAGAAAGAAGGAAAAGTTGGGGAAGCCGATGATGAAACCAATGTGGTTAGCTGGTCATTCGGTGACGATTCTATGCGGTCTGGTTTATGCCTTCTATTATGTGCGCAATAAGGGTCATTCCTCTTGGGTGGGGTTCTTCTTCTACAAGTTTGCATTAATGGGAGTGTGGCTGGCGTATACTGTGTCAGTGAACACTCAATTCAACCTGAAGTCTCTTCCAAGTTACACTTCGTTGTTGGGCACGGAATCGGTCCAATTTGCGTGTCTCTCAGTCATTTGGTTCTTTAACAGATCGTCTCTTTTCAAATTACTTCCATACATGATTATTTCCGTCTTGCAGCTTGCAAATGAATTCAAAATCAACGCTATTTTGAAATTGGCACCTGTATTATCTTCGTTCATTCTCTATAACGAATTGTTCCTCTTCTTGTTGTTGGTGGTTGATACAGTCTTGATGAGAGGCACCTCTGGGTTTGGATTGGTTATGTATTGTCTTTTCTATTGGTTGAGAATTCTCCAATTTGAACATGCCAGATACTTCCTTTACACCCAATTGATCAAATTTGACGGTCTCATGTCAAAAATCAAGAACGAAAAGGTTCAGAGCGTTTGGACTACAATCAAAAAGTTTCTCACCACCAGACAGGCCAGTTTTGAGGATAAATATTTATAAGGTTTAAGTAGGATTTACATTTAATATCTCTCATCAGAAGTTTTGGTAAATTTTGTTATCTTCCTGTATATTTGGTTCAGAAGCAGAACTGAAAATTGTGTATCATCATAAGAGATATTGGCATTGATCCAATCGGGTCCACTGATCCGATTAAGGTCAATTGGGTTAAGTTTAATGAGGTAATTCAGATGGTGATGCATGTTGTATTCTATGGCACATGAATTGGTTCACCGAATTGTTAATGTGAAGGGACACAATCATCATTAAGAACCCCGGATGAGGGTCCATTGGGAGGATCCGTTTGCTAACGAATAATCACAACTTCACCTAAAGAAGAAGTGTTGAGTTAAGGTTGAAAATTTTTTTTTTGGAACCCAATTTATATGTTCAAAGAGAGGGTTTAGGGTGAAAGGGTTTTGAGCATGGGGTTGAGCAGGATACGTTCACTATTGCAGCAGGAGACAACCTCCGACATTGAAACTGATATGATTTATTAAATTTCAAGACAAACTATACATAATCTAGTCATTCACCATTTAAGCGGAAGCTCTAGTGTAAATAGCTTGCTTGGAGTGCTTGGAGACAGCCTTGATGACACCTTCTTCTTCCAAATCCTTCAAAACAGCTCTGGCAACGGAACCACCAATCTTTAATCTGTCAACCAAGACGGAAACAGAAACGTATCTGAAAGTTGGGACTTCCTTTCTGATTCTGTCAACCTTTTCTTGGTCCAAGATGACCATGTGGTTGGCCTTGTCCTTCACCTTACCCTTGGACCACTTCTTCTTGGACTTCTTACCACCGGCCATGGCGGCGGCGGCCTTGGCAGCCTTAGTTTGTTGTGCTTTTGGAGGCATTCTAAAAAGTGAACTTGTTAGTATAAATGTTCAAAATCAACTGTAGGGTATACAATTGGATTCTGGGTGGTATTGAGATTGGAATCATTCTTTTAAGCCCAGTTTTGGTTCTAACATCTCAACGTTGTGTCGTTACTTGATTATCTGTAAAAGTGAATCCACTAAATAGCAATATCGCCATATTTTTGTCGTTGCATTGATCTCATATTAACACCCCAATTCCATATCTCATTTTTCCCCTATCAGACACATACTTTAACTATGGTTCTTGAGTAAGAGTGTAGGATGTGAATCTCAGCCAGTGTGAAAAATCATTCAGCGCGCTGCCCAGGACCCGGTGCGTCTGTTCCCAATTAGGAAGGACCCTTAAACATTGTGACTGTGAAAATATTTAACCCTTGTTGTACGCACGTGACGTGTTTGGAGAGCCCTTGATTCAAATTTCAATGTGCAAAACAGTGAACTTTAAACTCCATCAACTACACAATAAACAATGTCTAAGAGAGTGAAGAATCAGCTGATCAAGGAGAGAGCAAGTGATTCAGAATCTGATAATGATTCCCCTGTTCCTCCTGTGAGGGCCTCAGCAGAAGTTATGTCAAAAAGGCCAATGGCTAAATTGGGGAGAAGATTCAATAAACCCAATGTTTCAATACCTTCAGTGGCTCCTGAAACGATTGAACAAAAGGTCTCGACCAGCCTCTTAGATGAACATCAGGCAGCACAAGTTAAATCCTTGAATGCTAGCTTCCTCAGGTCAATTAACGAATCAATTACGAAAAATCCAATTGCAGATCTAAATCCAATTGTTGAAAAGTACATCCAGTACTATTCCAAGGTGGCTGAGAAGGAAATTGCGGTGAAGAATTTGGATGTTCCTGTGGTGGAGGTGAAACCGGTTGCTAATAATACCAAAGCAAATCCATTTGCAGTCTTTTCTTCATTCAAACCAGCAGCTTCTACTAGCGTTCTTAAACTGCCTGAGCCTGTGAAGGCTGCAGAACCAATTGAAGTTGATTCTCAGAGTGAAGAAGAGGAGGAGCAAAAGAAGGAAATCAAGATTCAAGGTCCATCCTTCAAATTAGACAAGGTGCCCACTTCAAAGAGTTACACATTAAAGTTTGGTTATGTGCCGCCAAAGGACGAGGATGACTCGGAATCGGAGGTGGAAATTAAGGGTCCGTCCTTCAAGATGGATGCCAAGGTCCAAGACTCTGTATTCAAGTTGCCAAAGATTGGTGGATCCACCGATAAGCCAGCGGCATCGGGTTTCTCATTCAACACTCCAGTACAAGATACTCGGGCAGACAATAAGCCAGCTTTCAGTTTCTCCGCTCCAAAGACTGAGGAGCCCGTGGCTGATAAGCCAGCTTTCAGTTTCTCCGCTCCAAAGACCGAGGAACCCGTGGCTGATAAACCAACTTTCAATTTCTCCGCTACGAAAACGGATGACAAACCAGCATTTAGCTTTTCTGCTGCAAAGACCGATGATAAGCCCGCTTTCAGTTTCTCCGCTCCAAAGACTGAGGAACCCGTGGCTGATAAGCCAACTTTCAGTTTCTCCGCTACAAAAACGAATGACAAACCAGCATTTAGCTTTTCTGCTGCAAAGACCGATGATAAGCCCGCTTTCAGTTTCTCCGCTCCAAAGACTGAGGAACCCGTGGCTGATAAACCAACTTTCAGTTTCTCCGCTACGAAAACGAATGATAAACCAGCATTTAGCTTTTCTGCTGCAAATACCGATGATAAGCCAGCTTTCAGCTTCTCGGCTCCAAAAACTAACGGAGACTCTAAACCAACGTTTTCGTTTGATTCAACCACGGAAAATAAACCATCTTCAAACCCATTTTCGTTAGGAGACAGCTCATCAGCATTCTCATCAACCCCTGCATCAACTTTCACTTTCTCTGCACCAAAGCCCCAAGGAACATCTGAACTGGCATCCAACGCCGCCGGTGATGAAGACACCGCAGAAACACAAAAGGACGAGGTCAAGGGCAATTTTGCACTTGTTAATCTCACCGAAAAGGTGGATGTCCAAACCGGTGAAGAAGAAGAAGAAGTGCTTTATACTAAGCGTTCAAAGGTTTCAAAGTTAAAGGAAGATAAGAGTGGATACGATTCCCAGGGACTTGGTGAGTTGAAGGTGTTGAAGAATAAGACAACGGGTAAATCTAGAATCTTGGTGAGATCCGATGGTGGTTCAAACGTGGTTTTAAACGTTGCAATCAGCAAAGACGTGAAATATGAAATCATTGGAAATAAATCAAACATTTTAAAGGTTCCTGTTTTCACTTCCAGTGGGGTTGAAACTTACATTTGTCAAGTCAAGAATGCAGGGGATGCCCAAGAGTTACTCAAAAATGTTCAAAGCTGTCAATGATAAACGTGTGCCAATGATAAACGTGTTCAATGATAAAGCGTGTCAATTTTTAAATTGCGTATGTAAATTATTAAATTAGAAAAAGATATGCAGGGAGAATCAAGGCTTCCTTTTCAAAACAGATCTAACATCATTGATAAATTCTTCCTGTTCCCCCACATCCAAGTATGAAAAATGGCCCCTACCATTGTTGGTACCTGAGCTTTTAGAATTCCTCAACGTTTTCTTTGTACCGAGAGTGGATTGAGAGTTAACAGATTCTGTTTCCAAGAAATCGAGATCGTTCAATTTGAGTAAAGCTTCCTGGCCTAAAAATTGATAAATTTCCTCTCGAGAACCAAACAATTTCCAGTTCAACTTTCTGATCAAGGCTAATAAGCACCTCAATAGAAACGAATCACCTTCAAAAAAGTAAATATCGAAAATTCTCAGAACCACGTCGATATTTAAATGGTTTGTGAATATAGTAGAAAGAGCATATTGAATAATTTTCAATGTGTTGACATCCTGTTGAACAAAATGATTGTATAATGTTGGTATCATTTTAAGTAAGAACTTGTCGAATTGGTTCTTGGTATCCATTAGGTATTCATTAGTATTTGTTTGTAGCTGATCTGTCAAAGAATCGTGTATATCTTTGCTAGTCAATAGGGCGTATACCAGTTTTTTCTGTATAACAGTCAGGAGACAGTTCAAGGTGATCAATTCAGATTGAAAAACGTGGAATAAAACGCAGATTATATTGATCAATGAATTGGAGTCGACTTCTTTGAGCAACTCATTTTCTGTCTTTAATTTATCAAATGCTAAAGCTATTTTCAGAATGGAATCAAACGTCTGTCCGTATTGAAACTCGTTGAGATCCGGAAAAGCCGCCTGGATCTTGGTTGAATATGTTTCTAAGGATTCCACCAAATCTGTGATCTCGGGGTTTTCCCTTTGTAATCGTCTTTTTGTCAATTCATCATTGGTCATCTTGTAATTGCATGCCAAATTAATGCATTGGTCCATCTCCAGTAGTAGATTGGTGTAATCCTCTTTGGATTCTTTTTTCATACTGGTTAGCTGGTTTTTCCAGACAATTCTTCTTGCCTCATAAGGCATGGATCTCCACCACAATTCCCTGGTTTGTGGTAGTTTGATCAAGATGGGGTAATTATTGATCACTAGAGTCCAGAGACGCTTATCCTGGCTCAATTGGGAATTTCTTTTGTCTATCACCTTTTTATATTCTTTGATTTTTTCTTGTTCCAATTCGATTTGAGATTCTAAGATCATCCGGTATTGCTGTTCGTGCTTTTGTATGTCACCATGGTTTTTAGGAGGCAGATTTGGATCCCTTGTGAATGTTATGTAATCCATTGTTTTCGACTTCAAGAGGATCGTTGTTGACGTATCTGATGCAAATGAGGATACTGAATCCAACGATTGACGAGACATGTTCTTCAACAATGAAATTCTCTGTAGTGACTCCTCCAGCTTGTAATTCTTGTTAGAAAACAACATTTTGGCCTCTGCCGACAGTTGATTATGATAATCTTCCGTCACTGAATCCATCTCTGAAAAGATGGAACTTTGGGAAAATAAGGAAGACGCTCTTGTAGCCGGGGACGACATCGATGATGAACCTGATGAAGAGCCCTGTGATCTATTATTGCACCGTTTCATCGATTGTTTTCTCCTCATTGGTGACTTTCTGTGGGTGTCCAAATTTTGCAAGCTTTCCAGGGATGGGATGTCGTACATTATCAAATCATCCGGCAACTCGTCGTCTGAAATGGAGTCCAATTGATGGCTCTTGATGTTCTCTGATAAATCCGCGGTTGAGGGACGTTTTAGCGACGGCCTGCGACGGGTGCTGGCCAATGACTTAGTGGAGCTGTTCGCAACCAAGACATCCTTCGAAGAGTTATCCATAGCCACCTCTACTGTCTCCTCAATTGGGTTCAGCATCCTTGGAATGAATACCGTGGTTGGGTTTGAGTGTGGGATAAAAATAAACAAGGTACCTCGATTATGTAATGTATGCTCATTTCCTATTTACATAAACTTCTATCTACAGAATTCATTTTTTGGTATTTTCACTTTCGTCCTTCTTACTGCCAAGCACCTTCTTGAATGTGTCGCTCAAGAAGGTTTCAATTCTCTTTAGATTACTTGGAGTTTCGCAGTCTTTGGTCACGTCTTCCAATGGCTTCCAGTTGGGATCTTCTCTCTTGGCAGTGTGATCGCCAAACGCGTCGGCAACAGCCTCTAAGAGCACCCTCTGGGTAGTATTCTGAGGTCTCAGTGGCTTGATGTTGAGAACAACAAGCAAATTGCCGCGACGGGATCCACCCAAAGGAACACCTCTGTCGGGTATGGTTATGATTCTACCGTACTCTGTACCCGCTGGAACTCTCAACTTGATCTTCTCCTCCTCCAAGGTTGGAATTTCAATTGTACCCCCCAATGCTGCTGTGGTCATTGGGACTTCTGTCTTGTACACAATGTCGCTGTTGACCCTGCTGAAGTTGGCATCTGGCTTGACCCTGATTCTGATAAGAAGATCACCGTTCGACAACTTATAGGAGCTGGAAGTGGTCATGTGTGGGGCTTCACCTGCTCCTGTGACTCTCAAGCTGGACCCGTCCTTAATACCTGGAGGAATGTTCACCTCCGTCTCCTTCACCTGTCTTTTCACACCCTCACCATGACATGGACTACATTGGTCTGATGGGTCGATAGTCACACCGGTACCCTGGCACGACCTACATGTGGAGGACATATGGAACCCACCTTGAAGAACGTGCATTTGGGACCCCGTACCACCACAGCTTCTACACGTGTTCTTCTTTTTACCCTTCTTCAGGCCTGAACCGTGGCAGGAATCACACTGACCCAGTGAGTTGTAGGAAACGTGGATTTTCTTCCCGAAAATCGATTCCTTAAATGTGATCGTCTGAAGCAGCTCTATATCTTCACCCTTGAAGTGTTGGATTCCACCGCCTCTCGTTCTACCGCCAAATCCGAAGAGATCCTCAAAATTGATATCACCAAACGGATTGCCCCCTGAACCACCAAACGGATTACCTCCAAATGGATTCCCACCAAATGGGTTCCCACCGTATGGATGGCCACCACCAAATCCACCCTCTCCGCCCTGACCAAAGGCAGAGGCTCCAAATTGGTCATACTTTGACTTCTTCTCAGGGTCGGACAAAATATCGTACGCCTCCTGCAATTCATGAAACTTTGTCTCCGCACCTTCCTCCTTGTTCACATCAGGATGATATTGTTTGGCTAGCTTGTAATAGGCCTTCTTGATTTGACTCGAGGAAGCGCCCTTATCCACGCCTAAGGTCTTGTATGGATCGCCTAGCTTTGCGGCAATCGAGGCATGGAAAGCTCTCACTCCTGTAAAAGCTGTCCGCTTGCTCAAGTGGGCCAATTGAAACATAATCACTGACGTTATCACCCTTTAAAGAAGAGAGGGTTCGACTCACTTTTAAGTTAAAGACAAAAAATTTTCGAGAAATTTCTTGGAGTTTATAAAAAAAGCTCATGAGCTCATGAGCTCATGCAATGTGCTCATTTCTTACCCTTCTTCTTGTTCTTCTTGGCAATTCTACGAAGCGCCCTCATTTCGTTCTTCAAAACACCATCCACCATCTTATACTTACCCTTGACACCCTTTGGTCTACCGGCAAGACCCTTGTTCTGACCGTAAGCAACAACCAACGTGACCTTTGGCTTAGTCTTTTGCTTCTTGGTCATCTTAGACATCAAGGCGGCAATTTCAGAGGCTTTATCAGCTTCTGATTTGCCGTCCTCCTCAAGAATACCCTCAGACTTCTTCTTCAAACGCTCCAATCTTCTCAAAGCACGCATCTTCTTTCGTCCCTGAGCTTCCAAAACCTTTTTGATTGGTCTGGCATTCAATTGTCTCTGTTTCTCCTTCAATGCAAGAGATGCCTCCTTGGTGATTGGTCTGTTGATCTTGCTGTGTTGGTTTTCTTCCTCTACAAACCATTCCGGCAAACCCTCTGTGTCTCTGAATGAGTATCTGTGGAACCCATCGTTGATGAGATCATTCTTTGTCTTCTTCCCCAAAGCCAAGTCGTGAGCCATCGTCATAGCCTGTGCAGTTGCAATGTCAATGTCTGCCTTGTGTGATTCGTTTGCCTTCTCCAAAATCTCCGTATCGGAATCGGTATCATAATCCATCTCATCCTCCTTCTTGTTATATTCGTTAGCAACAACCTCAAATTCCCCGTCTGAATCTGCGTCTGAATCACTGGAATCAGCCTCTGAACTATCAACATCCATAGCATCCTCATCCTCAATCCTCTTGCTCTTTTTAGCAGTCTTGGCAACATCCTCCTGGGTATTTTGAGTAAATACCTTTGTCTCCCCCTTGGTGTTGCCCGCCACGTTCATATCAATGTCCTGGAAAATCGGGTTGTTGAAGAAATTCTTTGCCTTGGAAGAAAGAGCCCCCGACTTTCTCTTCTTCTCAATGCTGGCAATCAATTGATTGATAGCCTCATCGTCGTCGGAATCCTCGTCAGATTCTCCATCAATTAACTCACCTTCATCCGACTCCGGTTGTTCCTCGTCGGACTTGATACCATCCCATGCATCATCATCACCACCACGAGCCTCTTTGGCCTTCAATTTGGCATCTCTTTCCATTTTCTTCTCCTTGTAAGCACTGTACATGTTATCCAATTGGTCCTCCAAGTTATCAACGTCATCCCCGTCGACAATTTGATAGTTGCCACCTTCGATCATGATATCATTTCCTTGTGCCAATTCTTCGTTGGTAAACACCATTTGTTTCTTACCCTTGGCCAATTTATCCAATTTCCCCGTATTTTCGGCGTCTCTGAGATTGAAGATGGATTCAGAACCGATATTTGCAGCATCAATACCAATTTGCATATCCGTTAACATATTCATTTGCATTCTTTGGATTTCATTCTGTTTGTCCTCATTAGCCTTTCTCTTCTCTCTACGCTGCTTTAATCGAGCCTTTTCTCTCAAATCTTTCAATTCCTTGTCGATTTTCTGATCTTCAGTAAGCTCTTCCACTTCGATTTCTGGTTTATCGTCCTTAGCATCAATAATACCCAACTCGTCTCTTGCATGCTTTCTCCACTTGATTAACATCTTAAAATCCTTTTTACCCAACACCTTCAAATCTTTACAGCATTCCAAGAATTCCTTTGTGGTCTGCTTCATCTTCTTTAAAATCTTCCATTCTGGATCTTCTTTATCAATTTCAAACATTGAGATCCCACCAAGAGTGTTGATAACGTCTTCCTCTTGTTTCACCCAGTCTAGAAGTGGCATTGGATGGAAAAGAGTGTAATCTCCCTCCTCATAACCCTGTCTGTTTCTCTTCTTTTTTTCCGGATTGAACACCTTAGCTTCGTTATTCCCATTATTTTCCTCCACTTCCTCAAAGACATGTTTTGGATCGAGGAATCTAGGATCCAATTTCTTTGGTGCCTTGAAACCTCTACACACAACGAAAATTTCAGCAGAAACATTTCTACTGGCTGGAGGTTTGGTGGCCTCAACCTTATCAAATAGCTGATTGAAGACCCATAGCAAGTTGTTGTAATCCTTTGATCTGAAAATCTTGGTGATGAAATTACCATTTGGAGCCAAATGCTCCACTGCCAATTTCAAGGCTTGTAGAGTCAAATGAGATTGGGTGTAAGCATCTTGAACCCAGTTCAAACCCACATTGGGAGCACCATCGTGCATCACCGTGTCGGCCTTCCAAGTCTTCATATATCCTGCTAATTTCGATCTACAGTCTTCTGTGGTAATATCCGATTGGAAGGTGATTGTATTTGGCATTGGCTTCATTGGCACAATATCCACACCAATGATTAAAGAGTTCACCGGACATAACTGTGAGGCAACCTGACACCACGAACCTGGAGCAGCACAGAGATCGATAACCACTCTAGACTTTTCCAAAAAATGGCCATATTTCTCGTTGATTTGGAGAATTTTGAACGAAGAACGGGCTCTGTACCCTTTTTCCTTGGCCAAGTAATAATACTTGTCCAAACGACCTTTAGCGTTCTTCTTTTGAACCTTACCCATGGCTTTTTGATGAAAAGGGAACAGAAAAGGTGAAGAAAAAAAAATTTTTTTGTTCTTCTTGCACAGCCTGGAAACTCATCATCGGAAAAGATATGAGAGGTCCAGTATCAGTGGAGGATCAAAACATCTTTTCAGTGCGGAAGCCCTACAGTGTGCTTCCTGTGGTTTCTCATCGGGGGGCGAAGGAAAAAAGCGTTGAAATTGGCCCACTCGCCAGTTATTTGTCTCTTCTTGAAACGTACAATCCGCCGGTGGATGGGCTTAAGAGAGGGGAGGATGATGGAAGTAGGGATAATAAGGACCAGATGAGGTTTAAGGATGCGTTACTGAGGTATGACCCAGATAACGATCCCAATGCCAAGGGAGATGTTCATTGTACGGTGTTTGTTGCGAGACTGAATTACAAGACGGACGAGGTTCAATTGAGGAACGTGTTTGGTCGATTTGGAACAATAGAGTATGTTACTGTTGTTAGAGACAAAGAGGGTGTTTCAAGGGGATATGGATTCATAGTATACACCAGTTCCAACGACGCTCGACAGGCGATTGTCAAGATGAATAACAAGGCAATCGATGGCAGAAACGTGCTGGTGGATGTGGAGCGGGGCCGTTTGGTGAAGAATTGGAAGCCAAGAAGACTTGGTGGAGGCTTGGGTGGTAGGAAGATCCTGACAAGGCACCTTGAAAATATGGGTCATTACGATAAATACGGTGCGGCTGCCAATCAGCGGTTTTCACGATATGATAGAAGAGAGAGGGAATATAGGGGTCCCCAACCCAGAGGCCCGCCGGCGGGTCCAATGAGGGGGTATGGGCTTGTAAGAGATCGTTATTGATTGTTTGCTGTGCAGAGTAGGAGAAATTTATGATGCGCAAGATCACCAGGATTGTAGTTTACAATTTGAAGGCCATCATCCAGTGCGGTGGCATGTTGCCAGTCTCAACCTATATGTAGTTGTGTAGATATAACCAGGTTGGCGACAATCCCCATCTTCTTTCTTTCCCCACCTTGATTCACACCCTCAACAAACTATCATTAAGCCGGTCCTGTAGTGTAGTGGTGATCACTTTGGATTCTGATTCCGACAACCCCAGTTCGAATCCGGGCAGGACCTGCATTTTTTTCACTCCTCTTTTTTGGCTCCGATTTACCCAGATCATCCCAATTTTATTATTTAATTTCTCGCCTTTCTATTTGTGATTACTTGTCCTTTACGCAGTATGCTCGGATTCATTCACTTGGCACTTCTATTCGCCTATCTCTCCTACCACGTCAAGACCTCCTGTCCATTGGAGGCAGCTTGTCCTGAAGATGCGGGTCTCACGTGTCAATTGATCCACGATTACTTCAAGCCTGTCTATTCCAACACTTTGAAGAGTTACGTGGACACGGTTGCAGTTAAGCTGCCATCTGCGGATGATATTGCATACTTTAAGGAATTGAAGGCCGCCACCAACGATTTCCTTGGTGTCAAGCCACAAGTGAACAAGGAAGAGGCCAAGGAAGACGGTGAAGATGACACGTCTGCATCTTCTCCTGAAGCTACTCCGGAATCCGCAGGCCATGTACACGCTGACCAAGTGACTCCTGAACAGGTTGAGAAGGTGGATGTTGCTGTTCCAGAGGAAGACGTTCTTCCAGAAGAAACAGCCAAGGTGGAAGAAACCTCAGTTGTTGAAGAAGATCACACTCCAAACAAGGAACAAAAGATTGTGGAAGCAGCAGAAGAATACGTGGAGGAGGCCGTTGTTGCCGAGGCCATTGAATTGGCCGGGGAAGTTGGCCAGCAGTTGTAATTCCTTTTTAAGGTGTTTTTATTGTAATTTTTATTTATTATCAATGTGATGTGTCATGAGCACACACAAAATTATGTTGAGGTTTTGCCATCCGTCTCTTTCTTGTAATAATGAACGTATTGCGCCTGTTGAGGAACTTGATAGTCTTCCTTTTGACAGCCTACGTGGTGTATCATGTGAGGAGTGAATGTCCGCCAAGTGTGGAACTTCCAGCCGGCGCAGACGCCCTCTGTGTCTACACTCACAAGGCAAGTGATTTCATACAACCCTACAGCTCTCTGGTGTGGAATAAGTACCAGCATTCGCCATTGAAGCCAGGTGTTGATCTGATCTACTCCAAGGTGGATGTGGTGCTCAAACCCTACATCCAGAAAGGAGATGAGTTGATCACCTCGATCAGAAAGAGTGCCTTCGAAAGAACAAACGTGACACAGGAAGAATTGCTTGCCAATTTGGAATCGGGCTCCAAACTTCTGGCCAACCATTTGTGCTCCTTGATAAATTTCCTCAAGGAACAGTTCAACAAAAAGGTCTACCCCTGCTCAGTGAAAACATTGAAAATTGTCTGGAGCTACACAAAGTACACATACGTCAGGGTGAAACTGATGGCATACATCCAATGGCAGGTTTACGTCAAGCCTGCAATGGCAATTGTTAGGTTCCACTTCATGAACTCACTATTGGGCGAGAAATGGATCCAATTGCAATCCACAAACCAATACAAGCTCTTCTCCTCCTATTTGAATCATATCTGGACTTGGATCAAAACAAGCACAAATTATGTGGTTGTGAAATGGGCCATTTTCAGAGAAACAAACGAAGCAATCAGCATGAGCAAATCCTTCAAATTGATGGAGGAAAAGAAGAACTTCTTGTTGTCGGAACTGAACAAATTCCTCGATAACCCACCCTCCTTCAATATGGGCTTCATCAAGAAGTCCAGTGATGACCAGGTTGAGGAAACCGAAACAAGGGTCTCTACCATCACTGTCACAAAAACTTCCCTTAGATCAACTTCAAGCTCAATCCCAAAAGTTGTGACTACGAGCGAAAAGTATCAATCTTTGCTGGAATCGACAATTGCAGGAGCAAGAAACGACTTTCAATCCCAAGTGGCAACCTTGTCAAATAAGTTTGCCCTTAATATGCGTGAACAATTCATGGATTCCTTGAAGAAGATGGGATCAAACGTCAACATGGATTATCAGGATATCTATGATCTCTTGGATAACATCAACGTCATCACGGATCTTGAGTCTTCATCCTACGTCACCAGAGAACAATACAGAGCTGCTTTGGCTGCCAAGAAGAAATCATTTGAGTCAGACGCTCTTGAAATCTCCAAGGGATTGGAGGATGTGACCAAGGATTTCGTGGACCAGGTGTCACAAATTAGAAACTCCATTTTGGAAGCTCTTGAAGAATTTGCTGATTCCTCCTTGACCGCATACTCCGCAGAGATTGTGTCCAATGAATCGGATTGGAAGGAGTGGAAAAAGTTCAATGATCTCAAAAAGATGTTGATTCAATTCAGAGACGAATTGATTGCTGAAAACCCACAAAAAGAGGATGATGAATTCTCCAAGGCCATCAAAGGTCTCAAAACCCAAGTGAACATCTTATTGAATGAAGGGGGTACCTATTTGGCGCTCTTGAGAGCCAAGGCTAATGTGGAATTCCAATCGAGGGAAAAAGCCGAAGCAGAGCTTGCTAAGGAAGCAGAAAAAGCAACAGAAGAAACAGCAGCATCCCCAGAGCTTAAATCAGCCAATGATTTAACAGAAACTCAAACTCACACGGTTTTGGAGATCATTCCGTTGGAAACCGTTCGTCCGGTTGAAACAGAAGTGATGGTTGATTTCAACCATGGCATGGAGAACGTCCAGAAGGTCCTACATGACGTCAACCACAAGATTGAGCAAATGGTGGAGCCTGTTAACGAAATTGTTCATCCAATAGCGGAGGTGGTTGATGAGGTGGTTGACGATGCTATTAAGGCCGGGACCTATGAGGTTGCTTACGAAGCGGCAGATGTTGTTGAAGCGGTTGCCGAGAACCTACTACATGCTGCAGGCGAGATGGTGGGAGAAGCCATTAATGTATAAACTTTGTCTTTCATCTTCTTTTTATTTAATGTTTTTATTTAAAACCATTACTTACGTTCTAAACTAAAGCTCCATTTCTCTCACACCCTGCTTATCCACGACGTGGATTCTCAATCCCTTATAATCCATTGGCATTCTCATGTTCAACTCCTCGTCACATAGCTTTAACAATTTAAGCCCGTCCTCAAGAGTCAAGTCATCCCTATAGTGATGATCCAATAAGGACATCGTATAAAAAGCTGCATAACCGTGAGCAGCATATGGCAAGTCACTCCTTGTTCCAAGATAATCAATCATACTGAGAAATCCTTCCTCCTTATCAACACCCGCCACTAACACCTGCACCTGGTAGGGTTTCCTACTACGAAGGGAAGTGGCCAACTCATGCCTAATGAAGGATGCCACTTCGCTTGATCTCATGTCATAGCCATCTCTAAGGCCTTTCAATTGAACGTTTGCTGCAATGTGTTCTGCGAATTGGGTCGTATCACCCGATTCACCCGTGAATGCAATGATGTTTGACTCGTTAAGAACCTTTGTTTTATTATCGGTTGCCTTCAAAATCGAAATCCCCCGTGTGAAGGCCTTAGATGTGGCCAAAATCGTTGCATCTGGCAACTTGATACCCAAAATGATGTCCATTTTATGACGCTTGAATGGTAAAGAAGGAGTTACTTAATATATAGGTTTGCCATCAGAGACAAAAAAAATCGCCACCTTATGTGTTTACGTAAGCGTGCTCATTTGAGATATCGAATCATATGCGTAAATAAATAGTTCCAAACTTCCAAACAGGTGCTATAAGTGTATAGATGATGATAAGGCTTAGTTATCCTTATTTTGATAATCTTCCATTCTCCTTTTCCACCATAATTTTCTCTCACCGAGATGAAGTTCAGGGATTGTGTCGTTGTCTTTTTCCTCCTTCTGCTCACCGCCCTCAAGAAGTACACTGTAAGATTTGTCTTGATTAAGGGTGATCTTATATTGGGCACCGTCCAAAAGATCCTTCATGACGACTTCTTTAGTTCTGTTGAGAGATTCGATTTCGGAAACCCGATCAATGGAATCTCTTAAAATCTTATCAAAAAACTCATTGTTGGCGATCTCGTGAAAAGCCCGCATCATTGCTACAGAGTCTGCTCGAACAAATGCATCTGTGTCGATTGTGAATATATTCAGTCTATCATACTCTTGGATGAAATCAACCCTGGTCATGATCTGATGGGCTCTCCAAAGAGGCAACTTCGGTAATTCATACACCTCAGCGGTGCTGGAGCTCCTTCTGTCCATTTCCACAAACTCCCTCATCAAGAGCATGGCTGATGTTGCAAATTTCCCCTGGTCCACAACATCGTCATCCATATCTGCGCCCAATAATGCACATTTGCTCAAAAACCATGTCTTTTCCAAATCAATCAAACTGTTTGCCGCATCATAGATGTTGTTTGGGGATGATGCCACCATGTTCAAATGCTGCGGCCTGCCACCAATCAATCTATAAATTTTCTTACAATCCTCCACCGAAATATCCTCCAATTTGTGTCTCTTTCTAATTGATTTCATAATCTTAACTGCTTCCGCCTCACTCACATCGCTGAAATTTAACAAGTCCAGTCTGGTCGATGTATTCTTGAACTTTTCATAAAGCCAATAATCGTCTGATAGAAAAAGCATCGAGAGCATTCCTGAGCTGGCAAACGCTTCTGCCTTCTGTTGAAGCAACTCGACAAGACTGGGGTCTATCAATTGGGCGTTATTGAAGATCAATATCAACGGCTTTTTAGTGAACTTCTTTCTTTCGATCAAAATCTCCTCTAGCTTCATAAACGCCCGCTCAATGTCCAAAATCGGCAATGACTCTCTAGGACCCTTCATGCTGAACAACCCACCGATATAATCCTCGGAAAACTCATAGTGGAGACTTTTCCCAACTCTCAATCTCATTAATTCAACATCTGAGGAGCACTCGATCACAGCACAGTCCTTGCCGTTGGCTCGTTTCATTGCCTCCAAAACTGCACTTGTCTTGCCTGTACCTTTTTCTCCCACCAACAGCAGATACTTGCCTGTGATTCTTCCACTGATAACATCATCAAGAAGTTGCTGCTGCTCCCGATCTGCCCAGGAATCCTCCGTCTCGGAGTAATGCTTGTGCTTAACAAAACTTAAAATGTTGTTATCATTAAAACTGTCTCTGATCTTATTCAACACCTCTTGTCTGTAATACTTATGATATATGAAACCGCCTAAAACAAGCACAACAAAAGAGGAAAATGTGATCAACCCGGTTTCCAAACACTTCCAAAAGATTGATTTCAGTATACTGGCTGTCGTCCCTTGTGTGTCCGGTTTGGATTGAGAGTCTTCGCCTGTATTCAAGAATGGCAATATTCTATTTGCTCGGGTCCCATGAAAGCCTCGATAAGGAAAGTGATACTGACCTCCTCTAATTCGGCCCTTAGGCCATGAGTGTCGAAATTGTACTCCAAACGCTCGCATAACACTCATTATTTTACCGTTTAATTGATGAATATCATGACGATAGCAAGGAAAAATGCCTCTCTGTCTTTCTCTTTATCAATTTCACATTAACACCAATTATTGTGTGTCATGCAACGAATTCACAAGGCACAGCATGTGAGATCATCAATCCTTGTTTCTCTTCTTACCCTCACAATTTCCTATACCCCGCTACCACTTTTAAAACTCATTTTATTGTGCATAGACGTTATCGGATATTGGAGGCGGAGATGCATGGTAACGCTGTTCAATTCTCCCAAACGCCAGCTCAAGGCAAGATTAGCCACTGCAGATGACCCCACAGAATACTACGACATTGCATTGGAGCTTGACGCCCTGCTACATAACGATACATGGAAGGATAACTTGATAACAAATAAGTACGACTACAGGCTCATCCAGGAGCGATTAAGGGACCTCCAACATGCCAGGACAAATGGCGATACAGTTAGGTTGTTATCATTGCTCAGAGCAGGCATGTTGAGGAATTTCGGCGGGATATCGAACAAATCTCTATATAATAAAACCTACACGGGAACCAAGACGCATATCGAGGAATATGTGGATGAGGTGATCCGGTGTCTTGATTGGGTTAACAGCATTGAGGACGAGCAGAAGAAGTTGGATTTCTTCCACGATGCCAAGACCACAATGGGCACAACTGCGTTGTGCTTGCACGGGGGATCCCTTTTTGGTTTGTGCCATGTGGGCGTGGTGAAATCGCTTTTTGAATCGGGGCTTCTGCCAGAGGTGATTGCCGGGTCTGGTATTGGGGCTGTGGTGGGGGCCCTCATTGGGTGTTTGTCCCATGAGGAACTTGGAGAGGTGCTAGGCGATTTGAGAGTGGCCATGAGCAATGAGGGTTATCCAGTGAACAAGGTTACAATGGAGCTGATATCCAGCACTACCGATGACATCAAGGAAGATACCATGTCTTCCAAGGTTCAACCTTTATCACGAGATCTACCCATAGGCCTGGATTTGGATTTGGTGTGGTTGAACGACATGCGCCGAGGTCTCTCGCCTTCGTTAAAACTCTTTGTTGCGTTTGTTTTGCACAAGGTTGGAGATGTGACGTTTTATGAAGCCCATAAGCGGTCGGGAAAGACGTTGAACGTCTTGATCTACCCCACCAATCCCAAGGTGCCGAACTTGCTGAATTATTTGAGCACACCCTTCATTACGGTCCGGTCGGCGATTTGCTGTTCTATGGGTGGGGAGGTGATTAAGGGTTCTGGTTTAGGATCCATCATCAATGGGTTGAACAAGTCGGAGACGACAAGTGAACACTTAAAAATGACCCTCGAGGTCAAATACCATGATAAGCTCACAAATTTCACCGATGTGAACTGCGAGTTCAATCCTCCCTACGAGACCGGGGGTGTGGATGTGAGTGAGGTGGCGGGATACAATAATCAAGGAGTCAGGTCTCCTTACACGAGAATGTCGGAAATGTTCAATGTCAACCATTTTGTCATCAGCATATCAAGGCCATACTTGGCCTCGTTGATTCTATGGGATTGGAAGGTCCAAAATCGAGCATTGGGCTACGTTGCTAACAACCTCTCGCTTTCACCGTTTTCCATAATTGGTGCCGTTTACAGAGTGATACATAATGTGATGTCTCTATTTTGGAGTGTCATCATAATGGAAATCAAGCATAGATTGCGTATGTTTCAGAAAGTGGGGTGGGGGATGGGCAGAACCGGTGGACTTCTCAAATGGATCGTTGTGGATGAAAAGGAGGCCCTCTTGGAAACCAACCACGTTCCCTTGGTTCCGGCAGGAAAGCGCTGGTGGGTTCTTGATCTTCTAAAAATTATCGAAGACACCGGGTTTTTGAATGAGTTCAAGCAAAGCCATGATACCCCTCAATCTCCGGCATCAAGCAGAAGGTCTTCCGAGCAAGTTGAGGAAGAGGAAGAGAGTACTCTCGAGTATTGGATTTTGTGCGGGGAAAGAAGTGTCTGGAGTATGCGCATTTTGTTAACGGTGAGATGTGCCATTGAATACCGCTTGGGAGACTACTTCCGTCCTCAGAAACCAAACTGAGGAGTTTACTTGCTGAGCGGATGAGCCCTCAGCTTTTTTTTTTCATCACTTCCCTTTTAGGAATGAAAATTTTTTTTGTTCTTCTCTTATTAATAGGGAACATCAATATCAAGATGTCTAATTACAGTGAAATGGATATGACCGGCAATGGTCACTACCACAATCATGAATACAACTACAATAATCAAGAGCAGCAAATGCAGATAGCCACGGTTCTTTGTTGTAACTGTGGTGTGCCAATTGATGGTTCAACTGGGTTGGTTATGTGTTACGATTGTATCAAGATGAATGTTGATATCACAGAGGGTATTCCAAGAGAATCGAACTTGTCATTCTGTAGAAACTGTGAAAGATTTTTACAGCCACCAAATAACTGGGTTAAGGCGGAATTGGAGTCTAGAGAATTATTAGCATTATGTTTGAGGAGGTTAAAAGGTTTGAATAAAATAAGATTAATTGATGCCTCATTTATCTGGACGGAACCCCATTCGAGAAGAATCAGAGTGAAGTTGACAGTTCAGGGTGAAGCGTTCCAAAACGCAATCATTCAACAGAGTTTTGAGGTAGAATATATTGTGATTGCGATGCAATGTGCAGATTGTGCGAAATCCTACACGGCCCACACATGGAACACAAGTGTTCAGATCAGACAAAAAGTTCCTCACAAGAGAACATTCT
Organism: Saturnispora sekii; assembly: GCA_030563565.1. Taxonomy (NCBI): domain Eukaryota; kingdom Fungi; phylum Ascomycota; class Pichiomycetes; order Pichiales; family Pichiaceae; genus Saturnispora; species Saturnispora sekii. The sequence goes on from JAJMJM010000040.1 coordinate 48,796, forward strand.
TATTCTTAGAACAGATGATTTTGAAACATAATGCACACGTTGATACCATCTCGATCAAGGAATCCAAGGACGGTTTGGATTTCTTTTACGCCAAGCAGAACCATGCAGTCAGAATGTTGGACTTTTTGAACGCTGTTGTGCCGGTGAAATCGAAGAAATCTTCGGAATTAATCACCGCCGATATCCACTCAGGTACCTCCTTCTACAAGTTCTCTTATTCGGTGGAAATCTCCCCTGTGTGTAAGGATGATTTGGTGGTTCTTCCGGCAAAATTGGCCAAGTCTATGGGTAACATCTCAAGGTTGGTGTTATGTTCAAAGGTCTCCAACATGCTCCAATTCATCGATCCACAAACTCTACAGGTCAACGATCTCCAATCTAACATATATTGGAGATACGGGTTTCCTTCATTGGCAGATGTGACACAATTGGTGGAATTCATGGTTTTGGATGTGGAACCAACAGGTCAACGTAGGGGTAAGTACATGTTGGCCGATGTCACATGTGTCAGAGCAAACGAAATGGGCTCAGGAGAGGAATTCTACGTCAGATCTCATCTTGGTGGGATTCTCCATCCAGGTGATACCGTTATGGGTTATTACATGAAGAACTCAAATTTCAATTCCGCACTATTCGACGAATTGGACACAAATAACATCTGTGAGGTCTTCTTGGTGAAGAAACATTATATCAGATCTAACAAGAGGGCCAAGAGAAGACAATGGAAGTTGAAGAGAATGGCAAACGAAAGAGCAGATATTGTTGCCAGAGATGAGGATGAAAACATGAAGAACGATAGGCAGGCCAGACAGGAGAGAGAGAGGGCTGAAAAGGATTACGAATTGTTCTTGCAACAATTGGAAGAAGATGAGGAACTTCGTGATCAAGTCAACCTCTATAAGGCTGAAGCCCCACAATACCCTGTGGGTTACGAATCGGAGACCGAGACCGATGTGGAAGACGAAGATGCACCAACCATCAATGTTGATGAGTTACTTGATGAGTTAGATGAGATGAAGATCGATTGAATATATTTTTTTTACACTTATATAGGCTACCTTAATCTCTGGTTTGAATTCATTGCTGGAGATCATCCACAACTGACTTGATCTTTCTTGGATCTGCACCCACGATTCTATTGAATTCTTGACCCTCTTTGAATGCAATAAATGTTGGCATAGCCGTGATTTGTAAATTCATCACCACGTCACGCACGTTTGGATCATCAACATCCAACTTGTAGAAGTCCACATTCTTCACCTGATTCGAGATCGAATCCACGAAAGGAGCAACCATTTTACATGGACCACACCACGTAGCAAAAAAGTCAATAAAAATTGGCTTTTCCGACTTCAAAATGGTCTGAAAGTCGCTGGATGTCTTGATTTCATTCACTTGCTTTAAAGCACGAGAGATGTGAAAGTTTCTCACAAATTTGAGACTGTTCATTGGTTATTCGGTAATAAAGAGATGTATGCCCCTCGTTTTTTTTTTATTTGTAAGGATCAAAACGGGTTTAAGAAATAAGATGCTCATGAATTAATAATCATCAAAATATTAAGTCTATAAAAACTATCAAAGTGACTTTGATGCTTGCAAGCCCTTCAAGACAATTTGAGATATCTCATGTGGGTCCTTTGGAGCCTTTGAAATGACTTCACATCCGTTTTCCAAGACGATGACATCATCTTCAATTCTCACACCACCAACCGACATGTAAGTTTCCAAGAGCTTATGGTTGACATAGTTGGATTGGGAGTCGGTGATGTTTTCCAGAAGAAAAGGAGAAAAATAGATACCAGGTTCGTTCGTCAAAACCATGTTTTTCTCCAATGGCCTTCTCAATCTCAAGTAACGCAACATTGGGTTTGGATCTTCATAGTTAGCATTTCCACCCACATCATGGGTGTCCATACCAAGTAAATGGCCAAGACCATGAGGATAAAACCAGACGGACACCCCCGAATCAAAAATCTCCTCGGCTGTACCGTTTTGGAACAACCCCAGTCTAAGGAAGTTATCAATGAGCACCTTGTGAGAGAGAATATGTAATTCATCCCAATGGGCACCCTGCTTGATTTCCTTCATGACTTGTGTCTGCATATCAAGGACAGCGTTGTAGACGTCAAGGTGCTCCTTGGACCATTCACCGGAGATGGGAAAACAACGTGTGACGTCGGAAGCATAACATTTCCATTCGGCACCCGCATCAAGCAGAACAGATTGTCTGGTTGGGTCCCGGAAATCCTCATCGTTCTTGACATAATGAAGAGTGCCACAGTTATGGCCGGAACAGCAGATTGGGTCGTAGGATTGGAACTTGGAACCCGCTCTCAATGAGTGGTAGACAAATTCCGCATGGAGGTGGGTTTCGTTGTCACTATGACCCAATGCAGACATGGTCTTGATATGGCAATTGTCTGTGATCGCAGCAGCCTTTCTCATGAGATCCAGTTCAAACTCATCCTTAATCAAACGGGCCTCATCAAGAGCATCAAAGAATTCTTTGTGGCCAGCAACCACAAACTTGGCAAACTCTTTGTCCTTGTATTCCTCAACATCTGTAGTGTAGATGGTGGTTTCCTTGAAAATCTCCTCCAACACTTGGAAAACTTCACTCTCAAACTTCACCTCATCAACATCAAATTCCTTCAGAGCCTCCTCTGAAGATAATGGCAGACCAGACCACATAATATCCTCTTTATCCACGTTTGGCAAAAATAGGGTAAGCTTAGACTTATAGTAGAGCACAAAACAGCCCCCAATTTGATCCACACCTGTCAAATAATGGAAATACCTGTTTTGTCTTAATGGTAAATACTGGTCACAATATGGGATTGGTGGTGGGTTCCCACCAGCAATAAAAATAGCCCCCTTCTTATTCAAGTGGCTGTAAACCCTTTCCGCGTGCTCTTTAGCTGGGTACTTCATAATTAACAAAGAAAATGGTGCTCTTGCTGGGGTTGAAAAAGCGGAAAGTATCTGCGAGATAAGAAGTGCCCCGTTATTGTGAGGCACCGGTTGGCATTCAAGTGTAAAAAGACGCGGCTGGGGATGATAACGGACAAGCGGAAGAACGAGTGGCAGACTGGTGGGTGAACGTGGGTTTGTGAGTGAATTTACTCTAATGATTATTTGTGAATGGAGTATACTACAAATTCATTGATAAATGGAAGCTGGAACTGATATTAAAGCCCAAGATTAATCTAGAACGAACGGACCTAATCCAAGGGTATAATCAACGAATTGCTGGATCAGTCAGGTTTTTAGGCTGCATAGCTCGCATTTACGTGGTTCCCCCTCTCCAAACTCATTTCTTACCTTTATTTGTCTGTTCGCTTTTAAAACTAGAAAAATGGCTCTCTATTCATTAAATGGCCAGCCTGTTCACATGAGAGTTCATGATCGCAACGGTATTGTCTTCAATGAGCTCCTTGGCTGTTTCACTCAAATGTTTCTTCGGATCCTTCTTACCAACATATCTTGTCTTAATCTCTTCCTCGGTGAGGTTCTTCTCCTCCTCAATTCTCTCAACATATGCCTTACCAAGGGCAACCAGTTGCTTCATGGCCTCCTCATTGTGCTTATGGATATCTTCTGAATGTAATCCCTCTCTCCATTGGCCCTTGTGAAGGTTTAAGAGCATATCTGTCTCCTTGTTGGTCTTTCTATAATCGATGTTAATCGAATAGTATGATCTGTTCAAACCATGAACCAATGCCTGTATACTGGGTTTGTTCAGTAACCCCACGTTGGATGTTGTCTGTCTAGCCTCGCCACCACCCATCATCATCTGTGCTGCAGGAATCGACCTAAAGGCATCAATCACAACCTTCCCCTTCACCGATTGAATTGGATCAATGACAACGGCCACTGATCTAGGGTTCAACTGCTCAAAACTCTGCTGGGTGTTCACATCAACACTTGAAAGCCAGCATCCGAACCCCGGATGAGAATGGTACCAGCCGACAACCATTTCATCACGACCTGTTTGTTTCAACATGTCCATCATTTTTGTTTGAAACACGTCATCCACAGCCTCAACTGAAACCCCAGTACCAGATTGTGGCATCGCAAAAACATCCACCACAGTAATCGTATAATCATCAACAACCTCCCCCAACATCAATCCCATAACTTCCATAGGAACACCTGCTCTCCCATGTTTGAGCATCTTCAAAAGCGCAAGAGAGGAGATATAAACAGTCTCTGCTGTGTCCATTGGCTTGGCTGGAGCGCCACCCATTCTACCGCCGAGAAGTGACTGAAATGACATCTTTTAACGAGAAGAGGGTGGCAAATGTGTGTGGATTTTTATAATTTTCGTCACTTTCTCTTCAGGTTCAGTAGAGACACACCGTAAACTCCTGAACATGCCACTATCATTTCAACTTTCTAAGACGCCAATCTACTCCCACTGCTTCACTGCAGACAATTCACATTTGGCCATCTCCCAGGATACCAATTGTCTTATTTATAACATGACGGTGTCGCCACCAAAATTAGTTGCCACTCTGGCTCACCATGATAAGCCCATAACTGCAATTGATATCTCCTGTAAGGGGGAGATTGTCACCTGTTCCCAGGACAGAAATGCATTGGTTTGGACAAAGCAACAGAGTGGTGAATACAAACAAACATTAGTTTTGTTGAGAATCAACAGGGCTGCAACTTGTGTGAAATGGTCACCCAATGGTCAAAAGTTTGCAGTGGGGTCTGCTGCCAGAGTGATTTCCGTCTGTTTCTATGAAGAAGAGAACGACTGGTGGATTTCAAAGCATATCAAGAAATCGTTAAAATCCACCATTCTTTCTCTAGACTGGCACGAAAACAATGTCTTGTTAGCTGCTGGTTCCACCGATGGTCACGTGAGAGTCATATCCACCTGGATTAAGGGTATTGATGAGAAGCCTGAAGCATCCGTCTGGGGGGAAAAGTTGCCATTCCAAACGATCTGCTTAGACAACTATATCCAATCTTGGGTTCACGATGTTAAGTTTGATCCAACTGGGCAATATGTTGCTGCAGTTGGTCACGACGGGTCCTTGTTTGTCATTCAACCATCTGGTCAAGCTGCGAGAGTGAAGACCTCTCACTTACCATTCACGTCATTGATCTTTTTCAATTCGAATGAAATCTGTGCCGCTGGGTACGATTGTCATCCTGTGGTCTTCAAATTTGTTGGCGCAGAGTGGAAGGAAGACCACAGTATTGATGACCCAAATAAGGCCAAGCATTCCGGTCAAGAAGAACAAAGTGCAATCAACATGTTCAGAGCTTTGGATTTGAAGGGTACAAAGGAGTCCAAGAACAAATTGGACACAATCCATCAAAACGTCATTACCCAGTTGAGAGTCTTCCAAAAACAAGGCGATCAAGTCATTAGATTTACGTCCTGTGGTGATGACGGGCTGGTTGTTGTTTGGGATGTTTAACCGTTTTATTTATACCTAACATTTGACTTTTTTTATACCAATTCCGATCTCACAATTCAAATCTCCATCTTTTTCTTTCACGCAGAAGTTCACAAGGAAAATCACATCAAATTGTACTTTGTAGAGTCAGAAAGAAGTTGATTAGTATGATTCGGAAAACTTTATCGGACTTTACTTGATAGATAGTTAATAGGTGTAAATTGGGGCATTTTTGAGTTAATTTTGACATTATTTTGCATACAACAAATAGCAAAGGCACAATGAGCCTCGAATCGTATGCGTATCGTATATTAAAACCCGGAGTTGGATTTGAAAAAAAATTAACGGTGCCACAATACCCGTATTATCCTTATCAGTGCTAACAAAATCAATGAATATAGTGGAAGGATTACCGGAAGTGTGCCAGAACCTGGTGATAAGCCATTGGATAAATATGATTCCAAAACCCCAATTGGTGTGGATGATAACAAATGAGAGGTATGCATCCCCAAATTGGCAGATACTCAATATGGCATTATATAACGCTTACATCATAGGTGACCAGTTTTCCCTCCTAACTTTTAATGATGCCTACAGTGAAGAACTTCATGATCAGACCCAAAGTCCAGTTCCAGCAATTAGTCTTGATACGGAAGAATTCGGCAGAGTAATAAGACTTATCTGTGACAATGTTATCACGTTCAAGTGTTTAGAAATTCGCGGTGAACCTTCTGCCAGCTCTTGGAGGTACATTCAAATGTTAGCTATAGGTTGTGAAAGAATTAAAGTGAAAAGCAGATATCCATTTGCCAGCATCCTGGGATTCGACGATTCAATGTTCAAAAAATTGATAAAAGTGACAAGAGAATCTATTTCAACGGAAAACTCGGTGAGAATCCATTCTCAAAGCCATTATAAATTTGATTACCGACCAAAGAATTATGCAATGATATATTCCCGATGTAGGACGCCAGATTGTGGTGTAATTGAAATCGCTGGAGATTGCTCAGATGCTGAATCATATTTGTTACTGATCGATCAAATCAATGAATTAAGGCAAAGCCTGTCCAATTTTAAATTCAAAATGATGATTACTTCTAAGCTTATAAGTGAGAGTAGAAAATTCGCTAACATAGACATTATCACACTTAAATTGATAGATGATAATTTCCAATGGGATCAAAATTCCAAAGAGTTGAATGAATTAGGGCCAAGGATAACAAAACTTGTACTTTATTCTCAATTGCCCAAAAAATCCAACGAGTTGTTTCCCAATTTAAAATCCTTATATCTTGTTCCAAATTTAAAATGTTATTTGAATGATTTAATTTCTCTTGTTCCATCAACCGTTGATAACTTACATTTGGATTTATCAAAGTTTATTTATGGATTTGCATTTAAAATACCACAATCAGTTATATTCCTTGAAATTATGTGTCATTATTTGCCATACCGTCACATCATTGATACCACTAATTGCAAGTTACAAGTCCTTGCATTGACGCTTTATTCGGAATCATCAAAAAAACATGGCCATTTAAAATTAACAGAGCTACCTTTGACATTCCATTTTATGGAAATAAGAAGATGCTTCAAGTCGGAGTTTGTTCAAATCAATTATAGTAAACCAAAATTTATGGACCATATCAAATTGGAAAATTCAAATTGACAGGTCATTTTTATAGCTCTGTTTATATTACTAATATTAATAAAGCGGGTGACTCCTTATTATGAAATATCCTTTAAAAATACATATCTTCCCTTGAATTAAGGATCATCAAACATTCTGAATTTTTTGTATTTCCGATCTATAATATGGGGGATTGCAAATTGCAAATTACATGCCTGGTTTCAAGTTTAATAGCTGAATCATAAAAGAAAAATTCCAATTTGCTAGTGCTTACTTTACATCAAACATTGATTTGTTGGTTTGAACTCCTTTTAGAGTAAAAGCATGTGTAATTTAGGAAATTTATTTTTGAACCTCATTTATTGTGATTATTAATGCTGCTGCAATTGCTGAATTTAATGTTGAATAATGATATATGCTCTTAGAAGTCCAATATGATCAACAAGTTCGGTTTGTCAGAAATGAGAGATCAACAAAAATTGTTGTCTGAGCCGAGTTTTGCTCAGCTTACGAAAGATTTGATATAAAAGGTTTCCTCATTATCTTAATTGAATAACTACATCACTCAAGATGGATCACTCATTCAAAAAAAGCATGATTAGAAGATTAGGGGTAACATGACAACATTCATCATTATAAAAGGAAGCTGTTTCTTTACTGATATTACTCTTCCGATATATCAGTGCAGCAAGCGGAACGGGATTTCGCAATGAAGGGTGAAGTGTACTGGAATGCATACGGCGGTAGAGATTCGTATTGTTTCAAGCTGATGATGATATGGTCTAACTTGCACGGTATTTAAATGGATCAGTGCTATTTATTAAGACATGAACACGGAGGGAATAGCCTGTTCTCGTTTTCGTGGAGTAACTGGTATGAACATTTGACTTGTAAAAAAATAAAAATAAAAAATAAGTATACCGTCAATCTAAAAATTCGACCCCGTTTGGTAGGTTTGTGTAAAGTTGACAAATTTCATGTAAAGCATGTAAGGTTTACCAAAACTTTTAGCAGACTTGTGGTGTAGGTATAGATGGCATATAAAAGGATTGAGTTACGTGATGACATGATTTAGAGCTTGAGATTCGAGTTTCAACATTTACCTTTTCTCAGCTTTTATATTCACTTTTTCTTCCTCCAAGCTTTATAGTAAATAGCTTTATTGATGTGAGGAGTTTACTTTACAACATATTTAGATCGGAGCATATATCAATATACACCATATTTGACAAATCTGCATCCAGCGATCAGTATACTTGAATATTGACTCACATAGAGTAAATTTTTTGTTTCCTCCCAACAAAAAAGCCGTTCTAGTATAGTGGTGAGTACAAGTCGTTGTGGCCGACTAGACCCAGGTTCGATTCCTGGGAACGGCATTTTTTTTGGACAGTAAAAATTGTATTATCGTTACTTTTTTAAGAATTAAAGGGATAAACTGATTGCAGGTATATGTTATTCAAGATTTTATCAAACCACCCGGCAGTTCTGATAACATAATGGATGGCATTTTTTCCCCAAGACAAAGCCTGTTCTTTTTTTTCAAATTTGTCTTCTAGTAACATTTTGCTGGAAGTGATGTGATTGTAAGATCTGAATTTCAGAAGGACTAGACATTTGAAATAATAGCTTTACCGATTTTAAACTATAAGACAAGATATAAATTAAAGAAGGGACAGCTCCTTATATAATGGTGAGTATTGTTACGTTACTCCAAATCTTATTCATTTTCCTCGTGTATTTCTCCAAATGAGTGATTATCTAAAAGGACTTTGCCTCCTCATTACTTTGAGACGTGGTCATTGAGAACAGCTTTTGTGTCAATTCTTCGGCAGGTAGAGAATTTTAATGCTCAGCTAACCCATCCCGGTAAATTGCTCATTCAGGAAAACTTGACATGTTGGACATGATAACGTTGATAATATTAGACAGATTACAGCATCTATCGATATTCATCATATTCAACTGCAAAGCTGCGCAGTTTGTATTGACATATGTCAACCGGAGGAGCAGTGGCTTTTATTAGTTATTGACATATCAATTTCAGAACTGCATTCCGTTTTAAAATTAAAGTTGAAAGCGTGAGTAGTTTAGTGGTAAAATATAACATTCCCATTGTTATGCCCCGGGTTCGATTCCCGGCTCTCGCATTTTTTTAAATTTACAATTAATGTAAAATGCCCCTTAACCCGGAGTAAGACCATGTGAAAGCCAATCCAAATGCTTAACAGGCAGCATAAGAAATCATGTTTTATCGACTAAACAAAACTTTCAAAGGAAATTGTGGAACTTTATTATGAATTTTGTCTGGTTGTTGATGTATTTTATTTCTGTTCTTTAATGTCTAGTGCATATATGTAGATAGTTGTAGCACATATTTGTACTTTTATATTGCACTTTTAAATCCTCTTTTTTTGTTGCTTAGGAAAGTTGGAAGATATTTCATCATTTATGAAAATTATCAAACGAAGTGAAAAAAAATTGCTCGACACGCAAATATCAAATGTGACCTTCCACATGAAAAAAAACTCGCGTAATAGCATTTAGCCGAATTCAGCCAATTCAATGCTGATAAGATCCGTTCAAGAGTAGTGCATTATAGAAATGTCCTGCTAACTTCACATTACAAACAATTCGTATGTTTAGACAATTCTAAATTAATTACCAAATCCTGCTCTCTTATTAACAGATTATGATTGTTCCATTTATTTACAAACAGGTTTACATTTTATTTGGATCATGATCGTGTAAGAAAAGATACACCTAGCCGCTGGCTGGATTGTTATTGGGGTAAAGCAAAAAGATATCTGTTATATATAAGAACGATAAAAACAATATTCTAAGTTAATTTAAGAGTCCTAACTCCAAAATCTTTCCGAAGACTTTCCTCCATGAGTTAACTTTTCTTATACCTTCAAATAAATATCACAATGTAGAAACCTTACATCAAATTCTTAATATCATTTTCAATGGTTTCAGGTGTTGCCAACGAGGAATACCTTTCAACAACCTCACCGTTCTTGTCAATCAAGAACCCCTCGAAATTCCGCTTAATACGAGTGAGTCCCAACAAGCCGGGCTTTTTGTTCTTCAACCAGTTGTAAATTGGGTTGGCATTGACACCACTGACGCCAATCTTCTTCATTAATGGGAAACTGACACCAAAGTCCAATGAACAGAACTCAGCAATTTCCTGAGAGGAGCCTGGCTCTTGATTTCCAAATTGGTTACATAGGAATCCAATCATAACAATATTTTTATCGGCATATTTCTTGTGCAATGCTTCAAGACCAGCATATTATTTGGTGAAGCTACACTTGGAGGTTGTGTTAACAATAAGCACAATCCATTCGCGTAAATATCCGATACCCGACATATTGAAGTGTGTTTATTCTAAAAAAAGTACTGTTTTTCAAAAAAGTTGTGAGCAGAAACAAAGTGTTTTGTTGCCTGCTTAATGGACGCTGAATTACGTAATCTATAAAAGAACAAAGATGAATGCTGAGGTGTTTGAGGTCACTAAAACAACTTAAACAAGTAAACATAAAAAAGGGGATCCAAAGAGATATTTTTACAAGGATTACCGATAATATTAAGTTACTGGAAGCGTTGGATAATGAAGTTACGGTTCGTGAACATACCAGGTCTTCAACAAATAATGATTTAATTGAAGAACTATTCATCGAAATCATTTAAAATGAATATAGAATATTGGAAGTATTTGTTTCTTTGCATTTATTCAGCTGGACATAACTACCCCTCGCACCTAGTATATAGCTGAACATCTCATATAATCAATCAGGCACATCATTAATCTAGAGCGCCATTATCGTAACAGATTTTGCCCTAGGTAACTACAGTTAAATAAAAAAATAATATGAAGAGTAATGTAATTGTTTTCATTTATCTAAATAATATGAAAATTCAATGTTTAATCGAATTATTTAAGGTAAGACTCCCAGAGCACATATTTCTGAATATCCTGAATATTGAAAAAAGCCAAATTATTATCTTTGACAATCAATATTGACATCAATATTCTATAGACACTAACAAAAATTTGAGAAAGGTTAAGACCGCCGCATATTGAGGTTTTGCACGCAAAATCGGGATTTTTAAGGAGGTCCCTTCTGAATCAAGAAAAATAGACAAATTGCATCCACCATTTTAATGTGTTATTTAATCTTATCCTTAGAACCCTTGCAAAACATGATGTGTTTTAATATCAATAATTACTTCTCAGATGTTCATAATTTATAATGGTGTCAAAATATATGTTCTAAGTAAGATTGCTAACCAGACAAAATTTATACTCATATATGGATGTTTAATACTCTTGCCAATGTCACTTGAAGTATCACATCTGATCTCCAAAATAAAGAAAAATGAATGCCTTTTGTAACATGAGCTTTTATTTTTTTCGTGCAATATTGAAGATTCATGCGTAGACGCAGCTAAGATGTGATGTAAACCAGCTTCCAATTCTTTATTAATGATTCTGTCAAATCTATTGGTATCATACCCCTGGTTTGTGCTCAAATTCTTAAGTTTTCTTGCTCTGTACAATATACAATCGACGTGCAATTTTCTGGAGTCTCCATGTATCTAACATCATTTAAAAGATCAACAGTGCTTCTACAGAAGGATATAATAAAGAACGCTCCAAAAAAGAAAATGAAGGAAGAAGACTGTAAAACTTATTACAGATGGAAGAGCATCGGAAAGAAATAATTATATAGATTTTTAATACCAATTCTGTGCTCTAAAAGCCGGAGTTTTATGGTGCTTACCTGGAATAGATATTGCCGGTTATTTATTAGGGCTCATGTGGGAAAGCCCCTGAGGGGTTGATTTTTAGCGTGCTGAGCTAGGAACTCTAATACGTAGGAGACTTTATATCTGTAAAATCGTTGCCATTCTGTCTAGTTACATGTTTTGCAAATTTGAGACGACTATTGAAATGTATGCCCAAAAGTAAATAATCATCCAATAATCAGAAACAGATTAGATGGACATATGCTCACCACAAAGAGACTCTCGCCATATGTTTATGTTTGATTCCCGCTGGATCATCACACCGCTATTGCCCCATGATGTAATGCAAGGAATTTTGCTGTGCTTCTTGGAACAGGATAATTTGGTTGCTTCTCGCATTGGGATGACGACTTGGCATATACTAAGCCAAGCTCATCTAATCTAAACAAATTAATGTGGCTGGTGTGATATTCAAAATCATATATAACCGCCATTTCCTTGGACGCAATTATTACAATGATCTCCCTTGTGGGTAGATTTGCGTAAAGTCGAAAGATGAGGAAATCTTTTATGCAATCAGGTAACATCTAACTCGGGAAGTTTAATCGAACCACTTTTCCTTCCGAAAAAGGGCTTTTTCACATTCTAATTTGTAAAGGAAATCAACTTCTCGTCCCTCCCGACATAACCGAGAATTTTGCATCCCGATTTCTTTAAACACTCTTATCACAACTGGCTGACGTCATTTTTGTGGCTCGATAATTTTGCGAGATATTATAAATATAGAAACCAATTTTAAACAGTCTGCAGATGTCCTTAATTTTAGCTTTCACATACCCTCTATAACCTGGATAACCCGCTTTATTTATTAGTTATTAAGAAATATATGTTAGAATTATCTAGTTTATGTTTTCATTCTTTCTTCTTTGCAAGTTTAGTCAACCGCCGACACCATAGAAGCTGTGGCGTGGATTATTTCGTAAAGTTCTTCAGCGTTTCATGTTCCTGAAATTACTTCCATGACCTTTCCATTTTAAAAAGAAATGTTCCTATCTACTTTTGTGGCTTCTATAGGGGCGGGATCATCATTCATTGTATTGTAATGTCTTTGGGCAGGGCGATTTGTTTTTTACAGCCTTTTCTCTATCAAAATACGTTTTGCTGATGGATAATACAGAGTTCAGGTTACATTTGAACTAAAACGGAAATTGGGGAGTGTATTTCCGAGGTCGATCGCAGAAAAATTTACGATTTATGATCCCAGCTTCATTCTAACAAATCTTTTTTGGGGCGTTACTTTTGGATTGCTGTTTCACACATGTTGGGAGGCTAAGCGCATATTTGAGATGCGTAATGTTAGCAACCAAAAAAGAGCATTGGTGACCGTAAAATCTATATGATCTCTCTTTCGATATCAAGGTTTGAGGAATCAAGAAAACCATATCGCCCATCCTTGCAAATGAATTCTTTATAGCTACCTCGGTTATTTTTATGGCATGATAATTTTAATATTGCCATTACATGAGGAAATCACACATCAAATTTTTCCAGGCCCAGAAAGATCGGGATGGGATGTCTCTCTCTTTTTCATTTTATCCAAGAAATGGGGGCAATGAAATCCAAGGTATTTGAGATGAGCTGGATCTTTGCAATTGATTGGAATTAGTGTTAATGGACCAGTTCTTGACTCTGGGAAGTTTTCCCCTGATAAGTGATCGGCGTTGATTGGAAACATGCACTTTCCAAAAATAAAATTTCAGTTTCAGGATTATCTTCTTTGCATCGGCTTGTGATCAATTTTTCCCTTTAAAGATCCGAAAACTGTCTTTTTTTGAAAAAGGATCCTTTGAAATTGGAATGTGTGTGACCGTACGACTTCACTATTTTATGAATTGTTTCCACGGGGTGGATTTTTCCTTTTTGCGCCTATCTTTTTGTAATTTTGTGTTTCATGCATGCGAACTTTTGGACTCCGTGGCTACCGATCTGAACGGAATTAACCGAGCTGCTAAAAAGTTATAAATTAGGCCTAATTCCAGCTCAAAATCAAGGGCGTGGGGGATTTATAAGGTAATGAATTGTCTTTTTAGCGCCTTATTTGTTTTTCTTTTGTCTCTTTCTCTTGGAAGAGCTGAGGATGCAACAGAACTTACAGTCAGTGCCTGTGTGATCAATGAGCAGAATCTATCAACAGGTTTCAAGGTCAAATATTATAGCTATCCAACAGGAACAAATTCCGAATATACGTCTTCAGAGTTCATGGCTACAGGTTATTTAACCAACACTTGTTATTCAACTGCCACTGGGATTCCCAATGCGACCATTCAGTATTTAGGTCCCTATCCGTTGATCACTTATTCGGATATTTACGGAATGAGTGTTTTGGTTAACAATTTTCTCTTCGAATATACCGGCTATTTTCAACCTCAAATCAGCGGGTTATATGTCTTTGAATTAATCAATGTGGATGACTCTGTCATGGTATTTTTGGGTAATGGAGCGTTTGCGTGCTGTACTAGTGATGTTACAGCAGGAGACCTTCCTTCTAACGATGCTGATGAGTTTCTTGTCTACACCGGTTATTTGGATGAACCAACATCAGCCTCTAGTGGGCTTATCTACCTTGTGGCAGACTTGTTTTTTCCGATAAGAATCATTTATGTCAATATTGACACAGCAGCTTTGTTTTCATTTGTTATCGTTGATCCGAATAATGACCAACTGATGGATTTGAGTGGATACATATTTGCTCCAGAGGATGCTGATATATGCACATCAACAATTGTCGCCCAAACAATGGAAACAGTGACCAGCACAGACTGTTTCATAACTAGCGGATATGTCATCACAACAGCAACAACCCAAGCAAATGGAGTTACCTATACCCATGTTGTCGATGTTTTTCCTGGTGAGACCTATTGTGCAGCAACAATAACGATCACCTCTGGTACCCTGGAGTACACCACGCTGTCCACCTTTACCAATCCAAGCGGTGATTTGACGACCGAATACGTCGTCGTTGATCCAATTCGTACAACGACGATCACCTCTGGTACCTCAGACTACACCACGTTGTCCACCTTTACC
>JAJMJM010000041.1:0-62753 GCA_030563565.1 Saturnispora sekii
CACCGGTACCCACGAATTCGGTAAGTTCAACAACACCCACGCTGAAGCTAAGGCCGCCGAAACTTCTACCTCCACCGGTACCCACGAATTCGGTAAGTTCAACAACACCCATGGTGAACAAACTACCACCACCGTGTACAAGGACGTCAACGCGGCCAACGGGCTCTCCAACCCATTCCAAAACGTTAATTCCGTTATTGGATTATCTGTCGGTTCCCTCGGGTTGGTTGCTGCTGCCGCCGCTTTGTTATAAGTCTTTTGAGACCAAACCAATTTTCTCTAGTTTTTAGGCATAGTGAATTCTGATACCGTTGTGCAAACACTCTTTTCGCCCCCTTCTTGTTTAATTTTGTACAATGGACATTGTATACAATTATAATACAACTTTAATTTTTAATTGAACGAGGTACCAATCAAGAGGTATGTGCGCGCGTGGGTGATGAGAACGGTGGATGCGTGCCAGTAGTGCAGAACCCCAATATCCTCCTCATACTTATCATTTGACCATTTTTCTCCGGCCATCATAATTCCGCTTGACCTCCGGAATATAATGTGACAAGAAATTCCTTGCCGCTTCCACATATCAACTTAAAGCATTTAGAGTACTTTATATAAAAAAATGAATTCATTCTACACTACTCTTTAATTAAAGTTAAATCCGCCATTGTTTGGAGCCTGGTTTATGCCAAAATGGAATTGCTCCCCATTAGAGGAAACCTCCGGTTGCATGTTGTTGTCGTAGTTGAAATTATCCTCGTCACCATTGTCATCGGCAAAGTAGGTGTCGATGATATGGAAAGCCTTTGCGTAAATTTTGTCATTATCATTGTTTTGACAATCAAATATCTTTTCAGCACCACCCGCCTCTTCGATGAAAATGGCACTCTCGTTGATATTGGAGCCTCTTGCGTCCTTTTCCATTTCACCTACCTTCAAAATGTTCTCCAATGCATCCAATGTCACTTCAATGATCTTATTATCTGCTGTGACCAACAAATCACAGAGCGGCTTGATACAACCTTGGCTCACCAAATACCTAATCTGCTCAGGCCTTGATAAACCACCGGAGGAGGCATTGGAAATGGCCCAACATGCCTCCTTCTTTGTCTTGTATTCACCAATAGACAACAACTTGATTATTTGTGGAATCAAGTTGGCATCTATGACGGCCTGGATCTGGTCGGGGTTACCAGCCGTGATGTTGGAAATTGTCCAACATGCCTCCTTCTTGATGGTCTCCTTAGGGGATCTTAAAAGAGGACCCAAGGCGGACAAGACACCAGCGTTGATGACAATTTGTGTTTGCAAGTCATTCCCGGTGACTATATTACCAATGGCTCTCAAGGCAGGGGTTTGGACCAAAGTAGTGTCATGGCCCAACAATTCCACCAATCTTTTTGGGATTCTCGCGTCACAAACCGCTTGAATGGCATCGGTGGTACCATCCGAAAGATAGGAGATTGCCCAACAAGCATCGATCAAAGTTTCCACGTCCACACTAAAAATTAATTTGGCCAAAGTTGGCAAGGCGCCCTTGACGATTTGCCAGTCGGGCTGGGGGTTCTTACCTCTGCACAAGTTTGATAACGTCCAGGTTGCGGTTCTAATCAAGGTCATCTTTGAAGATTGGAAGAGGGACAAGATTGGGTCCATTGCGTTACAGTTGAGCACATAATCTCTATAAGCCGAGGAATCACCTGCAACATTACCCAAGGCCCAAATTGCCTGTTCCTTGACCTCTGTGGAAGGAGAGTAGAGCAATTTGACAAAATGAGGCACTGCTCCAGAATCAACCACCACCTTGGTTTGTTCCGAAGTACCAGATGCAATATTGGTAAGGGCCCAAGCTGCCTCCAATTGCAAAACTTCGGGACCGTTTGCCATGAATTCCACAAACTTAGGAATCACACCCGCCTCAATGATCAAGTCAATTGGTGGGTTGTGTTCTTTGGAGAGGATCTGTCTGAATTTGATTGTTGCCTCCAATTGGTAATCCAAGTTGTTAGAGTTGACAGCCTCAATCAATCTTGGCAAATCTCTTTGCAAATCTGAGTAAAACATTTCATCATAAACCATGTCATTTCCCTCGTCTTCCTCTTCTGATTCCACTGTGTTGTCTGTTGGCACGAAGTTCCTCCTTTTGGAAAGCATCTCCTCTCTCTTTTGTTTACGAAGCTCCACCTGCTGGTTTTCTCTCCTTCTTCTCATTTCATCCTGTTGAAACCGGTTCTTATTCTTGAATGTGGCCTTCCTGTATTCCGGAACGTACTTTGTTGAGTCTGTAGAGTCCATTTAGTAGAAGAAAGAGGTTGTTATATTGGGAGGAAAATTTTTTATACTACGAGTAAGAAAGTGAATTTTATAGTGGAATATGATGAATAAATCCGTTTTCAGAGGCCTACATAGGGAGCGCCACGTTGGAACTAAGTTTATTGGAATTAGAACATTTAGCTCTACATGTAAGACCTTTCAACGGATCAAGATGGGTGACGATCAACCCAAATTTTATGTTAATGAAGACCCGATTCTGTATAGAACTCACGGCACCTCTTTCCACAACCTGCGAATGGACTCCAAGTATCGGTTGAGTAACACGCCGATTTATCAGAACCCGCTTATTAATTTTGTGATTGGTTCAAAGAGACTTTCCCTTGCTTTCGGGGTGGTGGGATGTATATTTGCCTACTTGATGGAGAGAACAGGAATCATCTGGAGTGAATTTTCGAACGCAGTGGCGATCCTCTCTGTTGTGCCATTTCCCATAGTCACCTATCTCTTTGAGCCATATGTTTCCAGAGTTTGGAGAGTCTACGACACCACTCAACCTCAGAACATGGAAACCTTATCCAAGGATGAAATGGTGATCATGGAGAAATTGAACTGGACCGGGTTTAAATCCTACAACGAGTTGGTGAGGGTCGACTCCTTAGAGGTTCCTGCGGGAAAAGAGGACTACAGGGGAAGATTCGGATATGTCAATTTGCTCTCGGTTGATCCAAAGCTGGGGAGTTTGAAATCATACTATATAAACGAGGGTTTCACCAATGTTAAAATGGACAGGATATTGGCGATTGCCGAAAGAAAATCTGGGATCAAAGACACCGGAAGAGACTTTTACAAATGAAGAAATTATAGAGGCTTGTAGATAGACAAAAAAGTGTACATTATAATTGATTGGCGGATGCTGAGCGGACTTGATCCTGTCTTTGCACAGTGTAGTGCAATGGTGTTACCACCCCTGGCAGCGTTTAATTGGAGCTGAAATTTGTTTTGCGGTTGATAATAAAAGTCCTTATCAGTCGTTGACTCATCAGACCCGCTTTTTCTTTCGCCTTATTTATCTTCAATGAAAGTAGTCATCCAGAGGGTCAAGAGAGCTTCCGTGACTGTAGACAACACTGTAATCTCTCAAATTAACAAGGGTCTCTGTTTATTAGTGGGAATCTCGACCGAAGACACCGCAGAGGATGTTGAAAAGCTGGCAAACAAGATTCTCAAATTGAAACTGTTTGAGGACCTCCAACAGGCGGCAGGAACATCCACCGAATGGGTGGGCAAGCCATGGATGAAGTCTGTGGCCGATATTCAAGGGGAAATTCTCTCCGTCTCTCAATTCACTCTCTACGCTAACGTCAAGAAGGGAGCCAAACCCGACTTCCACAAGGCTCAAAAGGGCCATCTTTCCGTGGAATTATACAACCAATTCTTGGCATTGCTGCAGAAGGGGATGCATGCACCGGATGCTGTGAAGGACGGTGAGTTTGGTGCCATGATGGATGTGGAAATCGTCAACGACGGTCCTGTGACCATTGTTTACGATACCAAAGACAAATGAACTCTTGTAATATCTTATATAGAACATAAATCATTTACACTTTTAGGGAGTGGGGGTGGAAGGTGGGTTTCAGAAGTAACTGCAAGCCAGGTTCGATTGATAATCAATCCGCTCATCGTCTTTATCGCATCTTATCGTGGTTGACAGTGCGTGCTAATGACAAGGAACCTAACGAGTTTCTTCATTTGTAGAGTTCAGGATCAACTTCTCATTTGAATTCTTCCCTTCAGCTTAGTCACATCTTGGTTACTTCCATTTTCATTCCCGTATACATACTCACAATTGGCATTGGATCGGTGGTTTCAATGATTTCAGCCTAAATCAGAACTGCCTGTTTTCACTGCTATCCTAAGTTTTCAATATTCCAATGAAATGCTTGTTATGATGTGACCCCGTGGAGTCTTACCTATTCGATACCTAGGTACATAAATCTCTCATGCAAAGTAGATTAATTATTTATAATTATTAAGGTAATTCACATCTAATGCAGTTCAACAATCTAGTTATCAGCAACACCACCTCTGGAAACTCTTAAATGTCTTACGGATGCAAAATTAATTGTTTAAACGTTCTAAATCTAAAAAGACCATCTAGCGGTGACATATCATTTCTAGCTTATTTTGGGCCACCAATATCCCTAATCTTCCATAACTCACAAAACCAGAGACCTTACCGCCACCTCACATCCATCATTTAGACTTTCTTGACTTGAATAATCCACTGAGAGGAGACAGACCTCTAGTAGGCGATTTGCCCCTTGAACCCGATCTCACAGGCGACAAATCCCTCCATGATGACGATGGCGTTAGAGAATTTTCGTGTGAATCCCCTGAAACGTTTCTACTCACCGATCTGGCCATAGATCTGCCTACACGAAGGAATCTCGAAGTACGTCCACTGGTGGCACTGCTGGTTTCCGATTCCCCTGAAGTGGACCTTTCCATCGAAGTGGCCTCCAGTGCGGTTTTCGGGTTGTAGAGAGAAGGGTAATTTCGCAGCAAATCAAGGAACGTCGTCTCATTGACATCCGTTGTGGTCAACTGAGCCATTTCATAGTTGGGTCCAATGCACACACAAGGAACCTTGCCCTCTTCTAGGAAATGCTTTTCCAAAGATTGATCCTCGTGTAACATCGAAGATAGCATGCTCTTCTTCACAGCCTTAGTGCCCATGACGAATAAATGCGCATCATACTCCCGGATACTTGATCCAAGATGGTGTCTTACATTTCCGATCCTCACATCGAAGACCAATCTCAATTTCCTCCTTTGGACATTCAACATCTTTATCTTCTGAAATCGTTCTTTGTTCTTTATATAGTGGTCTGTGACACCATTCTTCATGATGTAGTGCAAAGGAAACACCCTCACAATCACCAACGTATCGTTGTCGTTGATGAAGTTGAATGCCCAGCTCAGAGCCTCCTGACTCGGCGTCTCTCCGTCAAAACCCACCACAATGGTCCTACTGGTATCACTATACACAAAGGTTTCGCTCTCTTGAATGAACGTCAATTGATATTTCGGCACCTCCACATTTGGGGTGCAGGTATTCAAAGTGACTCGTTTTGTATGTTTGTGGTGGTTTTCCTCATCAAGATCTTTAAACACGTACGACATAGAGTTGTACATCGTGTTTTCCCTTGTTTCTGTGTCAGGATTGGCCTCGGGGTCAAACGTCAATCTTCCGGATATATCCACTGCATCCAAATCCTTGGGAAGTTCCTTTTCCACAAAGTCATCATCCTCTAAAACGGCATCAATTTGATTTTCATCATCCTCAAAATCGGAATCTGATATCATCAACGATGATATCGAGGGTAGCATTGCACCACTTGACATTTCTTGGGCTTTCACTTCTTTATCAATGACACTATAAAAAATCTCGGCGCTTCAACATCACTCCTCTCAATTTAATGTGCAGATTCCTTATTTACAAAGGCAAGGACCCAATCACGCTCTCAAATTTACTTACAAAGCCACAACACTCGATTATCAATCAATCTTACGACTCCCGGTTGAGAATTGATGCACAACCGGTCAACGGAGACGGATTTGGTGTTGGTTATTACACGCAGGGTGACACCTCCCCCTGCGTGTACAAGGCTATCACACCGGCATGGAACAACCAGAACTTGCAGAGGTTGTCGGAGAAGACACAATCCAAGCTGGTTTTTGCCCATGTCAGAGCTTCCACATACGGTGTTCTTAGTGAAACAAACTGCCACCCCTTTACCCACAAGAACTTGATGTTCATGCACAACGGGGGCGTTTCCAACTTCAACAAGATCAAACGTAGATTGATCAACGAGCTGGACGACGATTTCTTTTTAACCATCAATGGGTCCACAGACTCAGAATGCTGTTTTGCCTTATTCTTGACTTGTCTCAGAAGGAACAATTTTGAACCGAATTCAGGCGAGGTGTGTGATTCAGACACTTTGCGGACATCCCTTGTGGACACCATCCAGCTGATCAAAAATTGGGTCAATGAAGTGCCCGATAAATCGAACGATCCATCATTGCTCAATTTTGCTGTCACCGACGGAGAGAATATTGTTGTTTCAAGGTATGTGAGCTCAAAAACAGATGAAGCAGCATCCCTTTACTTCTCAACAGGGTCCAACTTTGTCGAGTTTGCACCAGGAAGATTCAAAATGGAGAGAATGAACAGGGCGCAGAATTTGATCATGATTGCAAGTGAACCTTTGACTTTTGAAAGAGGTGATTGGATTTCAGTTCCAACAAACTCTACCATTTCCATCAAGGGCTTGAACGTCCTTTTACATCCGATCATTGACGAATTCTACAATGACAACCCAACATTGACCAGATCGGACATCTATGCCTCCTCCAAGGGGATGATTGGGGCATATCCTGTGACCCAGGTCACAAACACCCAACTTCCACCCTTGGAAAGAGAGGGCCGCTCAAGATCAATCATAAGCACGTAATTATACCCCCAATAGAATGTTTATAAATATTAATCTTTTCATGGTATTTAGTCTAATGAATCCTATGTACACAAACCTCTACAAACCTCTAATCAATCATCATAATCATTTGCCGGCGGTTTCCCATTCTCACTTCTCATATACATGTCAATCGCAGTGGAAAAGGCTGCAAAACCTGCACAACCAATAACCGCATTGTGTGGTCCAGTCTTAATCGCTAAACCCCCACCAGTGACACAACCGGCAATGGCACCATTCCACAAATCGTTCTTACCTCTCATACTCTCAATACAGCACTCCACACCACTGAAATAGAACCCCAACTTGGCAAAGTTCTTGGCACTGGATTTGGTTCTTCCCCACATGTCTGACAACTGAATCTTCATCTGTTGTCGAAGTGGCAGATCGGAAAATTGTGAATACGATTGTCCCATAGGGGTATCGTACGCCATCGACGCCATAAAGAAACCAAACAACCCCCCAAGAACATACCCAGACCCTCCAGAAAGAATCGCTTTACCAGGACACGATGCAACAAATTCCATGATATATTTGGCACCAACCTCACCCTGCTCCTCAGGAGTCATCTCATTGTAAGGCTTCTGTGGCGATGGTAGGAAGGGATTCTGCATGCCGTTACTAGGCTTGTAGAGTTGAATCGATGAAATTTTTTATTCAAAGGCAGGTGCTCATGTGTGCAACCCAATCTTGTTCAAAACCCTTTGAACAAGATAAACAAGGCAACCAAGGAACCGAAATAATGCCATAAAGGCCACCAAATATAGGATAACGGAGAGAAAAATATAGGTTTGTTCTGAAGGTAAGATCGTGTCTTGATCCATCCCATTGGGAACAACTTGGTACAACCCTCCTGCATTGGTGACTAGGGCGACAATCACAAAGTTGCTGAACATCCATAAGAGCACAGTCATGGATCTAAAAAATGCATAATAAGTCTGTGTTTGCTCTTCAACACTAACAACAGAAGGAGAATCATCGATGGCAGTTGTCATCAACGTTTGAACCATTTTCGAGTAACCTTGGTCTATCTGTTGCTTGGTAGTAGGAATGACAATCTCCAATTCATCATCCTTTGACCCTCTTTTCTTAGCAATACCCAAGTCATTAACTTTGTCTTGACCCTTTGTACCCCATGATATGTCATGAATATTGCAAAAAGCATAAATGTTCAGCACATTCACGTAACTGGGAGACAAGAGCATATATTGGA
The DNA here is from genome assembly GCA_030563565.1 of Saturnispora sekii. Taxonomy (NCBI): domain Eukaryota; kingdom Fungi; phylum Ascomycota; class Pichiomycetes; order Pichiales; family Pichiaceae; genus Saturnispora; species Saturnispora sekii. Next base: position 8,020 of record JAJMJM010000041.1, read on the forward strand.
CAAAGCTGGTGAGCATATGAATCGGTTGTAAAAAAAGAATGAACCCCACCAGATACAAAACATATGTGGACAGCATGGCAATCAGGAAATTCCTGAACCTTGTTTGTACAAAAATGAAGGTCCAACTGGAATCAGAGGCACTTTCCAAAATGTCCTTGATAGATTTAACAGACATCCAAATTGTCGCAAAAATCATATACGCCATAAGAACAGCAAAAAAGATCACAATAACCAGATAGAATATCCTGGTTCCCTTTGGCTTATTCCCGAACGATAAGACAAACGTCGTTGTAAGAGAGGCAATGTACAACCAGAGGAAAAATACTGATAGTACGTTACCGGGACTAAAATCAGAATCCGATTCTGCCAGATAAGAGGTCAAAATTCTGAACACCAAATAGTAAGAGCCGAGAGAAAACCAGGAAACCAAAAGATTCAACAATTGATAAAAGAACTCAATCTGCAATGCCACCTTTCTCAGAATGGAATGATCAGTGTACCAGATCTTGTAAAAGTTGAAAATCGAATAAATGGCGGCAAAAAAGGATCCGTTCAACCATCTCCTTCTTTGGGAGATAAAATCATCCAATTGCTCAGGAACGTCTGTGTATGCCCCCGCCGTATTGATGTACTTTAAGATCCATTGTTCACCTGGCTTGGCAACCAGCTCAAAACATAAAATCCTATCCTCAGCCAGATACATGTTGGCATTGAACACACCATCATTGTTGTTTTTTCTCAAATCTTCTCCCTTTAGATATTTCTCCATTGGGCCACCCAAAAGAGCCCTATACCTGTAGGCACTAAACGCCCCCGGTAACACGGTAATAAAACCAAATACACTTTCCATGGGTTTATCTAAAATATTGGATATCTTGTACTCAAAGTTTTGAGCCGCAACGAGAGGATTTAAGAGCAGACGCATATTCTTGCCCAAACTGGCCTTGATTTCCCCACAGCTCCCAGCAACCTGTGGATTGTCCTTAAAACTTTTCCACAGTTTATAGAGGGATTTATTTTCAGGTTGGGTACCTACATCCAGCAGAATGATCACGTTGGGGTTCAATACGGGAGCAAAGGCTTTCATGGCCCATTTATGCGAATTGATCTTTCTTTGGTTTTGCTCCTTCAAACAAAACACCAATTGGATTGGTATTTGATTGTCAGTGGTCAGGGTGATTCTATCATCGTGGATTTTTGAAATACCCACCATGGTCGTGTATTCATAAATGTGTGCTACCACTTCATCTTCATTAATTTTATTCTTCGCAAAACCTTCCTGGTAAACCCCCAAAGCCGCCAAAAGGGCTTTAGACTTTGGGTTGATTTTTTGTCTACCGTCACTAACAATTGTAACAACAACTTTTTGCCACGAGTCCTTACCCCAAGTGGAGGAGCTCTTTAGACCGTAAAGATATCTTATATTCTTAAAAATACCCTTTAGTGTTCTTGCCAGAAGGAATTCGTCCTCGTTGTACATTGTAACAACAATCATCAATTCCGTCTCTCTTGGTTTGGTATAAAATCTCTGTCTTAACGAAAACAGCTTTGATTCAAACTGTTCTGGTTGGGCTGTACACGCCTGGAATCTCATAAACAGAAACTCTCGATCATTCTCTGTTAATGGAGTCTTGTATTTGTTCAATAGAATCTCTGAAACAGGACAATCCAAAATCAAGTTCCCATTAACCATACGGACCTGCTTTGTGGCAATATCTCCCATATACATATCTTCTGACACATCACCTATCAGCTCGGCCCTTGAGTATTCATTAACAGTATCTTTCACTGCTTTCGCATTCTTATAAGTTTCGCTTCGATCCAGGGTTTCCTCCTCGTCGCTTCTAAAGCTATTTATTTCATCATAATCAATCGCAAATGGGTTGTAGTAATCTTTCGTAACGTTGACAGGATAGTATGTGTTATTGAAAGTTGGAAAAGGTGCAAATTGTATATCATGCTCATCAGGCTCCTCATCTTCATCAAATTCATAACCACCAAAAACATCTCTTTCGCTGTAATTGTAGGGGTTCTCATGTTGAATACTTACCACATGCTTGTTATTGTACTTTCGATTTCGTATTGTGTCCAATTCCAACATTGAATCGTTGAATTTGGGTATCTTTGTGTGTAGAACATCTTTATCGTCACTATATTCGTTATGATCATCGTGTATAAATGGATTGTTCAAAGGAGTATTTAGATAGTGAGGATCACTGATCAATAGCCTACTTGGGGATGGCGATCTGGAGATATGGGTTCCATAGGGGGTCCTTAACGGGGAAGTTGATCTAGATCTATTACCAATCAGATTATCATCTTCCCTGTAATAAGCTTTGGGGATTTCGGCATTATCGTTAAAAGGATTCAGATCCGGCTGGTTTTCCTCATCAAACTTGGCCATTCTCTCAAAATATCGCTGTTGAGGCGATTTCTGGATATTCGATGTATCATTTCGATGATTTCTCTGTCTTGAGTTTTTTTCGCCCGCCGAAAAGCCAGCAAACGTGTCCTCAATCTCATAGTCGGAATAGCTACTGGGTGAGTTTTCACTCCTGCTCTTGGGAGGCATCAAAGCGGTATTTGTCTTTAACAAGGACTGTTTATACAAATTTGAAGAAAATATGCTCATGAAAATAAAAGAATGTGTGATATAGAATTTAGTATAAATAAAGGATGCATTAAGCAGATAATAAGGGATACATCAAACAGAATTGAAGTATTTCAAAAAAGGATCCCAGTAAAGACCTAAAGCGGCACCTAGACTAAATATAATCCCAAAGCACAAACCGATCAAGAAACTCATCATAACGGACTTCCACTTTATGATAGGCAAGTCTGGCAAACTGGTCAAGAAACTGACCATAAAAAACTTTTGATCATTGTATGGAAAGTACCGTGATCCTAAGAGCAAATCGGCCCAAATTGGCTGGCGCATGACAGTCCTCTGATGTGTGAATGCATCAAAAGACCATTTTGTGTGGTAATTGCCAATACCACTGGTACCAATTCCACCAAAAGGAGTGGAATGACAACCGGCCGTCATAAGGAATTCGTTAATTGCCAAGGAGCCAGAACGAATTCTCTTGATCAGCTCAATCTCCTTTTTATCGTTACCAAGAATGTAAAGAGCAAGAGGTGTGTCATGCTCATGAATCACTCTAGAAACGGTATCTTCAAGGGAAGAGTACTTGATTATTGGTAAAATAGGTCCAAACAACTCATCATTCATCAACGCATCATTCCAATCCACATTGGTGACAACTGTTGGCTGGATAAACTTATCGTTTTCTGAAACTGCTCCACCAAGTAATATTTTACCCTTTGTCTCTTTCAAATAAGTGGTCAATCTGCCAAATGCATTGTCGTTGATCAAGTGAGCAAAGTCACTATCGGGAGTCACATCTTTGTATGTCTTGTTGAACTCTGTTTCCAGAGCCGTTATGAATTTATCGTAAACCTGAGAATCGATCAAAACATAATCAGGAGCCACACAAGTCTGACCAGAGTTTGTGAACTTACCCCAAAGCAACCGTCTACATACAGTGCTCAATGAAGTGACTGATTTTGTCACAAAAACTGGAGACTTTCCACCCAATTCAAGGATCGTAGGTGTGAGAGTCTTAGCCGCCGCCTCCTGAACAATCTTACCCACTCTTGTTGAACCTGTGAACATAATTTTGTCAAACTTAACATCTTCAAGCAATTCAGTGGCTTCTTGAACACCACCATTGACCACAAGGACATGATTTTTGTCAAAGATGGAATCTATCATCCTCTTTAAAACATTGGTGAAGTTTGGCAATTGGTCCCCAGGAAGTTTCAAGACAACATTGTTTCCTGAAGCAAACGCGCTGATAAAGGGTGACAACGTAAGTGACAGGGGGTAATTGAATGGAGAAATGATTAAAACGGTACCCAATGGGATCCTCTCAATTTTGATATCTATCGTGGAATAGGCGCTTGAGATGGGCCCGTGAGGTTCCACCTTCAACAAAGACTTAATGTTACTAATAACATGGGACAACTCCCCTAAAACGATAGAATATTCTAATGCCATGGTCTCAAAAGTTGGTCTATTGAAGTCTTCTTTAAGTGCCCTAGCTAAGGGTTCGAATCCCATACAAAGCAGTCTTTCCAACTTTTTTAAATATTCTCTTGTTAGATCCACACTACGGTGTCTCTCTTCAAAGTTTTGTTGCAACACAGCAACAGATTCACTCAATTGAGTCATGATTAAGGAGAAGTAGGGCAAGATTAGCGAGAAAGATTAGGAATCAGCAACTTTCGACATCTTGATGCCCGGCAAAAGCTGCTCAGCAAGATGTTCAGAGAGAGCAAAACCCATTGAAGGTGAACTTCACACCAGTAGGCCCAAAAGCAAGATCCGCCTTCCATTCACGAAACATTGGTAGTACCATTGAATTAGATTCATCCCACTCCCACTCTTTTTGTGCGAAATAGGCCCTCACAGCGTCCTTAGAGCCACCTGTAGTAGTGAAGATATCAGCGTCCGCCAGACGGATCCATTGCTTGTGCATATCGGTCTTGTTTTGAGAAAACTTAAAATAGACCTCTTTGAGATAATGACGAACGTACTCCAAGACCCTGTCTAAGTGGCCATTCAAAAAGTCAATGTTTTCAACTGGTGTATACAGTCTGTGAATCAAGACTTCCGAAACACTATATTGTTGATTGACTATTGTAAATGTTTCTCCCAGGGTGCCTTTGTCAATGTGAATTCCGACATGGTTGGGTGGAATAGTGAAGCTTTCGCAGAAAACTCTTGTTCTTTGAACAAATTGCGGTATGGACGATGATTGAAAATGGCATGACCGTTCGTTGGGGTTTTTAACAAGTAATGGATAAGGAAAGTACTTTGGAGAGTCAATGAAGCGTTTGTAATCATCCAAATTAAGAAACTTTTCATTCTCTTTCAATCGAAAGGCATCTTTGTCGCTTATAAGACTTTGAGGCCCATGCTTGTAACAGTAGAGAGCGGCAAATGGATAAAACCCAAATTTCTTATAGTAATCCCCAACAATAGAATAGAGAATCCAATATCCATCATTAACATTATTCTGATGAATGAAATCCAAAGTCTTCTTAACGGCTTCAGGGGAAAGATCCACCCTTGGATCATCAACAAGAGGTATTCCACTTTCATACATTTTAAAGGTGTAACCAAACAAGATTTCCATCAGCCCGAGCTTTCTATACTCAGGATGGGTGTTAACGAATGTCATACAAAGATCTTTCTTTCCCTTTGACATCGACTTTCGCACGGTGATCATCAAAGAGGCAATAGCGACATCACCATCCAAGAGGTAAAACTATTGCCAAGGAAGCTAGTAGGCTTCAAAAGTACGGCGAAATGTATCGACCGCTGATTGGTGATTTTGACCACCTCCAAAACTAGTTACAATCCCATCAATAACTTTACCAAAATCACCAGTCTCTAGTAAAAGAATTGATTTCTTTCAAACTGTACGCCTTCGTAACCATTTGTTATTCTCTTGATCTTTGAAAGAAGTGGCCGATTGGAGGTAGATTAAATCCAACCATAGCCGCTCATCCACTCAGCACAAAAGAAGGAAAAGAGACGATTTATCAAATATAAACATGCTATTCACTCGTATGAGCCAAATCCATTATATGTCCACTTAATACCATCAATAGACCCATCTTTCCATTCTCTCAACATGGCCAAATTCTCGGAATTGGAATCATCCCATGTCCACTTCTTCTCTTCACCAAAGAAATCACAGACAGCCCTTTTGGTTCCCTCAGAGGTGGTGAAAATGTCATTATTGGAAAGCCAGATGTTCTGGTAGTCACTGGACGTAACGTTTTCCTCAAGCTTATAGTAGTTGGACTTGAGATAATGACTAATGTACTCGTAGAATCTCTCCAGATGGGATTTCAAAATCTCATGATTCTCTACGGAGGTGTAGAGTCTTTGTATCATAACTTCATATGGACCATAATGCTGACTCAAAATAATGTATGATTCACCCTCCTCACTATTGAGATGCAAACCTACATGCTCTAATGGTTGGCCATAGAAGTCCAACATCATTCTCATTCTTTCAATAAATCCAGGAATAGTAGTGTACTTAAAATTACACGACCTTTCATTTAAATCAGAGGAAATCAATGGAAATGGAATGTACTTGTCACCATGGATGAAATGCCTGTAGTTATCCAAGGTCAAAAATTGCTCATCATCCTTGAGCATGAATCCTCCCTCTGCCAAAAGCTTATCCGGCTTTTCTTTGTAAAAATTCAACGTCTTAAAGGGATGAAATCCGAACTTTTTATAGTAACCGGCAACAATGGAGTACAACACCCAATAACCATCGGAGATTCCATTTTGATCAATGAAGTCCAAACAATCTTTGACGGTATCGGAAGAAACAACAAATCTAGGGTCTTCAATACCTGATTCTCTATTTTCGTAAAGATTGAAAATGTATCGAAACATGAAATCCATCAATCCTCGCTTTCGATATTGACTCTTGGTGTTGACTGCCAATATGCATATATCTTTTTTCCCGACTACGGAACCCTCTCTGATCAACAAGCACAGTGAGGCAATGACTGCATCCTCATCCATCAGATAAAATTCATGCCATGGATAATCGTTGTTCTTAAAGAAATTCAGTTCAACCTTGGCACTTCTTTCGGGGTTGCCAAGAAATTCACCAAAGGCCTCTGCGGAGACCCGGACAATTTGATCAAGATCCTCAAAGTTTCTCTTTATAGAGTTCGCCTGCTTTAAAGTAAACACCATTTTGGAAGGAGAAAGTTATCGGAGATTTGGTTAAAGTTGTCTACTTTGTATCTCCGCTAAGACTTTCCCAATGGGGTTTCGATTAGTCATCAAATAATTTCCTCTAACTATTCAGAATGGCCATTTTGGTAGGAACCTAAACTACATTGATATTCTAGATTGGCCGATCAAGATGAAATTATGTCGATTTTTATATTATACAGTAAAACTTTTTGAAGATTATCGGGATATCAACTATAGGAATAATATCCATTATGGGTCCATTTTAACGTCTCAACAGATTTATCACCCCATTCTCTCAACATTGCCAAATTTTCGCCATTGGTGTCATCGTATTGCCATCCTTTAAGCCCACCAAAGAAATTACAAATCACTTTCTTAGCTTTCTCGGTTGTAGTAAAAATATCATTCTCACAGAACCAGATGGCCTGTTTATCCAATTCTTGTTCATTTCCTTTCAGTTTATAGTAAATGGACTTGAAGTAGTGGCTTAAATAAGCATATATTCTCTCTAAGTGTTTGATCAAATCTTCTTCATTTTCAAGAGAAGAAAAGAATCTTTGCACCATAGCTTCGTAAGGACCAAAATGTTGGACTACTAAAATAAACGTCTCACCGCTATCATCTTTGACGTGGAGACCAAAATGGTCCAGCTGTTGATCAGCATTTTTCATCATTATTTCCAATCTTCCTACACAATTTGGGATAGTGGAACATCTGAACCCACATGATCTTTCATTCTTATCTTCAGAAATAAGTGGAAAAGGGATGTATCTCTCGTCGTTGATCAATGTTTGATAGTTGTCCAATGTGACAAATTGCTCATCATCATTTAGAAGGAAGTCTTCTTTTGATAAAATGAGCTTTGGATGCTGTCTATAGAAATTGAGGTTTCTAAAGGCATGAAAACCATATTTTGCATAATAAGATTCAACAATACTGTAAAGAACCCAATAACCATCAAAGATTTGAAGATGATTTAGAAAAGCGAAACAGCCTTCAACCGTTTCGGGTGGTATTTCAACCACAGGATTGGCCGTAGTTGCATCACGCTGCTCGTAAACGTTAAAAACAAATTGAAATAGTAACTCCATCAATCCTTTTTTTCTATATTCCGGGTGGGTATTGACTGCAGTGAAAACAATATCTTTCATTCCAGAAACACTTCCATCTCTTATAAGTAAACAAAGAGAAGCCACAACAATTTCACCATCCATGATGTAAAACTGATGCCAGTGTGATTCAGTTGTTTTAAAAACATACGTCTCCCTTTCAATGTAACCATCCAAATCACCAACAATCTCCTTAAAAGCTTCACCAGCCACCCCCAGAATACCATCAAAATCATCAAGATTCTTTGTGATCGAATTTGCCTGCTTTATGATAAAACCCATTGAAAGACCAAAATAGGAAAACGACCACACAAAATTGCCGAGCGGATTCTGTTCTATTCTTCGGTTCAACCTTCCTGAAGTATATCAGAGTGGCGATAACAAGCCACACCACATCGCATGCGCCACAAAACTGGCTTTTGCTTCGTAACCATTAAGAAGTGATAGGTATTGGTGCTACTAAGCGATATTGATGGACAATTTTCGGAAGGTGATGAATCCATCAATAATCGTTCATTTGTCAATTGACTGACTTGTCTTTTTTTTACTTCCTACTTTTTAGAGTATGTTGAAATATACCAGACAATTGAGTCAGGAGGTGAAGAAATATATACCACCATCTCAGAAGGCCGTCAAAGAGCACGTGGAATTCGAAAGAAAGAAGAAATCGAGAGAGAAATGGGCCAAGTACATTCAATATAGTGTTGGGGGATTGGTTTCAACTTCGATCTTGATGTACTTGTGGCAACCATGGAATCCATACTCAGAGCCAGTGAGTAAAGAGTTAAGAAAGGGATTATGGGAAGAGAGGGACAAGCATGAGGATTATTTGGAGGCATTGAAATATTATCAACGGGCTCTAAAGTCAGCAAATGAAGAAGGTATGAACCAACTTTCATTGAAGTATACTGGTATTGTATTGAAGGTAGCAGAGATGTATCAAAATTTAGGAATGACTGATAGGTTGGCAGAAACTTATTATAAATTAAGTGAGTTCATTTTTGAAAACGTAATGGAGGGCAAGAACCCAATACAAGAGGGAGATCGAGATTTGCTCATTGACAGAGATATCATTGTGATCACCCGATGGGCAATGTTAATGGAAGAGCAGAAAAAAACCAATTGGTTGGAATCTGTTGAAAGGGAGCTTCAAGATAGAATGGGATATATTGAAAATCATGAAATCCCTGCAAAATTCCCATGGTTATACAAAGACCAGGATACGGATAAAATGAAAAACCCGGATCTCTTGGAATTGCTTCACATTTGGTCAAATCCGGCTTTAAAAAACAAATGGATCGATGACTATGTTCCCAATGAGGAAGGCAAGGACTTTTTAAAGAGCTGGGATATATTGCGGTCTTTCAATGATAAAGAGTGGCCTGCGTGGATCCATTCCTACTTAAAATTGCGCCAATACTATGCCGACTTAGAAATGAAAAAGCATAACTACCCTCAAACCATCCAAATTTTACAAAGCAACATTGTGTGGTCCATCGTGGGGGATTTGGATACCACTACAGGAATAAGTACACAGGTATTGAATTTAGCTTCTTCATTGTTTGAATTTGGTCAATTTTCAAAATCAAAGCTAGCAATCGACCGTTCAAAAGCCATTTACACCAAGCTATCCCAGGTCCTAAAGGATAAGAAGGGCCAGGATGCCACTTTGGCCATGTCATACTATTCACTTGGGGTGTTATACCAACAGGAAGGAAACTTGAAAGATTCCGTCGCCTTTTTCAACAAAGCCCGAGATTTGGCGTTGGATTCGGGGTTAACCCAGATCATTGAGAAAATCGATGATCATATCATTCTTGCAGATAAGATCGAGAGTTCAACAGGAAGTTGATCTATTTACATTCATATTATACATTTCCCAATTAATTTTTCGAAATTGAATCGTTACTTGAATTATCAACCACATAGTCATTGAATTGATTGAAACTATGGTCTTTTACAAGAATATCATTAGCGCTGTCATTGTGGTAGAATTTTTCTAGTCCTTGATCAAATGAATTCACGATTCCCGAGTCCAAATGCCTTTGTGCAACTCTATTTTTAGTATCTCCCCCATTCACCTTTACCACCTTCACCTTTATCCTGGATCCCCTATTACTTGAATCTATTAAGTGTGCAATTTCATTCCATGGATCTTCATCCAGCATCAGATAGAGGCCTTCAAAAACAACAACCTTTGTATCTTTATGAATCCACACACTTTCGCTTATGGGGTCCTTAGTTTTATGATCAAAGTCGGGAATACTTAATAGATCCCAATCGTTTCGTAGCAATAATTTAAAGAGCTCAACAACTTGATCGGCGTCAAATGTACCAGGGGAACCTCTCCTCTGGACTTGTTGAGGACTCAGCATCTCCAATGGAAGGTGAAATCCATCCATTTTTATATGTGTAGCAAATGGTCCCTTCGACGGTAATTTTGTTGTATATTCACAGATAGCATTGGCATTAGAAAAACTTCCGGGTATCCTACGAGAAATTTCAAAGCCTCCATCTGGTTCTTCCATTTCAATTGGATGTCTAATGTTTAATCCTTCTACTAACTTCTTGGCAATTGTCGTTTTGCCACTACCAGGTCCACCAAACATTACCACTATCAGTCGGTCCACCTCACCATTGCTGTTATTATCAATTCTGTCCACCAGCTCTTCCAATGAAAGCATCACAAAGTAGAAAAGAAAAAGATGGTATCACTGGATCAATGAAATCCGTCCGTATCGGGCAATTGTACACATCTTGCTCATGATGTACATGTAAATTAAATCTTTATAAAACTTTTAGACCAAATCGTTCAACCTCCATAAACGCACACGACCTGCTTCATTACCAGTGGCAACAAACCCACCACTTGGGGCAAAGGCCACGGTTGTGACCTTTCCTAAAGGAGTCATTGGAGTTGGCCAGTTCCTGAAAACCTTACAACTTGGCATGTGAACTAACCTGAGAGCATCCTTCTTGGCATTGGAAGCTATGCACATTACCTGAGAATCATATGAAAATTCAATAGATGTTATTCTTGTGACCAAATTCTCAACAGATTTTATCAAGATGTTACCCTTCATTCGATCATAGACGTTAACAAACCCAGTGTTGGAACCAACGGCTAGAAATCTACCATTGGGGGAAATTCTCACTTTGGTTATACCCACGCTGGTAATATCGTTCCAACGTCTTTCGATATCAAAGGTATCTAAGTTGAATTCCCACACCTCACCGGATCGGTTAATGATGATCAAGAGGTTATCAGGGGAGAATTCAAAATCCTGAAGTTGACCTTCCACTTTAAAACCGTGGACCAAGTGACCTGTTGAAATGTTGAGTAAATTCACCCAACCAGAACCCCCGGAAAGAGCTAAGAACTTCTGATCCTGAGAAACCTTGAAGTATTCAAAGGAACGTTGTTTATTATGTTGACCGTACATGTGTGACACCTTTTCAATGACACTACGGTCGATATTCCACCTGTACATGTATTTTCTTCTCCCACCGGTTAAAATGCTGGTAGTTCCATTGTTTGGATCGATGTGAAATGCACAGGTTTTGACTGGGGAGTTTCGGAGAAACAAAGACGTGATCAAATTATTATGCTTACCATCGATGTGATAAATACGGAGGGACTTATCAAACCCACCCGTTAAAAGTATTGGTTGTTTTGGATGGAAATGCATGGATTGAATCACTGCTAATGACGGTTTCTTAATGTTTGCGTCAATCAACCGATCGATATTGATATCACCTGAATTGAGCACCCTCTTAGAATCTGACACCAAGTTGTAGGTTTGGTTTCGTTGAAGAAAATTGATCAATGGGTTTGATGATGCTGTGATAGTGGTGGATTGTCTGTTTCCCACGGAATCGGTATATTGATTTTCACTCTTTTCATCTTCCTCATCTGAAGAAACCTCTTCTTCATACTTTGGTTTATTGGCCCACTTTGGAATTGGATAAATGCGCTGAAATTGGTCTCTTAAACGATTGATGTAGAGAGTACCATCGATTCTGTCCTCATCTTCAGCTGTACGCAATTTCAGTAATTTCCTACTGGAATTGAGTGAGACTTGTAAAAAGTCATCATCTGAATCTTCCCATGCATCCTCTTCTGAAGATTCCTCATCACTAGAAGATCCATCACCGTTATCTAAATCTATATCCACATCTTCAGCTTCTGAATCAATCATGAACAATTGATCATCATTCATCATTTCAACATCATTTTGATCCGAATCATTTCCATCCGAATCATCACTGACATCCGAAAATGTTGGACGGGCATTCTTTGAAAATGTGTCCAAATATTCATCTGGTTCTGAATCTGAAAAGTGGAACTTATCCAACTTTCTGGCAGTGTCTAATTCATCACCAGTCTCATAGAGATTATCGATATTTTTCAAGTTCTCTGCAAAACCATCAGCATCACCAAAAACTAACTTTTCAAGAAAAAGTTCCTCTTCATCTGGGGGAGCAACAAACTCATCATTATGATATTCATCCGCCATTGCAACTATGAAAAGACACAAATTAACTCTATTTACACATTACTGAAAAAAATTTTTCTACACTTTCAGGCGGTGCAAAGCCTGAGATGCTCATCTGCTCAATGTCATTACTACACCTTTTCCCATTGAAGTTTCACCATGCCACCAATGATCTCCCCAAAGGAAACATATTGCATCAATTTTTCTTCCTCTTCATGACCTTCGTCCAACTTAGCGTCTCTTTTGATGATCCACGCTCTCATGATATATAAGGAAAACCCAGCCATGAAATAGCAGAGACCAACAAAGATAGAGGCGGGCTGATACTGTGTAGGTGATGTTGGGCCATCCTTTTTCAAGGCCAAACCAATGATAGGGCTAACAAAGCCAAAAACTCCGGTTGCGATCCAGCAAAGAGACAATGCGACCCCCAACTTCTTCAATCCCACAATGGAGGCATTGATTGTAGGCATGGTAAGCCAAATTGTTCCCATTAGTGCTCCAACAATAAGTGCAAATGCAATGGCCGTTGCGTAATTTCTACATGGAATCCACATAGCCCAACAGAAGATGGCGACAATCCAGGACGCCAATATGGTGGCATTAATAGGACCAATGATATCACTGATTTTGCCAACCGATGGTCTACCATAGACGATCCCCACAGCAACACATGTAGAGACCACACTTGATTGGGTTGCGTTATACCCTAATGATCTTGTAAAGTCTCCCAAGTTGTACATCAAGACAACATAACCGAGCATTGTGAACATGATCCAGAAAATCATGCACAGATACCCAAAGCTTGTCCAGACTAATTTATCATAAACTTTAAAGACAGGCTTAATCTTATCATTTCTAGATCTCACTAGGCAAAATGCTATCAAATTCAAGCCAATGGACATGATCGCCTGTGCTCTAAGTGACCATCTGAACGATTTTTCTTTCAACAATTGACTCAAACCAATGTTGTAAAGAATCCCACCGGCACCACTTCCCGCAGCAGTTACTCCCATCGCCAGATTTCTTCTTCCCCCAGGTCCGCCCTTAAACCATTGAGGAACAACAATAACAACAGGGACAAAAATAAGTGCCATGCCAACACCAGCTAGAACACCCTGGGTACAGTAAATCTCCCAAAGCTTTGTAGAATAGGAGGCCATGAAAGTGCCTGCGAATTGGACCAACATCCCAACACCAGTCACCACCCTAAACCCCAATTTACCAACAAGTAGATTGATGAAAGGTGAAAACGCTAAACCTGACCCAAAAGTCAAGCCCCCAATTATACCATAATCGTATTTATTGGCCTCTGGAAAAACATTGTCAGATAGATAATGCTCTAAATAAAGCGCATATGCCGAGTTAGCACCCCAGCAGTTTGCACTGAAAATGAACACTCCAATCACCGCACACAGCCCCCAACCCGAAAACTTATCAGGTATGTCATCCTGCATGGCAGCAGCAGTCATCGGCTGGCCCTCCAATTTGTCATCGCTATAAGATGTTGCACTTCTAGACATCTCTTCAGATTCTACTTTAATCATTACTAAATCCCCTTAATATGTTGACAAACCAAATATTAGTCCTCTAGGATAATAAATCAAAGATCGTTTGATATGCTGACAAATGAGAGATGAATGCCCAGAGATAGGTTTGATTTCGGGTATCGCCATATTGGGAAGTGGAAACGCCGTGGGCTCAGCATTGATAAAGAAAATTTCTTAAGGCTAAAATACCTGTTTTCAAGATGAATTAATTTGAATGGCGCAGGGGTGTTGTGTTGCTCATCTTTTTGAATGTAATAGAATTTCTGAATTGGGATACTGTCCTGTATGCGATGTAATGACTTATGTCACGCGGTTTTTCTTATGGGGTGTGTTCTTGGCACTTCCTGCACGATTTTAAATGCTTAAATGAATGGATGAAATTGCTATATTCAAGGGCCTTAATAATTTTGCCAATTTGTCTAAATTTCTTCTGAATAATATGTAGTGTATAACCGTAATATATGTAATAAATAGATGTGATTGTGCATTCGTGTGACAAATCATTGGATATTTTTATTATCAGAGACCCCAGTCACCACAATGATGCTAATATGAATACTAAAAAAATGGTATAGGTTTGAGTATTCGATGTCTCCAATAAAGAACTATTATGATCTTGTGACCAACCGAGTTATCATGAGCATTTTACACCTTGGACCATTGCGGAATGATAGTGCCTCTTAAAATGTCCTTCAATGGTATTCTTATTTTGAGCATGTATTCCTCACCTTTACTACCGTCCAATTTGGCATTTCTCTGAATGATCCAAGACCGCAGCACACATAAAGTAACCCCGGCAATAAAATAGCAGAGACCCACAAAAATCGACGGAGGTTGATATTGAGTGGGGGAATCGGGGCCATTCTTCTTCAATGCCAAACCGATGATTGGGGAAGCAATACCTGAAACACCTGTTGCAACCCAACATATAGAGGCTGCTAAGCCAAATTTGCTCAAACCCACAATGGAAGCATTGATTGTCGCCATCGTAAGCCAAATGGTTCCCATTAAAGATCCAACTAAAAGAGCAAAAGCTATTGCCGTTGCGTAATTTCTACATGGAATCCACATGGCCCAGGAGAGGATTGCGACAATCCATGAAACACCAATGGTGAGATTAATCGGACCAACAACGTCTGCCAATTGACCACAAATGGGCCTACCAATGACCACTCCAATGGCAACACATGTAGAAACCATACTAGCATCAGTGGATGTGTAACCTAATGATCTTGTAAAATCACCCAAGTTGTACATTAAAACAACATACCCAAAGGTGGTAAACAAGATCCAAAAGATCATGCAAATATACCCAAACGAGGTCCACACCAACTTATCGTATATCTTGAAAATGGGTTTAATTTTGTCATCTCTAGATTTGATCATTAACAAAGCCAAGACATTGAGCCCAACACCCATAATTGCTTGAGCTCTTAAAGACCATCTGAAGGACCTTTCCTTTAGGAGGGGTTCCAACCCGATATTAAACACAATCCCACCAAGACCTGATCCAGCTGCAGTGAGTCCCATTGCCACGTTTCTTTTGGTGCTAAACCATTGTGAAGGAATCCCAATGTTGGCAACAGCAATGAATGCCATACCAAGACCACTCAAAACCCCCTGAGTACAATAAAGGTGCCACAGCTTTGTAGAGAATGAAGCCAAGAAGATTCCTACAAAGTTGAAAATAATACCAATGATGAGGACATACCTGAAGCCACCGAGCTTACCTATTAAATAATTGATGAAAGGCGCAAGAGCCAACCCTGTACCAAAGGCCAAACCACCAACAAGAGCATAATCAATTTTAGTTGCTCCTGGGAAGACCTCATTGGCTAAATAGTGTTGTAGGTATAGTGCATAGGCGGAGTTTGCTCCCCATGTGTTGAAATTAAAAATCGCAACGGAGATGATAGAGGTCAACCCCCAACCGGTGAACTTGTCTGGAATTTCATTTCTTATTCCCTGAATTGAATCCACAGTTGTAAGTTCCAGATTTTGGTCACTGTTAGAGAGATCAGATTGATCAAGAGAAACTTCTTCATAATCAAGAATATCTGATTTCGATTCTTCTATTATTTCCAAATCTTGGTCTTTCATGTATTAGATGTTTGAAGACCTCCTTCAATCATTTGGTACATGTACCACGTCCCTCATATTTAAATATATTTGAGATTACTGATCTGCAAACTCGATGGGAGTATATCGCCGAATGCCGAGCATATCCAAAATGATACAATAGCCATTAAAATTCGGTTGCGGCCGGCAACAGAGCGGCTGGAATTTCGGCCGCTCACCCGCATCCATATAAGACAGACATCCGTATACTCAAGTTAAACAAAAATGCCTTCTTTGGTTATAATTATATTTCTTTCTTTTTCAATCCTATTCGTATCCTACTAAAACCTTAATAAATCCAAAATGTTCGAAATGTAATGGATTATTAGATGAGGACTTTCACCCAATTACTCAACTGACCATCAACACCCTTCTTCTTGAATTGATTAAAAAGCGACCATTGAACATCAATTCAGTACTTTTCTCACCCTTTTTTTTCACATCAGTAACACGACTCCAACGCTATGTCAGCAAACCCCGGCAACTCTTTAAAGGCACTTAAGCCCACTCCTCCAGAGAGAGGATCATTTCCATTGGACCATTTTGGGGACTGCACAGAGCAGATGAAGAAATACATGAAGTGCCTCAAACTTGTTGGCAATGAAAATGCTCCCAATTGCAGATTATTGGCTAAGGAGTACCTCCAATGTCGTATGGACAACGAGTTGATGGACAGAGTGGATTGGAGAGACTTGGGATTACCAGAGGACTCCCCCAAGTAGAAGAATAATAAGCGACTCCTGTATATAGTGTACAATAAATTTAAAGAACGATTTAATGTTTGGCTGCGGACAACAGTTCTACTCTCTTATTGAGCTGTTCGATTCTCTTCTCCATTGTGACCAAACTTTCTGTCACCTTCATCATAGTAGCCAAGGTTCTAGAGTCTGCACCCGAGCGCTCCAAATTCGTCAGACAGGCTTGCATGACATCAAAGGTGGAGTGAAGTGAAGGCTCCACAACGTCGTCACTTGTCGACAGGAGAGGGGTTTCTTGTAATGAGTTTGCGGTGGAGGCACCAGCCACCACCCCGGCGGGGACGGCGGTGGGCTTCACCTTTTGTCTCTTTGGCTCCTGTTCTTCAGCCTCAGTTGGCTCGCCTTTATCACCTGAACAGTTCAGGGATGCATTGGAATGTCTTGCCAAGGCGTCCGATCTGGCAAAACCCTTACCACAGGATTTGCACTGGAAAGGCTTTTCCTTGGTGTGGATCTTAATGTGTCTCTTCAAATCGTAGCCTCTACGAAAGGATTGATCACAATCTGGGCACTTGAATGGTTTATCTGTGGTGTGAATCAAAATGTGGGATTTCAAGTTGTGTTTTCTGGTGAAAGTCTGCTTGCATGTCTCACAAGTGTACCTCTTTTCCCCCATCGTCACCGGAGAAGGCGATCTCAGGAGGTCCACGTCCTCTTGTTGTTGTTTATCTGCAAAATAGTTTGCCTGCTGATCTGCGCCCTCCGGTTGGCCTGGTTGACCACCAGTTTCTTGAGTAACCGCATTGTAAACTGCCACAGCTGCATCGGCTGCTGTGACCCCCTTGCTGAACGTAGAATTCGACATACTTGCTAGATTCCTTAACCAGCCACAGTGATTAGAGTGGCGCAAAAAAATTTCATCCTTTTTCTTTCGCCCCCTCACAGGTGAAAACCAGAGAATATGACCGGAAGAGAGTGAAATTTTCGTATCAGAAGCCCCCAAAATCACTCGATGGCAATACTATCATCAAAAACAGAGGATACCATTCAAAGAGAGGAAAGTCCAGGTTTTTTTTACACATAGAGTTGGTTTCTAGCTCCAAAGTGGCTCCAAAGTCTTCTTGAAGTGGCTGGAAGGATATGGAAAAGACAATCAGAGGGTCATTATCTAATATTGGATGTTT
This sequence comes from Saturnispora sekii, assembly GCA_030563565.1. Lineage (NCBI taxonomy): Eukaryota > Fungi > Ascomycota > Pichiomycetes > Pichiales > Pichiaceae > Saturnispora > Saturnispora sekii. The sequence continues at coordinate 25,971 of JAJMJM010000041.1, forward strand.
GGACAGTCCTTTGTCATTGGGATGGGGTTCTCAACATTTTTTTGTTAATTATCTCCGATACAGTCGGCGTGACAGCTGTGCAGATGAGCATATTTCTGTTTTTAGTATTAAAAAGAGAACAATAGGGTTCTTTTAGATAAGAATTAGATGATGATGATGCGGAAATTGATGGGATCCCAATGATGTTAATATCATTCACTATTTTATTGCTTTGAGCCTGTTTTCCCTGACGATATCAGTGCACTATAATAATTTATTTCATCAACACGCGCCATTCATTCATTTACTCTCCGTCTGGGATTTTTGCTTATCTAAATTGAGTGTGTTCAGTTGCCTACACATCGATGATGACAACCTCGCTATCAAGGAAGCGACACAGGGCTTCAGACTCCTCGGTGAACTCCGGTTTACCAACGTTGAGCAATTTGGGCGCTCCCCAGCACCAACATCAGCAATTGCAACAATCATCACAGCCCCACAATTTGAAGAAGCCCCATATTATCGATTTGGACTCAGATTCGGAGAATTACATCTTCAATGATCCAGATTTTAGACAAAGGGAAGACATAGATTCTGCGGTGGAATTTGTGGATTCTCTAGATCTCCACAAGCAACCATCAAACCAACATGATTTGAACGAAAACCAGCATCTCTTCATGATCGATTCGGATGAAATGTCGTTCAGTCCTGATCCCTCGTTGATTCAGAAGAAGCCAAAACCACGAACAAGGCATTTGTCGCTCTTGTTGAAATCAGTCAAGAAGAAGTTCAACCATAACACCCTTTCGATATCCCCAAATTCTTCAACTGATTCAATTGATTTGAAAGCATCATATAAAGGCGGAAAAAAGAGAACAAGGTCTCTACCTCAAGTGTCATACTCCACAATGATATACAACCCCTATTTAAATAGGGAATCGATCTCAATGAAGATCGGTGAGGTGAAAGCTTCAAAAATCCCCCAAAATTATACCTACTACAATAATGACACAATAATGAATAGAAAAATGTCTTTCCAACAAGATATACCCTACATGCAGAGACCTTTACTTGTAGAAGAAAAAAACTGCGACGATAAGGACGGCCACTATATTGTAAAAGTGGGATCCGGATTTGCCAATGATAGGTTCATTATTAAGGAGTTGCTTGGTCAGGGAACTTTCGGAAAGGTCGTTAAGGCCTTTGATACCCAGGCAAACGAAATGGTGGCCATAAAGATCATAAAATCTATCTCTAAATATAGGGAAGCCTCAAAAATCGAACTACGAGTCCTCACAATGTTAAAGAAACATGACCCAATTAACGAATTCCAATGTATCCACTTGAGAGAATGTTTTGATTACAGAAATCATATTTGCATTGTGACTGATTTGTTAAAAATATCTCTTTACGATTTCATGGAAAAGAACTCGTTTGAGCCCTTCCCCGGTTCACACATCCAGGCTTTCACTAGACAAATGTTGAGATCGGTGGCATTTCTTCACGATTTGAATTTGATTCATACAGATTTGAAGCCAGAGAATATCCTCCTCATAGATGATAGTGTAGAAAAGAGATCAGGAAAAATGGTGCTAAAGGATCCAAGAATTTACACAATTGATTTTGGTTCCGCAATTTTTAACGATGAATACCATTCCAGTGTGGTTTCAACTAGACATTATAGGGCCCCTGAAATTATTCTTGGAGTGGGGTGGTCGTTTCCTTGTGACATGTGGTCATTAGGATGCATTCTCATAGAGTTACTTACCGGTGAGGCTCTTTTTAAAACTCACGAAAATGATCAACATCTAGCAATGATGGAAAAGGTGATTGGCAAAAGAGTCGATTTGGGTATGGTTAAAAATTGTTTGACATTATATTCTAATGGGGTCAAGCCCAATTCTCGATTCGATGCCAGTGTTGTCGACATTTTTGATCATTCCACTGGGGAATTAAAGTTCCCTTCAACTGCTATGTCCAGTTCCAGCAAAATAGTCAAAGAAGTCAATGCTTTGAAATTTCTGGATGACCTGGTTTGGAATAAAGTGGGTAATCATAAAAAGGGTGATAAATTTTGGAAATATTTTGTTGATTTGGTCAAGCGAATGCTTGTTTGGGATCCCAGCCAAAGGATAACCGCTAGAGATGCATTAAACCACAAATGGTTCACTAGAGGTATCAATGACGAGGGGATAAATTAAGAACGGTATTCGATTGTTTATTTGATGTATATTATACATAGGCCAGAGGCACATGGTTTTTTCTAGTTTGCAGTTTTCATAATAGTTTTAGTTTTTAGGTTTTGTTTATTTTCATTGTTTTAGATTCATCAAGGTCATTTCACAACCGCCAAAAGTAGGGAATAGTATTATTTCATTTATTTCGTTCACAACAATGGGTAGTTGATATTTCATTGCAAGTTTGTTGATAGCTTTGTTCTTCAATGTAAAATAATGGAGTTTGTAATTGTAGTTAACAATACGAAGTCCATCCAGGAGGGGGTTCATAAATTTGAAGGAAAATCTATTATCAAAGTGGATCCATTCCCCCAATTTTATAAATGTAACTGGTCTATCTTTATTACGTTCCATTTGTCTTCTAACGAGAATCTTCAATCCTTCGGCGGTAATAGTAGGTTCAATCATACAATGGACCATTTGAACATTTGTTGCTTTTTTTAACTCGTCAATAAGACTGAAATGATTATCTATGATACCTGTATTTCTAGAGTCAAACATTCTAAATTTGTGATGGTAATTAATGTCAGGTGATACGTGGGATATTAGTTCGAACAAACATCTGTTGATCACTATGGGATGGAAAATATCAAAACTGGAGTTTCGAATTTTGATTCTTAGACATCCCAACTGGGGATCCACTTCGTATTCAATCACCTTCTTAAATTCAGCAATACTAGATTCTATCTCGTTCACAAAATTCTCAACTTGATTGTGTAAGGAACCCAATTGGTGTTTCACCTGAGCATTTGTTTTCATAAGATACCTTAGTTTATTTCTAATTGTTAAATGTGGGTCCTTATTACTCGGGTCTTCCACCCACTGCAAACCATTATCTGTAGCGTACTGATAAATATCATCTTTGGATACCCTGAGCATAGGTCTTATTATGTTCAAACCATGTGACATTGATCTTTCGTGCATTCCCACAAGACCGAAAATGCTTGAATTGTGCATTAATCTCATGGCCATTGTCTCCAGCTGATCATCTCTATGGTGTGCCAACAGCAGGTCTTTGATAAATATTCTTTCACAGAACCTTTGTAACAATTGATATCTGTGATCTCTGGCTTCTCTTTCCAACTTGTTCAAGTCAATGTCTTGCAATATGGGAAGAATTTCATGCCAGATATTATACTTGGAGAGCATATTATGGACCTTCTCAGCCTCCAAAGTACTCTCTTCACGTAATTTATGATCTATCGTGATCCCATAAATTGTACAATTTGATGGTTTAGTCCTCATCAAGAGATCTATCAACACCATGGAGTCCACACCCCCACTGACAGCAACTGCAATACTACTGGGGAATCCTCTCGGATAGAGGTTATTCAGCACCCTTGTGAATTGATGTAGCATCATACCAAATAACCTTCTTTTTCCTACCTGTTTCTTATGAAGGAAGAAACAATCGAACTGTTGGAAAAGATAGCTCGACAGACCGCACAACTTACACAGTCGATAAACACCACTGTGGATCAGATGGAGACAATACAAAAGCTGGGGGAGTCACAGGCGGGCTTCTTCAAGGCCGCCCACACCGTGTTTCAAAACAGAGAAGATAGCAAGTAGCATTATCGTTTAAATCGTATATACATATAAATAAGTTTAGTCCTTCAATTCACCGGATTCAACAACCTTCAACTCCGCTCTTGGCTTACCGGATGGGGAACCTTGCTTTTCGATGGCCTTCACAGTTTCAAAACCTTCAATAACTTCACCAAAGACAACGTGGTGGCCGTCCAACCATGGAGTGGCAACAGTGGTAATAAAAAATTGGGAACCGTTTGTGTTTGGACCCGCGTTGGCCATAGACAATTGACCTGGCTTGGTGTGCTTGATTTGGAAGTTTTCATCTTCAAATCTTTCACCGTAGATGGACTTACCACCAAAGCCGTTGAAATGGGTGATATCACCACCTTGGACCATGAATTGAGGAATAACTCTGTGGAAGATGGAGTCCTTGAACCCAAAACCCTTTTCACCCGTGGCAAGAGCTCTGAAGTTCTCAGCAGTCTTTGGAACAACCTTGTCAAACAATTCAAAGGTGATACGTGGTTGCTTTTCACCACCAATAGTGACATCAAAGAAGACCTTGGAGAGGGATCTGGAGGTAGTAGAGAATTGTCTAGAGAACATCTTTGAGAAGAAAGGGGTGACGGCCAATTCGCCACATTTTTCACATTACGTAACGCTGTAAAAAACAAGTAATAATGCTCAGCCGAGTTGGTCCAATAATGTGCTCAAAGCAAGATCCAAATGAAGCATGTGTTCAGAAAAGAATTGGAAATCTGTATATCCGTTGTTAAAAATATGGGAAAAGATACCAAGAGGACCAAAAACGGTATGTCTCTTCCAATCCTTTTTACTTTCGTCAATGAATATCCTATCAAAAGATCTTAGTCGGATGTTAAAACCTTTGATCATTTGAGCGGTTTTAATCTTATTCCACATCCGATACCACGGATAATCAATAAGAGTCTGACGTTGGAGTTCATTCAAAGATTCATCAAAATTGAAAGATTTTGTTGAACCTACCGATAGCTTGCTTTTTATTGATTGAAATAGGGATTTCAATGTTTGGTTGGTCCCATTCACGGGTTTCTTCAGCCAATCATCTGGTATAGCAAGTTTTTTAAATCCAAACTCAATAGCATCAAGATAATCACCAACTTTCAACTGCAGCAACTCATGCTCACTTAAATTGATCACCACTTTGCCAATGTATTGTGCCAAAATGTTATGCAACTCCAAATCTTCATCAAACATTGCGACCCATTCCATGGATTCCCTCATTCCACCGCGATAGGGAACAGGATCTACATTGGGATCGTTGGAAAATCCCACGCATACGGAAGGAACGCCCAAGTTGTACTGGAACATCGAGAAGTCCGACATGCCTTGGATGACGCCCAAAGTTCCATTTGTTTTAAAATAATCCAACAAGCTGTATTGGAAATCATCTCCCATGAGAACATCGTTCATTGTGCTCCTCAATTGGTCATAAAAGAGCGGATTGGACTCCAAGTTGAAATGACTACCATGAACCCCACTCAAATGGATATATCCTATGACATTGGAGGATATCTGCTTCTGGTAAAACTCAACAAACTCCGAAGACCCCAATAACCCCTCTCTTGTACCGTCCCATGCAACCAACCTGATTGTTTTCAATGGTTTCCAGCCTTTCTTGACCAGCTCATTAAATCCCCGACTCAATTCCATCATCGTAATCAGACCTTCACTTGCCCCACCCTCGCCTAAAGAAGCGCCAATTATGATTTCCTCGTCGTAGATGACGCCAGGAATAGTGGCAACGGCGTTGGTAACCGACTTGATTGTTTCTCTCATCGTCACCTCAATTTCAATATTCCTCGCAGATGGACCGACTGCATTTGTCAATTCCAAACCTCCCAATCCTGATCCCTTCAATTCATCAAGAAGAACCATCGCATCCTTACCATTTACAGCCAAAACGGGAATTTGGGGTATATTATTTGGAGAGAGCCTTTTGGGAGACGACCTTGATGACCATCCCGGAGTGGTTGGATCTCCCGGATGCATGTATATTAAATTCCCTGTAAACTGTTCAATGAAAGTGGAGTTTCTTGCAAACCCCTGGGGAAACTCGTGAAACCCATGAGCAACCGTGAACTTTCCATCATCTCTCGGATCACTATATAGTATGATTGCCGATGCTCCCCTTTTTTGACCAGTTTTTATCTTGATACCTATGTCCCCATCACCAACTCTAACTAATACTATCTGGCCCTTGACCTGAATGCCAGTGGACTCTAAAAGCTCATAATCCTCTTCAAGTCCATAATTACCATAGACGTAGGCGGAGTTGATATGGGCATCAGCAGAGTATGGAGCAATAAATGCGTCTAAATTTCTACCCTTGTACGTGATAGTATAACCGATACTTTCCTTGAGCCAGACATTGTATGTTTCCCTGTGAACATTAAATCCACCCAGCTGGTTAAAATAAGACTCGATAAACAGGTGATTCTTACCTATCGAATGATCTGAAGCCAAATACAATTCCATATTTCTTTTGGTGGTATTGTTATCCGCCAACTCCGAGAGATATATTCGAGAGCACTCTTCAAATGTTAATGTTTCACCATGGAACCTTCTTAAATCTCTATCCAAAGATGATCTTGGTAGAAAAACCAGATGAAATCCAAAGATACAAAAAAGACTGAATATGGCAATTATTATGAACCGATCTCTCTTCAATTCCCGTATTGCCATATTTGCAACCCCCTTAATAGATGCCGCAATAGACTCTGTTATACTCTCTCTTCTTGATCTGGGCCGAAATAAATATGGCTCAACTGCGGTTCCTACTGCATTGGGATCGTCCGTGAAATGCTTGACCTGGGTTGCAACAGTGGGTTCCGTTGAACGGGTTAATCTTATTTGACTGAGTGATGCTAGTAAAACCTCATTAATATCCCCCGTTAATTGGTTATCTGTGGCCCGCCCCGGCTCGGACACCACGGGCGACAACAGCGGTTGTATTTCGGTGCTGTCTATGGACAGCGTAGAGTTGAAAGACTGCTGATCCATGTCTATGTAGAAACGATTAGGCATACAATAGGAAGTTACGTAATCACGCTCATGATTTATCAAAATCCAAATCTAAGGGGTATCTAAATGAAAGGTATAAACAAAAGAAATCTTCACATTCTTGTTCTGGAGGGAGCCCACCGCTTAAAAGCAACTTCTGCAATGTAAAAGTTATTGATCATGGCAATCAAATCGCCATCTTTCAGAAATTGGTTCCAAACCGGTTTGATGTCCTCGTCATCAGCGCCCTGGACATAACAAAGAACAAGCGACTTTTTCACTGCTGAAACTACCCTGTGGGTTGCTGAAAAGTCCACCATATTCTCCGGACCATCCGTGCACCACGTACCCTTATTTGTTTCTCTAATAATCTTAATTGCAAATTCAGCGTGTGTAAATGGAGGCCCCCGTGAATACAATACTAAGTCCGCGGAAAATTTCAATCCTGGCTTCACACACCATCCTAGGGTTTTATAATGGTGATACACCGCATAGTCAATGATGAATTGGAATCCGAGTCTATTCACCAAATCTGCCATTAAGCGATTTAAATCCCAGTTAGCAATTCTAATAATGCCCAAATAATAAAGGAATATTGCTTCATAGGGGGCCAATTGTAAGTATTCCAAGTTTTTGACGTTGTTGAAATCAATTATGACATCTAGATCTTCGTCGTCTAAATCATCGGGTATTTGATCCCCTTCTCCCGGTAGAGGAGAGCCGGATCGTTGTAAACTGTCCCAGGTTTGAATATTGATTCCCTTGGGACCTTTATGCATCTCATCCTTCATTAATGTCAACCGATTTCTCTCTCTGGTTAACAGTGCCTGGTCCTTTTCCGACAATTGGCCATTGTGAGATCTTTGCTTCAATTCTCTTTCTAGAACCAAAAACGCGTCTCTTTCCTTCTTCCATGAATCTCTGTACATTCTTCTAGCCTCGGTAATTTCCTCGCTGTATGTTTCGTTTGTGCCATTGATACCATTGATCATTAGATCTTCATTGAGTGCAGGGTTGCCCGTGTTCACATTCGTCGACTTCTTTTCCAATATTGTGGCGATTCTCTTCTTCTCCCGAAGCATCCAGGTGGGTTCACTTCTACTGAGATTACCCTTACCGTAAAAACCACTTGACCAAATGTAGTTCATATCGTCTAAATCCTTGATCAAAAAGCGGCCTTGTTCAAAACTGGTCTCGACAACTCTCGATTTAAAAAGAATTGCAGGCAACCAGGTTAGAGAGTCCAGGATTCGTGACAACCTCCTCAAAAGATTGATTAACCATATCCGGATTGATTTCAACTGATGGGCCAATAAAGGTACTTTATTTGATCTTCTGGAAACAGGAATTATTTCCACAGGCAGGCGTGGTGTAGTGGGGTGATGCAATGGCCAGGATACAATGTTCAAAGGTAAGGGCCTGGGGTATGTATAGCTATTCAAGAACTTCTTCGACATTGCCCATAATGAACAAGTGAAAATTATACCGGGGTCCAGTGTCATCGTAGGTCATTTCATGTTATAGAAATTCCCACAAGGGTTTACTGCGATACAAGGGTTACCACTAGACGAAGTGACATCAGATACCGTTGTAGCTAAAAAACTACCTCCACGGAACTCGTTGGAAGACGAGGATAGGGTCAGGAAAATCAGATCAAGGATCATCAGTTGTCAACTTCCGATTAATTTACAAATTCAATTTGGCTTCAATTACAAGAACTCCACCGTGTTGATTCACTCGTGGTTGCTCTTTGTTGATGAAGTGGAAGAAGGAGTTATGGTTGGGGGAGTGAAATTTTTTTTCTCAGTGGGAAGTTTAAATAGGATGCTCATGAGTGAGGGTTTCTAATCCAATGAGACCTTTCTAACAAAGTACTCTGTAAGGCTGCCACTCTCATCACCATAAATCCGACGTCTATACTTGGTGACCTTGATTCCCAAATCATATCGGTCCTTGACACAATCTTTCAATCTATCCCTTAGCTTGTCCAGACCGTAGCGCAGCTTTTGAACCTCCAGCGACTGGTCTCTATCTAATCCCACGAGAATCGACTCCACGTAGGAAATTTCTCTTTCCAACTTGACCCTCTTCGTGTCTAACTGTGAGAGCTGGCCCTCGTACTCATTTAAGCGCTTAGTAAGTGCATCCGGTGATGAGTTACTAGCGGGTGTGATTGAGCGAGATAGATTTCTATAGTTGGGATCCTGCTTGGGATCAAAGATTCTAGTTTTGCCAATATTCAGCGGAGCAGTAGCCTCCAGTGGTGAAGGGGAACTTGATGATACCGAAGTAGGGGAAGAAATCGAAGGCTGACGCACTGTGAATTTCCCAATAGTGGGTTTAAACACGGTCTCAGCTGCGGGAAGTGGATCACTTTTGGCAAGATCGGCAGTTAAAACATCGCTGGTGGAGTACTTGCTCATTATATCCTCATCGGAAGGTGCAGCAATCGGTATCACTTGTGGTGGTTGAACTGTTGCAAAGTCCCTGGTACTACCATTGAATTTTTCAAAAAGGTCAGAATCATCTTGGTTATCTGCCTCTTCTTCGTCACTGGAAAATGTCTTTATAGAGTGGTGGGAAACGGAGTTGACCAGTTTCCCATCATTAACAAACTTATCGTAACTCAATTCCAATTGTGCTTCACCTCCATCTATCGAACCGTCCTTCGCTTCCTCCAGCGCAGGTGCCTCACTGAAAACGTCTTCCTTTATCACTTGTGATGTGCTTGCAGTAAAGGATTCTCTTTCTGTGACTTCCTGAGTGACTGGGTCATAGCTCGATATTGAGGAAGATATCGACACGGGGGATTTTAGCCCTTCATTTTCATTTTCATTTTCATGTTCCATTTCATCTGTATTCACTTTACCACTAATTCCTTCCGGTCCTAGGTAGGGTATATTTGTCATCTCTGGTGTATGTTCGGTCATGATCGGCTAAAGACTTGCTACTGAATGTCTTGTTTTCATTTTACAAATTGATTGCTTCATAACAAGAAGGTTCGCTCAGTATGCTCAGCACGGAATTTTCTTTTCTGCTCTCTTCAACCACAGGATAAAGCCTATTCCAAAACCAATGCCACACTTTTTTTGTTACCAAATACCTCTTGTTTGGTCTTCTGGAATGCCACCATTTGGCCTTTGAATGGTCTTTACTGATATCTTCATTGTTGTTCATGGTTTCTTGAAGGTTTAATTCCAACTGTGATTCGGCTTTCTTTGGTAAATTGTTAGTCAGAGCAGTGAGGGTTTCAAAAAAGGGTAACCAGTGCACTAACCCAGTTTTTTCCTTAGCCAATGTGTGTTCCTCGTCTGTAATAGACTTCTGCTCGGAAACATTCAAATTTGAATGAAGGTACTCAATCTGACACTTGATCAACCATCTATCATAATTACTTGTTTGCCGCTCATAGATATCCCAATACATTAGGTAAACCGATTCTATTGACAAAATGAATTTCTTATATCGGTCCCATTTGCCTTCGTATGATCGAAACCTATCTATCGTTAGGCAAAGTTTGTTTAACGTGGTCATTGCCAATCTACAAAGTAAGTGATTTATAGTTTCACTTTTCAGCTTGATTAGTTCCCACTTTCTTTGAAACCATTCAAAGTAAATTTGATCTAATTCAGGTGGTATCCGTAGTATTATCAAGCTAAAGTTATCGCTCATTGACTGAAAGAGATCTTCGTTCGACCGTAGATGGTATGAGCATTGAATGGTTTTTTCTAATAGAACAATTCCTTTTTCAAAGTCAAAAACACCCAATTCGGTGTAGAGCCATGATATTATGATTGCCACGTCTTTCATTAAAGATTTGTTTTCTCTTTCCTCAATGAATTCATTTAACGAGGGCAAGAGAAGATTGTCAACAATCTTGCAGAATTCATTAATTAATCTTCCCTTTACCAGGTTGTAATTGCCATAGCTAATCAATATTAGTCCCAATAGATTGAGGATCTTTCCTCTTTGGATCCCATCAACAGTTGCTTGCACACATTGGATGATGTAACTCAAATCTTCCTCCAATTTTTCTTCCTGAGAATCCATAGAATTTGTGGTGGCACTGTGGATCTGTTCAATGAGTGGGAGAGAAATCACATGGTGGTAAAAATTCAGAGAGTCCATTGCAGGTGGGAATTTTTGAGACAAGAAGAGAAACCGATGAGAAGCAACTCGTGCTGAGCGTACCCAAAAAATCCGGGGATGTCAAAATAGACGATATATCGTTATACTATAGAAACTCAATGGTAACGCCATGATATCACAAAGGAAAGAGAGAAAAGAAATTTGGTGGCTTTTTGCGGAATAGTGAAATCGGTTAACAGTTTTTTCTTTGTAACGGCAAAACTACTTAAAACATTATCTGTTCCTTTGCACGGGCAAAAATATCTGCTGAATGAAGTCATTCCCTTACAGAGTTTCCACTTAATGCATACCATATCTCCGTCACACATGGTGACGGGAGGGACTTAGTGTATGCGATGGCCAAAACTTGATCACAAACGTTTGGATATATGGTTTCAAAATAAACGTACTCACTCTATAGCACATGTTGCCCAGATTCAATAATTAAATTTAGGGCGGCCTTCCTTATTTCTCTTGGCTTGAAAACAAAAGGTATGGCATGAATGTAATAGACTTTGGACCATCATAACTGTGGACAAACCAACTGGATATCTGTGATCATCTTCAAGAATTGTGTCCGCCAAATATTTGCGGTCTTGCAATGGCTTTCCTTTTGTGGCCTTGTAAAATACGAAGTGGACATGAATGTCGGCAAAACGCTTTGAAAACTTTTGTCACTTTGAGACTTCTCCCGTCAAAACCAAGCAAACACTCACCGACCTTGATTTTCTTGATCTACTTCCTTGATCCATCATATATAAATGCCGGTTCATAGCCGGGTATAAACGACACCTGCTGTTTAATTGGCGAAGACTAATCAATCGATGGATCACATGAAATCACCTCTGTTTTGAGGGGTTTAATTCGTCCAGCCATTTTGATAGGAATGCAATGCAATCTTGGAAAGTTTTAGATGATATGCAAGTGGGGGGTAGCCATCTATACACTATAATTTCACAGAGGAATTGGCTGCAAATTCTTGGTCCTGTTGCCCAGTAATTTATAAAATGCTCAACTCACGAACGAAAAGCGTGGATTAATGTGAAAGCAAGCCAATCAACGGCAATGTGTTGATGTTTTGATTATTGGCTTTGAAGGGGCATAAATGTATCAGCTTCTTCATTATTTGAGACACCCGCTTCACTACTCAGCTAGTATTTTGAGATGCAGCCACCTCTGCTCATCCAAAAAAGTACTGTTTTCTTCTTTCCTCTCTTAATAATAAAATAGTTCTAGTAGTATAGTAGAAACTCTAAAGGCAACAAAGAGAGTAGAACTTGCGTGGAGGAAAAGGAAGCCAACAAATCGCAAGACCTTTCCACAACATTACTTAAAGAAGCAAGTAAAGCGAAACAGGTGTCCGATAGACTAGGATCTGTCACAATAGGTTTAATAGTGGACACCATGATGATTAAAGGATGGTTCCATGGAAGAGGAATCCATAATCAGGCCAACCATAATGGCAATGCTCAGCTGACGAAACCCATACCTGTGATAAATCTTCAGCTTGTGAGCGGTAGCTGCGTTTTTCTGAGACAATATTCCAAATAATGTCTGAAATTTGCATTCAATGCTTTGGAATCCAATTGCTTTATTTTTGACAGTGAACAGAAGATTTGAAATTTAAATCATGCTGAAATTGTGAATCAAGAAGCTGAAGCACTTCGTGGTGGGAATTGGTAAGGGTTGGAGTGGAGACAACCTCTAGTCAGACGGATAACCACCTTTTGACTGCATAGCATTAAAAATTTTGTTACAAATAAGAGGGAGTCTTTAATACTATTCACCCCAGGAGGTGGTTCCCGCGTGGATTGAAGATACCTCACCTCTAACCCTTTTCAACTCTTTCCAAATTTATCAAAATCATTTAATTGGTGTTTATTCCCATTGATAATACCCAAATATTCTGACTTCATAAAAGAGGAGTGATGAAAAAGTTTGAGACAGTGATCCATTCAATTCAGATCTTGACGCACCTGAGCATTAACCTTAAAAACCCCTTTCAATCCACGTGACTTTTTTTTTTCCCCCTAATGACGCAAAAAAACATCGATGTTCACTGAAAAATTTTCATTTTCCTCTTCTCCTCACCACTCTTTTTTTTCAGTTTGCGTTAAACATCCTAAGCTAATAATCAAATAACTATGGGCGCTACTAGAGAAAGAAAGGAAGAATACTTCTTAAAATTGAAGGAATTGATGGGCGAATACAAGTCCTTGTTCGTTGTTGGCGTTGATAACGTTTCTTCCCAACAAATGCACGAAACCAGAAAGTCCTTGAGAGGTAAGGCTGTTGTTTTGATGGGTAAGAACACCATGATCAGAAGAGCCTTCAGAACCTTTGTTTCCGAATTCCCAGAATACGAAAACTTGTTGCCATTGATCAGAGGTAACATTGGTTTCATCTTCACCAACGAAGACTTGAAGACGATCAAGGACTCTATTCTTGCCAACAAGGTTGCTGCTCCAGCCAGAGCTGGTGCTATTTCTCCTATGGATGTTTCCGTCCCAGCTGGTAACACTGGTATGGAACCAGGTAAGACCTCTTTCTTCCAAGCCTTGGGTGTTCCAACCAAGATTGCCAGAGGTACCATTGAAATCACCAACGATGTTGTTATTTTGACCGCTGGTCAAAAGGTTGGTCCATCTGAAGCCCAATTGTTGAACATGTTGAACATTTCTCCATTCACCTACGGTTTGGTCATTGAAACTGTTTTCAACGAAGGTCAACTCTTCCCAGCTTCCATCTTGGATATCTCCGACGAAGAGTTGTTGGGTCACTTCACCTCTGCTGTCCAAAACATCTGTCAAATCTCTTTGGCTTCCGGTTTCCCAACCGTTGCTGCAGTTTCTCACCAAATTGTCAACTCTTACAAGAACATCTTGGCCTTGTCTGTTGCTACTGAGTACACCTACGAAGGTTCTGAGGAAATCAAGGACAGAATTGCCAACCCAGAAGCTTACGCTGCTGCTGCCCCTGCTGCTGCTGCTGCTTCCTCCGGTGCTGCTGCTGAAGAAGCTGCTGCTCCAGAGGAAGACGAAGAAGAATCCGATGACGACATGGGTTTCGGTATGTTCGATTAAATGTGTGTATAATTACCTATTTTTTAATCAATACCTCTTCAATCTTAGTTTTCATAACTCACTCCAACCCAGTTGAGTAATAAACTTGCGTAAACTCATGAGCTTATTTTCCGTCTAAACTTTTTGGAGAGGGGAGAGAAAATAGCATGGCCATCCTTCTTCTCGTCAATGTTTGCACACTTAGCAAAGAGATCTACTAAGACTTTCGGTAGAAGATCTGTGTCCTCTATTTCTACCACAGCCAGCTCCTTCAAGGGTACCCTCTTTGGGTTCTTTGCTGGTTCTACGATCACCGGTTTGGCCGCTTACTACTACCTGCTGGATAAGTACATTACCACTTCCAATGCTGTTGTCTCGGATGTTTTGCTTTTACAGAAGTCCATTAGAGACTTGGAAACTCATATCAGGGAATTGGAGGGCCAAATTGGGTCCAAGAAATGAGAATTTTAATGAAATGAGTTATTACGATGTCAATTGACCTTTATTTCTTTAATCTTGTTATTTGTCTTATATATCTTGATATATACATTTTTTAAAATTAGTCCTGTATTCATTATATGCGTTTATTCAGTCGTCTTTTCAAACTGTTCACTCTCTGATTTTTTTCACTTTACTTTATATTCTTTGGAATAATGGTATCGGGTGAAAAGCGGGGGAATTCTACCCCGCAGGGGCCTTTAAAGAAGCACAAGACCCATGACAAAAATGGGAATCCCTTAAATAAGTGTCAATATATAAACCCCAAGAAGAACAAACAATGTGGTTTACAATGTAGAAAGGAGCAAAAGTATTGCTTTGCCCATTTACAACTGTTAGATTCCATACCCAAGAATGATAAGGAGGTTAAAATGCACGAAGAAATACTGAAGGTGAATAAAAAAGAGTCAGAGGGTTCCAAATTGACCAAAATGGGTAAAAATGGCCAAGTGATAAAAAGAGTGAACTGTACGATCGACCCAACACATACCGTATGGGAGGATAAATTGAACTCACATTTAAAGAAATGCAATGTTCTCAAGAAGAAGCTTGAAATGGAGGATATGGAGAAAAACGTGGATTGGTTCACAAATGATTATAACGTCCAGGATTGCTCTGAGATTCATGACGACAAGGACAATATCGATAACGAGGAATGGCTAGTGTTAATGGATGAATGGTTGACTAAGTATAATTCGATGTTTGAGGAGGAGCTTTTGTTGAATGAAATCGAGTACACGCAGGGGCTCACCCATAGGTTTGAAGAGTTATCGAATCAAAAACATATCAGACAGCAGAGTAGTTTGATAGGTCAATTGGTTGAGCATGGACTGATCGGGAAGAATGTTCCCAGAGGTGTAGTTGTTGAATTCGGATGTGGTCGATCTGAATTCTCGCGTTATTTAAATCAAGCGATTGATGAAATCCATGATGGAAAGACACCTGGAGCATATCTATTTGTTGATAGGGAAAGTCCAAGGTTAAAATTTGATAATAAGATCGTTTCTGATACAAAAGATGCGTACAATGTGGTTCCAACGATAAAAAGATTAAAGGTGGATATCAAGGATTTAAAACTGGTTGAAGCATTGAAGGGATTTGAAAGGAGGGATTATATTGGTATTTCCAAACATCTCTGTGGTGTGGCCACTGATTTGACCCTCAGATGTCTAAAGAATGCCATTATGGATGACCAATTCAACCATTATAATTTCAATGGTTTTCTTGTGGCTATGTGTTGTAGACACTGTTGTCAGTATGACTGGCTACTGCCTGAATCAAAGGAGTACTTGAAGGAAAGGTTTGGAATTGTTGGCCATAACTTCAAATATTTCAGGAAGATGTTCTCCTGGGCCACCAATGGGGTCAATGACAAATTCTCCATGGAGGACACAGGTGACCATTTTACAAAATTAACATTTGCCCAAAGGGAGAAAATAGGGCTAAAGATGAGAAGAATATTGGATGAATCCCGTGTTTATGCGATGACCCAAGAGGGCTTTGATGTTAAGTTGGTGATGTATTGTAAGAGGGAATGGAGTTTGGAAAACAACTGTATGTTGATTAAAAAGATGTGAGCAAGATATCGCTTTAATTTCTATATTATTAATGTAAAATTCACCCACTTGGTCAATTGAATGATGGTGAGGTACCAATGAGCAACTATCTGAATTTCTTACCTAATGCCTTTTTTCTATGAGTCCTTTAGCTGGCCAGAGAGCATTAATAACTGGAGGTGCCACCGGGATCGGTGGGGGTATTGCATCGAAATTGGCCTCCTTGGGGTGCCAGGTTACCATTTTGTCTCGAAATGAGGAGATGTTGAGCAAAAAGACTAGGGAATTGAACGATGACTACCCCAATGATTTAGCTATGCACAAGTATCTAAAATTCGACTTGTCTCATCCCAACTCATTGGAACAGTACTTGAAGACCCATTTGGATTATGAAAATGTCAATATTCTCGTCAATTGTGCCGGTAGAAGTCAAAAGAGACTGCTAATGAGTACACCGATAGAGGAGATAATTGGGATCAACAACATCAACTTGATCTCCCCATTGGTCTTGTGCAAACTGTTTGTTCGAAGTATGTCTCGTACAGGCATCAAGAACCCCCATATAGTCAACATCAGCTCATTGGTTGCCGAGCATGGAATCAACCTTGTAGGTGCATCCGTTTACTCAGGGAGCAAGTCTGGTCTATGGAAATTCAGCGATGTTCTAAACGAAGAGGTCAAACTCAGCAAACGCGGCCAACATATAGGTATCCACTGTATACGCCCAGGTCATATCATCGGCACCTCGATTGGGTCTCAGGTGAGTGAACTGGGAGGGGTGGCTGGTGACGACCAATGGGACGTGGCGCGGGTGGCGCAGCATGTGGCGCATCATGTGACTGCCAATTTCTGAATCGTGCACATAAGGAATAAAATTTTCCAGGGCTAAAAATTTTCAATCCTCCACATGGCGTCTGCTTCTTCAACTTAATAATGAAGATCTTTACTGATATCTTTTCTGGTGATGAATTGTTATCTGACGCTTACGACGTCAAGGAAGTTGATGGTGTCATTTTTGAAGCCGACTGTGAAAACATTCAAGTGAAGTCCGGTGCTGATGTTGATATTGGTGCTAACCCATCTGCCGAAGGTGGTGATGACCTTGGTGATGAAGAAGGTGTTGAAACTGTTAACAACGTTGTCTACTCCTTCAGATTGCAACAAACCGCTTTCGACAAGAAGTCTTTCTTGACCTACATCAAGGGTTACATGAAGGCTGTCAAGGCTAAGTTGGCTGAATCCGACCCAGAACAAGTTGAAATCTTTGAAAAGGGTGCCACCACTTACGTCAAGAAGGTCATTGGTTCTTTCAAGGACTGGGAATTCTTCACCGGTGAATCTATGGACCCAGATGCTATGATCGTCTTGATGAACTACAGAGAAGATGGTGAAACTCCATTCGTCGCCATCTGGAAGCACGGTGTCAAGGTCGAAAAGATTTAAATATCGATTATATAAAATCTTGAATTTAATGCAACTTTTAATTATTATTCGAGTGGTAATGTCATTATGTGATTGATCATCTCATCCTTGGTGGCATCAGGATGGTTCAATTGCCAGATGAACAATTGGTCATTGAATGGCTTTAGCCATGGTCCCGGCTTCCTACCTAATAGTTTCAAGATATCCTTACCATTGACCAGTAAACTTTCGTTGTAACAATTGGTCAATCCAAGCTCAATGAGATGGTTATTGATGGCGTTATATTTGGTCGTAATAAGGTCAAGATTGTCAATGGATTCAAAACAATCCAAAATATAGTTGACGACCAAATTCAATTCCCAATGAGCTTGGTAGGGTAAAATGTATTTCTGTGCCATTACTGATCTTTCCGATGCCCCAAGGTTTGAAAAATCGATGGTGATATCGGTGGTAAATTGATCGCGGGTTCTTACCAGTAGAGACACCAAATTGCTATCTTTCACTGGCATTCTGATCCCGTTCAAAACACACCAAAATGAGACATAATTTTCTTTACCCTTCTTACCCATTGTGGCCACCTTTTCATCTTTCCAATAATGAAGAACCAGGGAGCTCCAAAAACTCACCTTCACCAGTTCATCCTCAAACTTTTTATTCATTATCTTATCGAGGAGGATCTTTAACCCACCGTTGGATTCATCCACCACCTTTGGCAGGTACCTGACAATTGTGCTCATTGATTGAATGGCATTCAGCTCTGATTCCTTGCCTCTCGAATCCAACCATTCAGGATAAACTGGGGTATCACCAACCCCCCAAATATTGCCAAACCCAACTTTACTCAGTAAGTCAAAAGCCAGAATGACATCTCCTTTCATGATGATCTTCTTCAACTCCACTCCAATTCTTTCCCTCGAAATCTTATGATCCAAAGCATCCTTAATTTCCCTTTGGGACATTGCCTCCAATGTTTTCTCATCAATTTTAAAGTTATAAGTGGCCGCAAACCGGATCAACCGCAGGCAACGCAAGGGATCATCCAAGAATGTCTTTTTAGGCTCCAATGGAGTCCTTAGAATCCCCTCTTGCAAATCTTGAATCCCCTTGCCCGTCCAATCTTCCACTTCTAAAGTGGACAAGTTGTAAAAAAGGGAGTTCAATGTAGCATCTCTTCTATGAGCATCCTCATAGGGAGTGCCCTTTTCAATCACCGGGATACGAGATTCCATTGAATAAGTTTCTGATCTCAGATTCACGAAATCAATGTCCAATCCAAAAATATGGGTCGTGCATGTCTCCAAATGTTTCGATTTGCTTGGGTTCATCTTGATCTTATGGATCTTCGATATTTGGGTATCTGATTTGGCACCCTCCAACCAATCTTTAAGTCCATTCACAAAAGTTTCCCCCGACAGGTGATCAATACCAATATCTATATCGTGGGAGGGATGATTCAACAGCTTGTCTCTAACCCAACCACCTGTAATACGCAATGTCAACGGCTCTTGATCTCCCTTCGCATGCGTGGTATTAAAATATTCTGTATAATCTCTCAAAACATTAATTATGCCTCTCTCCTTCTCGTCCAATTCCAATTTAGGCATCTCTTTCACCATCCTTAAACTTGAACTTAAACCCCGTTTAAAGAATGGCCAGTTTGGCATTTTAGAAGAAACGGGTTTAAAAATTTTAACCTCTATAGAAATATGCTCATCAATCAAAAGTCATCTTCTTCCCCGAAAATTTGACGTTCTTCAGCTTCTGCTCGGCCAGCCTCTTTGCTTCCCAAGAAGGATGGTTTGTACCCAACTTTTTATCCCTCTCGTCTTGCTGCTTACGTTTTGCAGCTTGTTGAGATCTTCTTTCCTCGAACCTCTTTTCCCTTTCTTCTCTCTTGAGCTTTCTTGTCTCGTACTCGGACTTTAAGCGCTCCTGTTCACTCATTTCTCTTTCTCTGTTCTTCACTACATGTTTTGCAGTTTTGCCGTACTTCCTCTCCCAAATCTTTTGACGTGCACGTTGTCCTCGACGGTTTTTACGCTGAGTGGTCAACTCTTGAACCAGCTTGTCGTTGTCAGCACCGGTTTCATCATCGGATTCCCCCCCGGAATAATAACCTGTAGCTAATTGTGGCAATTTTGGCTTTTTCGACCCTTTGTCTTCAAAGAAGTCATCGTCTTCTTCAATGGATCTCTTAGATGACGCCTGCTCTTTTTCTTCTTCTGGTTCCTCGTCCTCGGAAGGTTCATCGTCTGTGATTTCATTATAATTCACTTGGGGATCCAATTCCACCTCCTCCTCTTCATCCGAGGAAGCGGCAATGGCATCTCTGTAAGAATCAAAGTATGCTTCAGGATCTTCTTCCTCTCCGGAACTCACATCATCATGATCTTTTCCATTGCCTTGGTTTCTGTATCCCTCCTCACTTGATATACCTTGCATTTCCTCCTCTTCTTCTTCTTCCTCTTCCTTTTCTTCTTCACTTTCATCCTGATTCTCTTGATCTTCCTTGAACTCTCTGTTTTTCCTCTTCCACACAATTTCAAACCCATTAATTTCCAATTCCTTCTTTGTTTCTTTGTCCGCAAAAACCTTCGAAAGTAAATCATTCACCTCCTTGGAATTTGTTTTATACGGGTTCTTGTCCTTGAACGTGGAAACATACTGGCTGAACCATTCAGGAACAATGATGAATCCATTGGTCAATTCTGGATATAACTTGAGAATCACCTTGACTAACTTATGACGTCCATTGTCAAATAGCAGTCCCTTGTCTTTTGAAGTCAAAAGCTCATCAACTAATTTAATCTGACCCTCCACCTTGACATCCTTTGTGGATTTGAACTTTTGTGTAAACTTTTGTTTCTCTTTCTTAAGAACTTTGACAAGGGTCTTCAACAGTTTGGATTCAATGCCGTGATACTTACGTTCGAAAGCCAATTCTGACAACTGCTTGATTTTCACCTCCGCTTCATTTCTACTAATCTTCAATAATTTGTGAGTATTCTTGGCCTCCTGGTTATACTTATAAGCCTTGATAATTTGATAAGTTTTAGGATATCTCGACTTTTGGTTATGAAAATAGGCCTGTAAAAGGTCCAATTGGAACAAAACGTTGTCCTTATTATTCATCCCGTGGAAAGGATCAAAGGTAAGATGAAAAATTTCTATTGAATATCAAATTTTTTTCCAAATTACCCCATTGGGAAAAATAGCTCATTTGGTACACTTAACACAAATACATAAATAAAGAATTCAATATTCCACCCCGGATTTTTTTAACGTATGAATCTTTTGGGCTAAATTGTCCACCTCTCTGTGACCAGATTGGAGCACCTTGATAGCCTCCTTCCTCCTCACCCTCAATTCTGGATCGTCAATGCCATCCAAAGACATGATCAGCTTCAAGAGAGTCTCCTCTAGAAATTTGCTCTGATATTCCAACGCATCCTTATATGATTTGCCCTTTTGGAATTCAACCGGATCGATATTTGCATCCTTATCCTGTACCTCCGTTATTCTTTCAATCACTCTAGTCTTCAGTTGGCCAATCATTGGCAGATACAAGGTTTCATATTCCTTCAAAACCTTCTCAAGGGTTTGTTCTGGGGTCAATATCACCTTTTTCACCGCAGGCTTTCTCTTTCTTGTTTTACTTTTACTTGGTGTACTGGATTGGCACAATGACAATAACACTCCAACACTAAGAACACCCATGGTCGTCAATAGAGCAGTCTGATTTCTTTGGACAAATGAGGTTAAAGTAGAAAAATGTGGAGATTCCAATTGACCCAACATCTTTTCAACCACTTCTTCGAATGCAGCAAATGATGACATTGTTGGATTGGATGAAAAAGTGGTATCATATGGTGAGTCGAAATAATGATCTGCTCAGGATTGTTTGACGGTGTTGAGAAAAATAATGCGAAAAATAGTGGGAAGATAATGGAAAAAAATAGTAGGCAAAAGTCGCTATTAAAAAGTGATGTGAAAAGTGGTGGGGGAAAAAATGTACAAAGTGTACGGTATGTAATTTTTTCCAAAGTAACAATGCCCACTAAAGGTAATTTGTTGCTACTAAAAAAAAGAGGTTCGCTGAGAACTTAAAAAATTTTCCAGGCGACACCCCTTCTTCACTTGTTTTCAATTAAAATGAACGTTGTTGACAGAAGGAGACGTTTACCGCCGGGAAATGCATTTTCACTAGTTTTTGATAAAGTCACTTCTGTGGAAGAAGATGGAGAAAAGGACAAAAACTCTAAGTTGTTCATTAATTTATCTCATATACCCTCAGCAATTGGGTCCTGCTATTTACAAAATGATCAAACAATCATCTCAGTGTCTGTGTATGGGCCACGACCTAGCTTCACGAAAAGTTTCAACTCGCTAGCTCAGTTGAAATTGACAATCCATTCAAACCCGTTTCTCAGCTTGGATTCGATAATAAATAAATCAACGATTGAATCAACGTTAGAAACTTCAATAACCAATTTGATATTATTGGATCAATATCCAAAATCAAATATAGACATATTCATCAACGTCATTTCCATTTCCAGTCGGATCAACGACCTGGAGTTACTTTATTTAATCCACAACACGGTCAATTTAGCGATCGTTGATTCAGGTATTGGTATTAAAAATTCCCCCGCCTGTGGGATATACGAGGCTGACGATGGTAAAACAAAGATTCTCGTGAATTCAATCCATTCCAATAACTACACAAACGATAGCGTGAATAATGTGGACAATGAGGAACTGTTGGTCCTATACGCACCTAAATTTCAAGAACAATCCCTTGAGTTCGATGATTGCATAAAATTGGCGTTAAAGGATGCCAAAGAATTGAGATTGGAGTTTTCAAAACTGTATTTGGATTCATTATAATACTACTTTCTTAAAATTATTAAAATCTTTAAAATTATAAAACTGCCCTTGCAGTATGTCTAGGTAACTTGGATCCCTTTTTGTATGACTTGTCCTTCCTATTATTCACTTCAGGGACCTTCTCCAGTGTGCTGCTTTTTAAAACACTCCCACTTCTACTTTCACCAAAACTGTCAGACGTAACATTTGACATTAAACTAACACTAGAATTGACCCTTGTCATTCCAAACGGAGTTCCATTATCATCCTCCATTTCCTTCGTGTGGGCACTATTGGTGTCCCTTTCTGTGTTGCTCATGGCCAAAAATTGTCGGTAATTCCTATTCTTTCTCTTTGTGTGGAGTTGATTATCAGTTGACAGCCAATTTGCTCCTGATAAAGAAGTGGCCGTATTATTGGATGTCACTGAAGACATTCTCTTGTTGAGGATCAAATTGCTTGCCATCGTACTGTTTGTCATAACCGAGCTGACACTGCCCCCAACGCTACCTGTAGGCAACCCCTTGAATAAACTTATTCTAGGTTCAATGCTTATCGACATTTCATAAAGCTGTTCATTATCAGGTAGACTGTCAAAAATGGTCAAAAAGTAGCAAATCATCTTTCCATCTAAAGGAAAGTTGTATTTCACATCATTGAAAGATAAGACCTGGTTGATAATGTTGACAATGTTCATTATCTTGGTGAAATTGATTATCTTTGTATCAGGACTGAAGTTCTTGAGACTATCCCCTGGTACAATCAAGGTATCCATATTCCCATCGGTGGTAAATCTCAAATCCGAAAGGAAAACACCAAGGAAAGGTAAATAGGGCTCACCATCTTTCTCCATAAATTTCAAAATGTTTCTGTATTCGGAATAATTCTTCCCAATTGACATGAGACTGTCCATCTTATTGAACTTATTCATATAATTAGTTGGGACCATCTCCCACGTTTTCTTCAATCTGGCAACCGAGGTGGAACTCAACCCAGAAATGACAGCCGTCATAGATGAGAAATTCTTCAAATAAAGCAATTTCTCGGCTAAAGTAATGAAATATTTTATCACTTCAATACGGGATTCCTGATCCTTATTTCTCAAAATCATATAGGTGGTATAGTGTGTAATTGAATTGCAGTTTTTGATGAAATTGACGATATTTCTTGAATCAAACGATTGGAGATGGGCTGATCCACTTTTATCCTGGGTTTTTCTCTTCAATAATTTAGAAAAGTTGTAGGATCTGAATAACAAATCATTCCTATTAATCTTTCTATAATAAAAAGATTGCATTGCGGTCAATTGCTTGGCAACTTCATCAATGTCCAAATCGGATAACTTCACCTTACTAATTTCAGATGTAATTGGAGCCACGGGGATTTCGATAAAGTTCTCTGGGAAGAGGTTGAATGTTTTGTAATAGTCATCTTGAATGTTTTCACTGAGAACGTTGAACCCCAATTCCACCAATTCAATTGAAATTTTCGAATTGTCGATTTCACTCGTGAAATCTTTCCACAGTTGAAATAGTTCTCGAGAAGAGTACTGAACTAACCAATATTCTGAGAATAACTTTTGAAAAATGTTCAATACATTTGCCTGCTGGGGTCTCACCTTCTTATCTATCCAGATACCATATTCTTCATAACTCAATGCTTCGGGCATGCTAAAATGATATTTTTCAATCAATAATTCAAAAAACTTCAACGGGGTGGTGAAAGAACTAAACAACATTAGGATAGCGTTCTCAAATAATATATCCAGTTCCGTAAGTGGATCGACTAATTTAGCTATCAATCCCTTCACAGTACCACCCTTTAAGCCATTGAAATCATAAATCAAATCTTTTTCATCATCTTCCATATCCAAAAACCATGGCACCTTATGGGCGGCATTACCATCACCGTCAGTCTTCAAGATTCCTAGATTCTTTGGCAGAACTGTACTCATTTTCCTCCCGGTTGAAGAAAATAAGTCCATTTGACTCGATGTGCTTGCCAGTGTGTTATGCCTTTCGGCAATGAATAAACTTGCAATGTTATAATCCGAATTCATTAATCTGGTACAATAATTCAGAACCAACATTCTTTGATCCTTCAACTGGGTTAATGAAAGATTTACTAGTGACATCCGTTCCTTCATCACACGGATTGTATCCAGTAGTTTCAAAATTGGCTCAGTGGAATATAAGCCATCGTTGAAAATCATTCTGTCAATGAGTTGTAACCTTTTGGTAATTTTCTTATTGCACTTTTTAACCATATCTTTGTAAGAATCCCCTCCGATGTCCGTCAAATTCAAGGATACTCTGATATCATCAGGGTCAAGGCTCATTGCGTTGAAAACTTCTGGATCATCAGCCGCTATTGTTTGAGAGTCCAAAATTAGGTCCGATGAGCAAGAATGAAGCCCTTGTTTTAGTTGATTGTATTCAACAAACATGGGTCTGATAATTTTGGCTGTTGTGTCATAAAACCATTGGTTGGATTCATCGACATTGGATTGGGTATTCGAGTCTGTATTGGATATGATAGTATCATGACGGTCATTCTCCGACTTTTGAGCCAATTTATCGATGATCGAAAATACGGTGAAATCGACAGATTCTAAAGATTTCAAATAAGAAGACAATGGGTTTATTGTATGATAAACCATTGTCAACAGTTCCATATTTCTATTCTTTCTATATTCCTCGATCGATTTACCCTTTGGCACTGTCTCCTTCAAAATTTTCTCCAATTTATCTAGTTGAACGCCCACCTTTTCTTTCAATTCTTTCATTAAAAGTATCACATCATCATCCAACAATAAATTGGTACTATTCCTGGAATCAATGAATAGATCCTCTCTTAGATTGTTACTTCCAAACTGGTTTTTGAAGTTTCCGCCATCAAATTTATTTCTGACAAACCTTGGGTATATAATCGGTAGATTATTTGGATCAGTATTATTCTTTGAACTCAAATTATTGATCAATTTTTTGAGGAGAGTGCACACTTTTTCAATTTTAATTATTTGTCTTTCTGCCTTCCGAAGGTTATCAGGGCCGATCTTTAAAATTGTAGCTTTGTAATCTTCTAATTCTTTGGATTGGTTTAATTCATCATTTTTCTCCTTGAAATCGCTGATTTCAAATGAAATCATGTAAGTTTGGGTCCAAACCCTCCATTCCAAAATAAGGGATCTCAATCTTCTCATTAGAATAGTGAATTGATTCTTTTTCTTGTTAGTCACCAAGGTTTCTATGATCATCCTTGTTGCAATGTGGATAGAAGTGAGGAATTGGGAAACCTCGTTAAGGCCGTTTTTGAATTTCAATTTATCGTCTGATTTCAGGTAGTCAATGGAATCATTTAATGTTTTAACAAATTTGTTGAGCATATTGGCCCACTTTTCAATGTCATTTTCATCTGTGTAAAATTGGGAAGTGTCCATTGGTATATGAGATTCCTTTGGTATCATCATTTGAAGTGGTTGAGTCATGTTTGCTGAGGCGTTCATTAATTGTGCCTGGAGTATCTCTGCATTTGGCATATTAATCATTGAATTGGAATCTGAAGGCAACAATTTATTTTCGTATGAGGTATCTCTTGTCAAGGTAACAGGCAATGGGGTTGCCAATTCTGTCATCAATCTTCTCGGGTTCAAGACCTCATAATCTCTCGATTCTTCCAAATAATCTAACTGAATGAAAGGTAAATCACAAGAGTGAATATTTAAGGCCTGATTATAGTAAACGATATCATCATCAATTGTTATTTGAGGCACCCAAACGGGAACAAACTGGAATACGGGCTGTGAGACTGGGTTTGTGGGTTGAAAATAAGACACTGCCTCATCTGTTGACACCAAATGGACGGAATTTGTCGTTCCTTCCGTGAGAGCCTGTGAGGGTTGTCTTGACGAAAAAGAATCTTGGGGAATTGACTTACCTGAAGTCAGTGAACCGTGTTTGACCTGAAAATCATCGGTGGAGGAGGATAGATGTGGTGAATCGCCGATATTCTTGATTGTTGATATTGATGATGCTTGGTGGAACTGCATCGAGGGTTTTTTCATATTATGATGATGATAATGAGGATTTGAATGATGATGTTGTGGAGGATTATTTTTTCTCATCGACCTAGCGGGTGAGTTGTAGAGCGTGTCCGTTCTCGATCCCCCTAACGAAGGATTCACCGATTGATGCTGTTGACTCACAGGTGTTGAAACTGCTGATAACGATGGTGTCATTGGATCTCGCAATGACACGGGCGTTTCTTCTCTAGATTGGCCTTCGGTCAACCGAGAATTCCCTACAACCGATGCATAAGCAGCAGGGAACCAGCCCCTACTAACATTACCCACAGGGTCGACAATTATACCGTCCCACCAGATCTTATTAGGCATAGATAACACCTGAACGATATCATCTGGAGATATCGATAAAGTGTTGGGTATATTCTCATTGGAATAGTATTTGTTCACTACTACCGTCAATAAAGGTGTCACCTTCTCCATACTTATATTGACTGAATTGTCAATCGTAAATGACGCTCTGAGGACCAATATAATGGCGATGGCCGCTGAAAAAAAATAATAAAAAATAATAGGACGCGCGGATTATGTCAGCTGACATCAACTGCTGAGCAAGTTACGTAAGGTGTCATGAGCACCTAAGCCGGGGTGAAATGCTGTTATAGGGCCAAGGGTGGAGGGGAAGAAACGGGAGTTTACAGCATTCCATTTGTGCTGTTTTTTTTGTTGGAAAACAAAGGGAGGAGGGAGAGGTTGAACGGTTATTGTGATAGATGTGGTGTCATGTTGATGGTGGCGCATTGGCCCTGGGTCACATAATGCGCCACATCCTACCTCAGTAGAAATGGCCCTGCGGAAAATTAGTAGGCAATGAGGATTTTATGATGAAAAAACTGTGAAGTAAATTTGGCTGTAGAAAATTCAGGGGGCAAAGATGCAAACTGAAACCCACCACCAAGGATGTCTGCAAACATAGGCTTTTCGGCTATTTAGATATCATTTTCGATATAATTTTTAACGCTTAGCTTCCTCACAGTCTGGTAACTCTACTTCCTCCTCCACCGATGATCTCCGCCCTTTAGACCTACCTTTGTTTAGATGACCTACACAGTCACATTCGCAAGAACAAGCTGTTTTCATACCACCCACACAGTCACACTCGCAGACTCATTTTCTCAGTTTGCTTGGCACCCCTCCCCACCTCAACTTGTCTTCTAGACACTGGGAAAGTGGCAGTCTTAATGTGAATTACGTAACTTTACGTGGCTTACGTAAGGCGCTCAAACCCGACTTTTGCGCCGTACCAATCCGCTCATGAGTGGTCAATTGATCTAGCCAAAACAAGGCTAATGGAAGACAACTCGGGGTAAATCAAACTGGTAATGAAACAAAGTTATAAATACCTTGCAAATACCTCTTTAAGGAATAAAGCAACCCAACCCACGTCATTGCCGTAAATTACGAACCAAATACGTTCACTGATAAGTATGAAAAAATCAAACCCAATTGGGAGAGACCGCCGAGAAGAACCTCCCCCCGTATTCCAGTGCAATGTCTCTGTTTGACAGAATAACGTCTTCTCCCATGGCAGAAGACAGTTCAGATGACTATGCGTCCCCAAGCCAGATGGATTTCTCGTTACACAGACCACATAGGGCGGATTATCCAATACAAACTGCGAGGAGTTCTCACGGAGATAACTACAACTATGCCGTTCTAAATGACGATGTTCTCGATGAGGCGGCCATACTAAGCACCAGTGAAGACATGGGCTATTTGGCGGAGAGAGAAAGCAACTTTGTTGGATCAAGAAACTCCTCTTACGCATATTCTGTCGAAGATAATGAGGAAGAACCTATCTACGCCAATGCACGTCCAATTGGGGTCGGTACCAATTACGGAGCAATAGTGGACTCCCATTCCGTGAAATCGGTGATTTCAGACTCGACCCTGTTGAATGAAGCAAGAGAAGAACACACCCTGATAATATGGTGGAAACGACCATCGGTTCTAATGGCAGGAATTGTCATGTTTCTCTATGCGTTTTCAATGGGGGTTGGGCTGATGAGTGAATTGCAATTGCTGATTTATGCCATGTGTTGGAAAAGAAATGGATCTCCCACTAACTGTCAAACTCCGGAGGTTCAAGAAGCAAGTGCAGAGCTTCAAAAATGGACCTCGGGTATAACAGCAATTGTAAAGATTCTTATCTCGGCCAATATAAGTTCTCTAAGTGACATCCATGGCAGAAAGCCAATGATGATCTATACCTTCACCATGACCCTACTTTCCAGATCAGCATTGTTGGTTGTGTTCACACCAAGGTTCTTTTCTCCAACTGCATATATAATATCCCAATTGGTGGATGCCTTTGGAGGATCCGTGTTTGTGATGTTAGCATTGGTGAACAGTTACGTTGTTGATGTGGTTTATGAGGCAGATCGCTTACATTCCTTAGGTAGGGTTACAGCAGGGTTATTCTTAGGAATGGCCTCTGGTCCAGCTCTATCCTCGGTTTTAATCCTCAAGGCCACAGATTTACTCAAGTTATCGGTTATACTCATATTTTTATCAATGCTTGTGATCATCTTTGGTCTACCGGAATCCAGATCCAATAAGCTCAGAAAGAGATCACGTAGGGAATCAAATCGGTCGAAATTGCTATCAGTCCAAGAACCAAAATGGTACACCAAGCTGGGGTTGACGACGATCGTTGAATCATTCCTGTCTCTCAAACTTTTCTGGATAACACGAAAAATCCCCGGGTCCAACAAACTCGACATAGCCGCCCGGTTGAATGTCATCTATTTGTTAATAATTGAAATGTTGATCACCACATGTCAAATTGGTGCAAGTAGCGCTGTTGCTTGGTATTGCATGTATTGGTATGATTGGAACCAAAATGATTTGGGGTTACTTGTGGGTGTAGCCGCGGGCTCAAGAGCTATGATGTTGAACTTTTTCAATCCTTGGTTTCATTCCAAATTAAAGCGGATATTTGTTTACCATTCCACCTCGGTTGATTTCATTGATATCATCACGATATCTTTTTCAGCAGGGTGTCTTGTGATTGCGGCGCTGTGTGCGTGTATTTTCACCTCTCAAAAGGGGTTGTTTCTATACATTCTATTTGGGGCCTTCATGGGTTTAGCCACTCCTACGCTTCATTCCTCGATCTTGAAGTACAACTCCAATCCCGGTAAGAATGGGGCCTTCTTTGGTGCCTTGGCTCTGATTAGAAACTTGATCAACTTGGTTGCTCCCATTTTATTCTTATCCTTGTACGTCATCAGTTTGACCACCTGGAGGCCACTAATGTTTGGTGTCATAGTGGTGTTTGGAGCAATATCTCTCTTTCTCATTTGCTGCATTCGGGTTCATGACAGGTAACCAGAAATAAGGACTAATATCTATCACTTTATTTTATAAACCATTACTGCTCTAAATTCCCCTTTTCTATTCATAGCCTCTCCAAATTCATTGCTATTTCCCTCAACGAGTCCGCTTCGATTGTGTCTACCACTATATTGGGCACGTTGATCTCAAGAGATGTATCCTCGTCATCAATACCTTCTCCTAATGAAAGGTTCTCCATCACATCGTCTTCAAAAAAGACAGGATCTCCATTGACATCGAACAAGACTGCTTTTAAAGATTTTGGATCCTTGATTGAAATTGGGTCTGGAGGGTCCTCCTCTCGTTCAATCCATCCCAAATAAGGCGATGGTGGTGGAGACTGCATTTGGATTGGTCTGTTGGGTGGGATTAACACGTCTTCGTCAAAGTCCTCACTCTTTTCCCCACCAACATACTTCTCCGGTTTAATGTCAAGGTTGGTCTCTTTAAGTGACAATTCTCTCCTTGTTTTATTTTTCACGGGAATGTGTTTCCATCCTTCCCAGCACTTGACCCCAAACTTCTTCAACCACGTGGAAATGACGGCCAAATAGTTCAGATCTTCAAAATGCAATATCATTCGTTTAAACGACGGCAACGACGTGATGTGTATATTTGAGGGTATTCGCTTCATTAAACTTCCCAGATGGTCTGCAAGGTGGTCTGTCTCACTGGGTCCATCATTAGTTCCATCACTAGGTACCACATTATCCGGTTCTTCCATGATTTCCGCCTTCATCGCCTCGATCAAGACAAGCCATTCTTTTGGAACGGTGGTGAATAGAGGGAAATGATCTGTTGAAGCGATAATTAGCAAATTCGACTTCGACTTCAACTTCAACCCCGACTCCAAGGTGGGATCAGGGGTGCGCTGTCCACCGTCTAACCCGCCTTCTGTCTCATTCATGAAGCCACTGATAAAGAGGTGATTGTGAGCTCGAGGCTTAACTTTTCTATATTGCTCATGACTATAAGACTATTTAACTTTAATTACTTCTTTGACTTTTTGCCGGACTTTTTGTCATCCTCCGCAGGTCTCTTCTTTGTCACCTTTGGCTTGTTTTGGTCCTTGTCCTTCTTTTCAACAACTTGCTTCTTTTCAACCTTGTTTAGGTCCTCTGTTTGGTGGTCCTCTTCATCGGCACCCAATTCCTTCAACCCTTCCAAGAAGATGAGTTCTTCCTCTTTCCTGAGCTCGGTTTCCCTCTCCTTCTCCTCCAATGAGAGGTCTTTATCTGCAACAGCCTCCTCGGCCACATCTTCTTCTGTGTAAAGCTTGTCCACGGTATAAATTGGCAATGATGGAGAATCGGCCAACTTCAGTTGAAGGGATCGTATTTGGAACTTGTTCAAGAAGGAGGTGATCACATTCAAGTTTTCTCTCAACTTGTCCAAATCTTGGCCAAGAACACCCAATCTCAAGATCAAAGTGTTACCCATTGGCAAGATGTAACCGATTGAGGAAAGGGCCTCACTGTACGTCTTTTCAAGGAGGTCGATATCAAACCTACCCTCGGTGGCCATTCTGATCGTCAATGGTAACTTTGAGGATTGGTAGAAAGTCTTACCAAGCAATTTTGGCATCAAAGACACGACCATTGCATCGACAAAGAAAAGATCAAACTCCGATAGAAGACGTCTTCTCGATTGAAATGGTTTATATGTGGTCTTGAGATCCTTGACAGTGATGATCTTTTGGAAGTGTGGCAACTGCTTATCTTCGATTTGATCCAAGATCTCCTCACTCACAAAGTCATCCTTTGTGATCACACAAATTTTGATATCCTCATTGAAAGTACCGTTTGGAACAACAAGTTGCTCCACACGGAGAAACTTGTTGTCGTTAAAAAACTTGGTTGAAGACACTTGCAACATCAATGGTAACTCGTCGTCGTCATCTTCAAGAAGGTTCTGCTTTTCTGAGGATGAGTTTCTCTTTTGGTTCCATTTTGAAAGCGCAGAAACCGCCTTTTCTAGCACATCCCCCTTCAAAACAATGTCCGAAACCGGCGTAACTTCTTCAACGGCCTTTGCCACCTTTGTTGTCTTTGTATTCGACTTTTTACCCTTCACAGCGGTCTTTTTGGCCATCGTAATGCTTAAAAAGAGCCATCTCTTCACTATAAAAATTTTTTTTTTTCGGATTTTTTTTTTTCCTCATTGAAATGGCATGCGCCACGCCGTGTGGCGCAGATATCCCAGCTCCAATTTTTCCTTCTTCAGCACCATTCACTCTTCAATTATCGGCCATCAATGGTATGTTCAAGACAATATTGTGACCATCTATAAATTGATTACTAACAAATTATTCTTCTTTTTTTTCAGGGTAAAAGAAAGTCCTCCGCAAAGCCACAGAAGAAGGTCAAACAGACGTTGGATACCACATTCACGTGTCTCTTCTGTAACCACGAATCATCGATCTCTTGCACACTGGATAAGAAGACCAACATTGGAGCCCTCAACTGCAAAATCTGCGGTCAAAATTTCCAATGTCCAATCAATTCCTTGTCTGAACCTGTTGATATTTATTCAAATTGGATTGATGCGTGTGAGGCAGTTGCAGAGGAAGAGGATTCCCAATTCCAATCGGAATCAAATGAGGCCCCTGTTGGTGGGAAAGGTGAGTCGGAAAATGAGGACTTTGATGAGGATAATCAAACACCTTCATCGGGTAAGCCAAGAATCGTCGACGATGAAGAGGACGATTACGATTAACAATGTGTACAAGTATTTTAATTCCATATACAGTTAGAGCGGATTGTGTCTCTTGGCCCTACTACCCTTGCTTGTCTTTTTTGGCATTCTAGACCTTCTATCTTTTGTCTTGTTTGGCTTCACCCTCTCCTCAAACGCCACATCTTCCAATGGAACCTCCTGACTTTTTCTTGGCCTGCCCTTCTTGGTTAGTGGAGTGGTACTGTCCTCGCTCCTTTTTATTCTCTGTGATCTTCTCGGTGGCGAAGAAAGCAAGTGATCAAGGCGCTTGGTCTTGGTCTTGGTCTTGGTCTTGGTCTTGGTCTTAGCAGCGGTTTTTGTCTTGGTTTCCCCCTTAGATCTCTCCTTTCTAATCTTTTTGACCACCAGCGGCTTCTCTTCGTTGTCTGTAATGGCAGCCTCCTCTTGGTTGCCAATACCAAGATCTTGATCCTTCACAACAATTTCACCATCGAATTCCTTGCCTCCACCTATGAATTGATCCGCCTCCTGAACTAAGGAAGGATACACCCTAGGTAATTCGGAGCTGTGCAGGTCCTCCTCCAATAGATCATCGCCCGATCCATAGCTCAAAACTCGGTTGGTAATATTTACCAACCGTTCCTTCTCCCCTGAAGCTACCCGCGGAGTCCTCTCCTCTCTGGATGGTGACCGAGACCTGGTACGAACTGCGACAGGCAACGACATGTGCTCCCCGTCGTTAGCGTGATCATCCTCCTCCCTCGAGCGAGACCTGGACCTTGACGTCGACTTTCTTCTCAACAAGGGAATGTCCAGTAATTCATGGTCTTCCTTCTTCTTGTCGCCAGCATCCTCAGACGGCAATAAATCGATTGAGATATCAGGAACCGACCGGTCCTTCACATTAATAACAATGGTATCCTCCACCTCTGGGGAACTTGATCCCCTATCCAAAATTTCAACCTTAATTAGGTCTTTCCGTGATGGTGGTCTTGATCTGCGAAATAGAGAACCAAAAATCCCCACCTGCTTCTGTTTCTTCTGCGGTGGCCCACAAGTCTCCTCTTGATCATTTAGCTCCATAATGGAAGGCCCTTCGATTAAAAGTTCCTCGCCCTCTTCCTGCGTCTCTAAACTCTCCTCCTTACCTTCAACAACGGTCTTGTCGCCTGAATCACTTGAAAACAAAGAAACAATGCGCGTGATAATGGACCCAGTGTTAGATCTCTTTGTTCCCCTTGATAAATCACGCTCTGGCTCACCACCTTGGTCTTCAACTGGGTCATTTGGGACCTCCTCGGAGTCGTACTCCTCCTGAGCAATAGGAAGACTAT
This sequence comes from Saturnispora sekii, assembly GCA_030563565.1. NCBI lineage: Eukaryota > Fungi > Ascomycota > Pichiomycetes > Pichiales > Pichiaceae > Saturnispora > Saturnispora sekii. The sequence goes on from JAJMJM010000041.1 coordinate 59,721, forward strand.
CTAGAACAACTCGTGTAGGGATTTCATCCAGAATTTGAACTTCCGCACTCTCTAATTCTGCCACATCTGCTTTACCCTCTTCACACGTATTGTTAAGCTCTTCTGCTTGGCCATCATCAGCAGCCTCGATTTGTTGCATCCCACTGTTTTCGCATGGTTCTGGCAAAGAGTCAATCACCACAGGCTCCTGAATAATAGTCTCAACTTCTTCTGGCACATCCCCTTCGTCAGGATCGGACATCGCGGTATTCACAGATAAAGGATCAGATATGACGGCATCCTCCACCTCAGGAGTGACATCAAACATTGTGCCAGATGTAAATTGTACTAGTGGATCAATAACCCTCCTTATCCAACTCTCAGAGTGGAGTTTCTCCTCAGAGGGTTCAAGAATATCACCAAATTCCTCCTTGATTTCAGCAGGAATATCAACTTCCTCCTCATCTGTGACAGAATCGGAGTTGTTTTCATAGTCAATGTCATCATCCAACTCGACGTCTATTTCAGAAACGTCGTCATCCAATCCACCGGTGGCAATAATTTCTTCTCGCACATCCTCGGGAATGTCATCTTCACTTAATATCTGCTCCTGTGTGCCATCAAAGGTGTCTTCAATTTGAGCCTCAATTTCGTCAACATCGTCATCCAAACCACCTGCTTCAGCAATTTGGTCCTGAATATCTTCTGGGATATCTTCTTCCAGTAACTTTTCTTCTGATGCGACATCATCCCCAACATCGTCATCAACATCGGCCTCAATCTCATCGACATCGTCATCCAAACCACCAGCTGCAAAAATTTCGTCCTGGATATCCTCCGGGATATCTTCCTCTGTTAACTTCTCATCTGCAGCGATCTCATCCTCAATGTCAGCTTCAATCTCATCGACATCGTCATCAACACCACCAGCTTGAACAATTTGGTCGTGTATATCTTCCGGAATATCCTCCTCGGTCAACTTTTCTTCGAGTGTATCCACATCATCCTCAACGTCAATTTCAATTTCATCGACATCGTCATCGACCCCACCGTGTGAAATCAGCTGGTCAGCAATGTCCTCTGGGATGTCCAGATCCTTATCCACCTTAGTATCGTCATCATCCGGTGATGCCATAACATTAAACTCAACTACATCAACATCATCATCGATACCACCAGTGGCAATAAGTTGCTCGGCAATATCCTCAGGAATATCCATGTCGTGATCAATTCCTTGCGCATCCTCGTGATCTGCATTAATTTCGAGGACAATAGTGTTCTCCGCAGTCGCATCATTCAACTCATCTCCATTATCTTCATTGATGACTTCAAGTTGAATGGCGTCCATGTCATCGTCTATACCACCTGCCTCAACGATCATGTCCGCGATATCACTTGGAACATCTTCTTCCTCAATTTTTGAGGTTTTCAAATCCTCATCGTCAATCACGACCTCAACAGCATTCAAGTCATCATCCACCCCACCAGCCTCAACAATCATTTTTACAACGTCCTCTGGAATTGGTTCATCATCATCGCCGTCACTATTATTTTCTCTATCAGATGGGTTTTCACCTGAGGCAATATCATCCTCAATGAGATCAGCCTCCAGAACGGGTGGCACTTCCTCTACCTTCTCTGATGAGAACCAAGAATTGATAGAAAAGATGTTTTTAACCCGTTTAAAAACATTGGAAGATGGACTTTCATCAACTTTTTCGGCATCGGAATGTCTCCTCTTCAATGGATACACGTCATCACCCTCATCATTTTCAGGTAAATCGATGTCATCATTGATGTCAACCACCTCAGCAGCAAGACTTTCGGGGTTTTCCTCTTGTGTGACTTGGTCATCAACTTCTAAATTGCCCGCTTCGTCCTCCACTGGGACCTCTTCAACATGATTTATAGACTCTGGCACAGCTATTGTCTCAAGTTTTTCCCTGAGGATATCGTCAATGTTTTCAACCTCGACAATATTTTTCAATTCATCCGGTCGACCATCGATGGAGTCATCCCTAACAACAATTAGTTGGGTAGTATCGAGATCCTTCTCATTTTTATCTTCCTCTGGTACAATGTCGATCCAAGATGGAGTTGGGGACTTGCTGCCTTCAGCAGACTCCAAATAGAAGGATTGGTCAGCTAAAGACTTTTCGCCCTCAAAATTAAGATTAGATTCATTCAATGAATTGATGTACTCCTCCTCATTAATTTTAACTTGGTTGTCATTTCCAATAACAGATGATTCTGAAAGAGGCTCTGTTTCCGTGTTGCTCGTAACAGGCTTCAAATTTGTGCTCTCTTCATCATTTACCATCTTTTCGGTTGTAAATAAAGCAACTTTCGGAGCATCTTGTGTAATTTGATCATTTTCCCGCTCTGCTGTAGGAAGTGAAACCTCTGCCAGAGCATCCTCAACAATGTTTCTCTCTTCATCACTTTCACCCTCGATTCCTTTGCTGTGTAAATCGTGAATTTTCAACGCATGGCCAAGGGCATCTAAAAGCCTTGTGTTTATCATTGCAGGTTCAGGGGTTGGAAGTCGTGGAGGGGAGGATTCTTTAAAATTGATTGGGGTTTTTTCTCTCGTAACTGGGCGTAAACGTGAATCTGTTAGTTTGGGTTCTGTGGCAGGCGCAGCTTGATCGACAGGATCTCCCATAGTGGATAACTGATCTAAAAAGTCACCGGATACTTGTGGGGTATCATTAGAAGGAGACTGATCCTTGACAGAGATCAAAATCGTCTTTTCATCAGCGGCTTCGGCGACGGCGACGGCGACGGCTTCGTTGACTTCATGTTCAGGGGTTTCAACCTCTTCATCTCTGACCGAAATAACAACGGTCTTTTCGGGATTGGTTGTATCTTCGTCACTTTCCTTTTCATTAAGGGTTTCAATGGGAGATGCAGATTCTGATACCACATCTTCGATAATATCTTGCTCCATCTCGAGCATATCGCCCGCTAATTGTGCCAGGTGTTCCAATAAACCAATATCGTGGACTTCAGTTGATATAGCCTCCTCCTCCTCCTCCTCCTCCTCCTCCTCCT
>JAJMJM010000042.1:0-60660 GCA_030563565.1 Saturnispora sekii
TAGCTCGTTTTTCACCCCCGGTTCATCCGCATGGTTCATCGGGTTATCGTTATGGACATGTATCCTTTCAAGATGCGGGTAACACCATATGATAGCCCTATGTTGAGTCTATCCGACGGCCCTAATGGCCACGCGAAATCTCAAGAATGTCATTGGTCACATCTTCATTAAGCAATTTCGGGTTCATCGGGGTATCCTGATGGCCATGTATCCTTTCAAGAAGCCGATAACTCCGTAGAATATCTGTATGCTGGGCCGACCCAATGACCCTAATGGCGACGCAAAAACCCCATGATCTCGGTGGTTACAAATCCTTCGTACCGCTTCCCCAGTGACTTTCCTAGGTCTTTTTTTACGCCCGGTTCATCCTATATGGCTAATATATTGCAGCAAATTTGGCAGAACCGCTCAGCTGATTTGAAAGCTGCCACTCATATAAGATGTCTACTACATGGCCTCATATGATGGCCATAATACCCAGTCGATGCACTCATAATGTTCCCAATATAAGTTGGTTATAATACCCCTCCCTCTTCAGTCCATTTCAGAGTAAAAACAACCTGATCTGTGGTTCAGCTGACAAAAATATGGTCCATTAACCCCCATTCATGAGCTCACGCTTGTAGCTAAACGCTTGGAATTGAAAAGATGCGCTGGTACAAAGATAACATTTGGATCGGTCTCCCCATTTTTGATCATCAAGCCTCCTTAATTAAGAGAGAATCTCGTAAGTAACCCTTTGGTAACTCTCTCGTCACTCTTTGGCAGAAACCCATCTTCTGTCTTTCACCTGGGGCCTATACGATATTTCGAAAAAAAAATTCATTACCACACAAAATTTTTATGAATCTTCCTCAACATCTGAAAAAGTGGCTGATCCCAATTTTTATGTAAGCAATAACGTAAACAATAACGTAAGACATAGCGTAAGCAATAGCGTAATTCCCTCACTTCTTGCTCATCATTTAGTTTTTTCTGCGTCTTGTTCCCAGTTGCATCGTTCTTCTTCTCAAAATATCTCCACAGCCAACTCAATAATTCCATCTTTGCAGCCCCAAATTTGGCTCACCACGTCTTTCTCTACATCACTGGCTATTAAACGTTACCTTTTTCCTTCTCTTGTCTATTTACACCTTTCAGCTTAATTTGGTATTTTATCTTTTTTTTGTATACCCCACCGGCCGCTCGCGCCTTGGCTTTTTTTACTTAATATTCATCACTTTGTTTTCCTATATCCAACTCCTCGCCGCTGTTCGGTGTCCCCAGGTGTACCAGGCATCCCCCCCGCTTTTTCCAGAAAAGCTTAGACACTAGGGACACCAAGAGCACCCCCCTGAGAGTAAGGGGGCCCAATAAGGGGCAACTAACAAGCAGGAAACCATTGAGAAAGAATAATGCTCAGCGGCAATCGGTGTACCTCCACCACAAAAAGTGCAGACCTGAAATAAATTCACCAAAAGTGGTTTAATTTATCCAGCTAATTATTTAGGAAAAACTAGAAAATTTTTGCAAGATGCCGCCCTTAATCCGGTGTCATTTTCCCTTTTGTGAACAGATTTATGCCTTCTTCAATTCCATCAACACTTCAAAAAAATATCACTTTCATTTTTCATTTCCCTGTTTTGAGTTACATTGGGTTGCTGGTAACGTTTTCTGGTTTAGTAAAATGGGTTTCCACATTTTTGTATTTGCTTTGCCGCATATTGTTTGTAATAACGATGGTACCACCGTTGGTTTGATGGATTCATCCACTTAAACACATGCTCAGCATTGAAAACAATATTTCTCACCATTATCGTATTTTTCCATCAAAATCCTCCCAAAATCGCGTTGAATACACTCTCCTTAGCCTTTGGGACCACTCTTATACAAAAAAGAACGATTTTTTCACCTTCTTCCCCACTTGTAAATTGTCACAAAATATACTTAATTTATTAAACTTATATTTAATGATTAATATGCTCAGTTAATTTACAGTCGTCTGATTGGGTGCCTAAGTAGACTAATTAACAAACTGTTTTGTCACAATAGGCTCTCCCACTCCAATACAACTTATAGCCAAATTGGCACAAAATACTTCACTTACTCCAATCCAACATTATACCCAAGCTGTCAGTTCCTGTTCGTTTTCAAAGTATTACCTAACTCTATATCATAAACTGTACACATTCCAATGCCATTGCATCAGTGTGGTTATAATGGTTGAAAAGAAACTCAAACCATGTGAACAAAATAATAAAGCATATTCCAAACCGGTCAAACTACTCTCAAGTATCCAGACCTTAATCACCCACAAGAATTCACCTAGCAAGTGTGTATAAAAACAATTTCACCTTGTCAATACTCATATACTCTTATTTCTTGAAAGTTCCTAGACAGAAGTCTCTCATGTTCGATGTTGTCACGCTGATGAAAAAACCCAATTTTGGTGAATTGCACTAAATTGATAGTCTCAAGCTGCAGATTCAGGTTTTGGTTGTTATTTGTCCGTGATAATTCTTCAATCATTGTACGCTGGTAAGCCACCCTGGCTCTTGTGCTGCCGCCTATTATGTTTGATAGAAGCGATAAGACGTCACATCACTTTACAAGGACTCGGGACACCATTTAACACCTAATAATCGCGTGAGAATATCGGTCTGTCTTCTAACGGCATACTTTCTCCGAGTTGTAGTTCCTTCTACAAGAAGGCTGATGTGAGAGAAGTAGAAATTCCCAAGACTTTTTGCTCATCATCAGATTTAGAATGAATAGCCACTTTAAAGGATTACAAATATATATTTATTTAATTTGATTGTAAACCCATTTTTAAACCCTATTATAATATCATCCATTTCGGGTTGTTTCTACAACCCAATCACCGAATATTATTTCCAACTTCCTTTTTCAATTACAGTAGGTTATGTGGAAGGTTTCCGGTGCATTCAAACTTTTCACTAACTTACTACAGATGATTTATAACATATTAATTGCACTCAAGTTGGTAACGCCGCTGGTTGGGCAGCTTGATTCATGCCAATTTATGCTCAGCACCACATACGATATTTAATTCCATTGCCGCAAATCATCATATTTTCTTTCTCCAATATCTTAGGTGTACTTTCAGTTTTGAACTTTAACTCAGGGTACAAAAACTGACATTTCTTAACCGTCGTCACCGAATTATAAATGAACATTGATAAGGCGATCACATGCACATATTTGGTGGCATTGTTACGTAAGAAGATTTTTTGTAATTGTATCTCTTCCTCCGTTGAAGAATGGATTGCGTCCGTTCGTTGAGGTCCAGGTGGGCCTATGAAGATCCTCTGGAGTCGCTAAAGCCATGGGTTGATTCTACAATTGTTACTAAGCTTCCATCTTCTCTGCAAGGCTTGGAAATTGTCCAGTCGAATCTGCACACTCTCCTCTTTGGGTTGACCCTTTATACACTGCTTTATCATGTGGGCAAGCTCTGGTTCTTGATTCCCCATGTGGACAAGACCCTTGTGAAGAGGAAGGACCGGGTCGATGTCTCTGTGAGAACAGTGTCGTTCCTTCAATCGATCTTCATCTGTGTGCTGGGGGTTCCGGTCTTCTCCAACCAGTACTTGGACCAAGACCACATCTTTGCCACAACCCCATACTCTAAGTTTTACACCTCGATGGCCCTCTCATATTTCATCTGGGATGCAGCAGTCTCCCTCTATTATCTGAACTATTTTGGTCTGGGATTCCTGATCCATGGGATTGTGTCCACCGTGGTGTTTGGGATTGCGGTGGAGTACCAATTCATTCAGTATTATTCTGCCATTTTCCTTCTCTTTGAGTCGTCAACTCCTTTCTTAAACGTCAGATGGATTGGGTTGAAGTTGTGCGTTCTTTCCGATCTCTTAGAATTGGTTAACAACATCATTCTTATTCTGATTTTCTTCTTCATCAGAATACTTTGGGGTTGGTATCAAGTGGGCAGACTGGGTTTGGATCTTTGGGCTGTCCATTCTGACCCAAGATTTAACACCTGGGGAGCACTCGTTATTCTTTCATGTAACGCTGTTTTGGATATCCTTAACGTCTTTTGGTTCTCAAAAATGATGATTGTTGCAATCACTACTCTCAAGCAGATGTTTGGATTATCCGAAAAGAACAAGGAAGATGACAAGTTGAAGCTGATGTGATTTATACTTTCTTAACAAAAGCTTTAGACAACTGGCTTCAATTGAGATACAGATGATTGGATGAGTTATTCCCCAGCTCAAGGGCAATTTGAGAGCTTAAATCCTTACGTGGATTATATACTATTTATAACAAAAGCTTTAGACTTCTTAATCCGTCAGATAATCGTCATGGTACTCTACTCTGGGATGGATCTGGGCTGCGAATCAGAGCGATGGTAGTGGTGAAAACTTATTCATTTTCATGGATCTTTTATCAAGTCATTGAATTAATATACGAGTTCCTCTTTAACCATTTCTTCTCCAACTCAACGCATTTGTCAATGTTTCTCTTGAACCCCTAAAATTATTCAATATTTATATCATTTACAGGATTTTAAAAGGCTTTCGATAAGACATTTCATGCCTTTTGTTCTTTTTAACAACATTCATAACAATACTTCTCTAGTGTAGAAGTTGATGTAAATTGTACAATATCTATAATATCAGCTCTAGACATCTTTGAACAAGTCCTTGCACTTAATATAAGCACTCTTCTCCAACGCTTTCTTGCCCAAATCAACATCAATGCCAATATCTCTCTTCAGCGCTTCAATTCCTTCATAATCCAACTGAGGTCTAATATAACCGCAAATGACAACCTCTAAATTAGCACCATAAAACTTAGAACTGAACTCGTTGATGATGTACACCTCGCACGACTTCTCCTTGTTGTGGAAAAATGGGTTCCAGCCAATCGACATAACCATTGGGTAAATTGGTTCCAATTGGTCCTTGTCCAACTTCAAACCGTAAGTCACCTCAACTTGGGATTTTCCGTCAATTCTATCCTTCTGGTAAAATTCCCCCGTGCAGTCTGGAACCGTGAGATGGGCCCAACCAAAGTAGACGCCGGTATCAAGGGTTTTGAGAGATTCATGAGAATCTATGCATATGTTAGCTGTTGGAAACCCCAGTTTTGTGGAACCTCTTCCAAATCCAGGAATAATCTCGGTGGATGGCACATGAATGGGGTACACTCCGATGGGGGAGTCTGGAATGTCGACAATCGGTCTAACCATGTCGGCAGTGATGATTAGCTAAGACGATTAGGTAAGCGGGAGATCGGCCTTGAAATGTGCGGTGCTCATCTGCTCAGCAGGTTCACTTTTACTGTAGATCGATTATCGAATAATATACAATGGAAATAATTAATATACGTAGTTATGGCTCCATTGGAGGCAGTTCGGAGGCCTTTCCTGTTCTCCAGTCGTCTCCAATCATCTTAAGTCTTTCTCGAGATGCACAAGGTTTACCTAGAAGTACCCATTTGGTACTCACAAGCTGTAGTAGTTTCTTTCCCTGGACACCGTAGGCTCTCTGGAATTCTCCTCCGCATGCCTCCCACCAGGCACCCACTATTGTAAAATGTGCAGCTCCTATGAGTGAAGGCATTGCGTCCATTATCCGTGCCAAGAGGGTCCAAGAGTGGTTCAACGGCAGCGGATGTTTCCAGCTTTGGTTGTAGCCCAGGAATGTGGAATCAATGGATAAGCGACTCATCACAGCAAATAGGGTCATTATCCCCGCAAGTCTTTCACTATATTGGGTGTCGTCCTCGTACTTGCCCTCGCTGTTTCTCTTCCAACCCATTTTCGATCTTCCCTCCTCGGTGTCAATCTCACAGATATAACCAATCACAAGAGGACACTTTTTGACAAATCTGGCCATGAGGTAAGGGCCTAACTCGGGATGGAGGCACCAGAGATTTAGCACTAATTTGGCCAAAGGGACCGCCATTTTGGGTTTGATGGAGACCTCCGTCTCGGCCTGGGCAACAGCCGCCTTGGCAATAAAGTTTAGTAGCCACGAGTAAACTAATGGATTTCCCTTGCCTTCGTTCAACAAGTTGTTCAACTCCTGAGTGATTCTTGACAATTGTGCCTGAGAGTTTGTCAACTGGCCGAACTTTGGATTCATCTTACGTTTGTGGGCATTCACCATCTTCTTCAATTCCGTATTCTTCTTCATTGGCTCCACCACCTCTGCTTTGATTCTTGCGATCTCCTTCTTGTGCTTATTGAATGTATCTTCACATTCCTTCTTATGAAACATTACACTTCCCGCCGCCTTTTTGGCCTCTTCTTCTTCCTTTTTCTTCTTCTCTGCCTGCTCCTTCTCCTTCTGCTCCTGCTCTTTCTGTGCCTTCGCCTCCGCTTCTTGTTTTACTTTCAACTCCTGCTCCCTCTTCATTCGTAACTCTTCCTCCTTTGCTTTTCTCTCCATCTCCTCTTGCTCTCTGGCCAAGCGTTCTGCCAACTCTCTTTCTTTTCGTTGTCGCTCCAACTCCTCACGGGCTAATCGCTCCCTCTCCTCCTTCTCCTCTTGAATCCGCTTTTCTTCCAATGCGATCAATCGAGCCACATTGGTTCTATGTTGGCTCATTGTCACACCCACAACGCGTTCAAACACCCGGGAAATCTTATTCACCTCTTCTTGCTCACAATAACTTTGAGCCTCTTCAACTGTCTCTTCACAGCCGGTATCGGGACTTATTTGATCCTCTTCAAATGGTACCAAATTCTCCAATTTCAGGGCCTCCTGTGCCCATTGAACCCATTTTTTTGCTTGACTGGGTAACTCAAATGGTTCAATCTCTTTGGGCTTGTGATCTAAGGCCTCAAACTGCTGCTCGATGTCCAAAAATGAGATCTTCATCGTGTCACTATAAATTTATATCAAACTACACAGTAACCTGAAAATTTTTCTTACGAGTGGCCATCAACTCCTTCAAGGTTATCGATGCAGCAGCGTTACTTCACCACCTCGACGAGGGCCCTCAAGGCAGGTTACTCGATTGTTCACCCTGTGCATCACACTGTGAAGATCAAAAAGCCGCAATTGTCCACGAGGTTCCCGGAGCTCAAGTTGGACCCAAACGACATCAGATCGCCAAAGTTCAAGCCAACACTCACACATTTCGACAGAGTCAAGGATCACTACTACAATACCGTTGCTCCTGACTTGCTCTTGATTAATTACCGCCATGATCAGACAACCCTCTATGGTAACAAGAGGAGAGAATGGGATATGTCTTCCCCATACCATTTGAACAGACCTTTGAGGAAACCAAGAGGCCAGATTGTGCCATCCCCAACCATAGCTCCTAGAGGGGTTTCCAACATTCCCAAGGTGGAGTCGGTGACGTTGAACTGTTTTGTGAAGGATGCGAAGTTGTACCCAGCACAGGCGATAGCTGCCAACCTCCAGCTGCAGCAGATCACCGGGGTGAAGCCCAAGCCATTGTTTGCCAAGACCAACGTTCCAAACTGGAAATTAAGACCCGGGATGAAGGTGGGTGCCAAGGTGGTGCTTCACGGTAACGACGCGTCGCAATTTCTCTCCACATTGACCGAGTTGGTCTTGCCAAGATGTAGAGACTTCCAGGGAATCTCCAACAGGTCTGGTGACCGTTATGGTGGCATTGCCTTTGGTCTGACTGCGGAAGACGTGAAGTTTTTCCCTGAAATCGAATTGAACCAAGACGCTTGGCTACAAACCTTTGGTTTCGATGTCACGATCCAAACCACTGCCCAAGTGGACCCCGAAGCCCGTACTTTGATTTCCGCCCTTGGCTTCCCATTCACCGGTACCGAGAGAGTTCCAAAGACCCTACTCAATGATACCGAGTGAACGTTCTGTACATACTACTTATAGATAGTTTATTTATAATTCACGCCTATATGCAAAAATGGTGAAACAATCAAGAAAAGCCCTTTGTTACTTCTGGATTGATGGTCTGCTCTGATCTGTGAGTGGCTCATGGGTTCCATTTATTCAATGCATTTAAACATTACTCCACAATATTTCCTAGCGGAAGCGACCTTTTTTCTCCATATTCTCCTTAATTGCAATTCCAGATCGTCTAACATTGGAACGATTGTTTATCCTAGATTTCTATTCATGTTCACAGCTAAATCACAGCCTACCCTTTAGAGGATTCCTGAAATCACCAGCATGTAGCCATTACCCATTGATTACGCCTGCTTTTTTAACTTAAAATTTAGCTATCTTCTTCACTATCACAAAACACATTTACTACCTTCTTTAAATCCACACCTGAGGCTCATACCATGGGTGCAATCAAGACCCGAAAGTCATGAGCAGATTTACTCGACACTTTTTTTGATATCGATTATCGTTCTATTATTCACTGAGAGGGCCTCCACTGAGACAATGCTGTGGGATCTACTCTTGATACCAATTCCTCTTGTGCTCTTGACGATGCTGGCCACTTATTTGATGCCCTCATTGACGTATATGCTTCATTCGCTACCGTTTCCTCCTAGAGTGATGTCGTTGACGTTCTTATCGTTTGCCAATGCTGCTCCCGATTTGATCACCTGCTATACAGCATTGAGACAGGGAACTCCTCAGGGAACAACCATGGGTGTTGGGGAAGTGCTTGGAAGTGCCACGTTTGGAATTTGTGTTGTTTTCGGCACTATCAGTATAATGGCTCAAACAGAGGATAGCGATGGCACACCCATCTACGAAGGGTTGATGGTTGTTGGGAGAAAATGGATTTGGGATACAGGAACGTTACTGCTCATAACGGTCTTCATTGGGTACGTCATCCACGATGGAACAATTACCCTCTTTGACTCAATAATTTTAATGGTATGCTACTTCACGGTGATCTCAATCTGGATCTGGCGGAGCAATCACTCAGGGTTGTTCATTGATGTCAACCATAAAGTTTTTGAAGAAGGAACCAATGGTGAATCGTTGGTTGAAAGACCGTGTGAAGAAGAGTTGCTCAGCATTGAACGTCTGCAGCAACACCAGGAAATGACCCAATCAGCCCAACAAGAAATCTGTCGGGATTTGTTTCCGCAAGATCGCCTGCAAAAGCAGCCGCAGCCGCAACATGTCCAAGAACCCCAGACTGTGTTCATGAATCACGAAAGAAGCGGATCCTCCGTGATCGAACCATACAATTTCAATCCCCCATTAAGCCCAACCCAGACAAAATCATACCAGCTGCCCAATCAGCCCCCTCTTCCCTTGACTAGAAGTAGAAGCTCCTCTTCCATGGCCTCCCACAGCTCAGATATTGGGGAATTCTACTTTCATACGAATATCGATAACTTGGAAAGGGGAAACAGTTGGAGATTACCCTTGATTGATTCGGTGAGATTAGCCATACTGGGGATGAAGAATAAAAAGTCCGGCTCCGGCTCACGATTATCCAGGGTGAGCTCAAAAGTGAAAAATTACGTTGATTCCCATAATATTGGGGGAGTAAGCCCTAGCGTGGATTTAAATAAACTGGCACCCATCAAAGAACCGGGTGAAGAACACGATGATGATGATGATCACTTACATATACCCTTCAAAGCGGTTTACAAGGTCCATTCCCAGCCCAGTACAAGATCTAATTCACTCGCAGATGATCTTTTGACCTCCAGCGGTGAACACCTACCGGCGATGTCTCATCTGCCATCCAAATCTAAAAAGAAGGCACCAGGAATTGCTGTCACAGATATCGTCGGTCATAGAGAGGATTTAAATAGCCAGGACATTAGTGACATGACGCCATCCCAAGAATATCACAAACCGAAAATCGCCCATTTGAATACGGACTTAGAGCAGGGTTTGGTTCAAGGCTCCAGTCCAGTCTTAGGTCCAATAAGAAGACATTCCTTGAGTTTCGATATTTCTTCAAATAAGTTTGATTTGGAGGGTAATGAATTTTCAGGTTCAATTCACTATTTGACCCCATCCTTACTACATAGACTTTGTCCAATTCATATGGCAGACAATTCTGTTGGAGCGGAAAAAATCTACAATTTGTCCATTTTACCGCTGATAACGCTCTTCAATATCGTCATTCCAATTCCTATTCCTGCAGAATTGAGAGATAAAGATGTGGCCTCCTTTCAATGGGAATTTGCTTTAACTAGGAAATTGTTCCATTTTCAACTATTCTGGCTTCCATGGATTTTTACCGATTTTGGTACCTATTTTAATGATAGTGAAGATTTCTGGAGCGACTTAACCCGGTGGGTGATCATTCCTAGTATTGTGATACCTATCCTTTCTTGGTCTTTGGACCTATTTATACTAAGGAAGAAGAAACCTGTGGAGATGCCTTCCAATATGGTCATTGGTGTCTTTGAAGAGAACAATTGCCAGCCTGACTTATTAATGACAAAGGATGAATCCAGTGATGTTTTTCCGATTTTGCTATCTTTTGTGTCATTCCTTTACGTGATTAAGCTTCTCTCCTTGACGACCAATTTCTTAGTCTCATTGATCATGTCTGTTGCTGCAGAATATCACCTATCGGAATCCTTATTGGCGATCACAATCATCTCCCTTGCTAATAGTGCAGGAGATGTTATAACAGCCGCCGCATTGACCAAATTGGGCCGTATAGATGTGGCAGTTTCTGCCGTTGCCGGTGGTACTATCTGCTATCTCTGTGGTGGTGTCGGTGGGGTCAGTTTTATCACGTTATTATTGGGCACAACTGCAGGTTCAGGCCCACACAAGGGAGAAACCTTGAAACATTTGACAATCAATTTAGATACCCAGATTTGGTTTCAAATTGGCGCCCTCAGTTTTATGTTGGTGATCTTTTTGGTGGTTGTTCCTTATAGGAATTGGCTGGTGGAAAGATGGATAGGTTGGTTGGGTTTAATCATTTGGTTAGGTGGTATACTATTTTCTTGGATTAGCGGGACTGTCTGATTCTATTACTATTTTGAAAATTATGCCGCTTTGTAATAATGATGAATTCCCTTCTTGAAATTGCTGAGCGTGTGATCATGTAAGACGTTAAAAAAGGCCATTCAAGGATTCTTAGTTGCAATAGAAAGGTCGTTGGGTTACAAAATTGTTAGCACTGTTTAGAGGTTTTTTTCTCTTTTATTAGAATTGGGGTTGGTAAAGGTTTATTTACGTAAGCGTGGATACTTTCCTATTCGAAAACAGATTGTATAAACTGATACAGCGATTTTAAATGAATAACTCAACATCATTAATTGCCCTAAATGGAATCTGTGGTGTTTTATTTCTTAAAAGCAGGCATTCCGTTCACTAAATATTTTTCTAACAGGAATAGATCAAGCTTGCTTCTTTTAATATCGGTACCTAATCCCTGAGATGAAATCGTAAGACAACACCGGAATTCGGATTTTTATTCTCAATTTTACTGGGAGTCTACAAAATCTTGCGTATAAAAAAGACAAATCGAATTGAAAAGATACAAGGAATTGCGTTTTTATGCCATTAAAGTTTGAGAAATGAATGTTTTTGTATTACACATATTGGATAACTTTGATTGTAAACTCAAGCAGCAAGATTTAGATGTATTAAGGTATTTGATAAATGCAAATTCATGAATTCAAAAACATGATGAATGATGAAAAATGAATAATGGGAAAAACCAGGAGACGCTTTTACAAATACTAATGTGAACTTAGGTATATTCTCATCTACGGTAGTTGAAGAAAGAAAAAAATATTATTAGCCATCCTACCAGGACTACTTTCCATTTTTCTTTTCAACAATTGCTTTGGTGGCCCAGTCGGTTAAGGCGTCAGTCTCATAATCTGAAGATCGCGAGTTCGATTCTCGCCTAGAGCATTATTTTTTTAAACAATGATAAGTTATTTTATCAATTTTTTTATATCTTAAAGATAGCTGGATTGGTCATGTTTTATCATAGATTTGTCCATTTAACTAAACAAAGTATTTCATTCAACTCCATCTCATTTTAAGCATCTTTAATGGCTTTTTATGTCCTTCTGGAGCAATTGCCCTTTTAGGAAGCGTGCTCATGATTTTTTTGTTGCCTTCCAAATTCACTTCTTTTTATTACCACATATAGTTTATTGACGCCAAGATTCAAGTATAATGAACACAATATTTTTAATAGCCATAAAACTTCTATTTGTCTCACTGGTTCTGGGATCAATTAAGGGTGAGGTTGCGCCAAAGTGTGCCAAACCAACCTACGATATTAGAACATCAGGGGATTTGCTACAACTTTCAGATTGTAAAGTCATTTCTGGTAGTATATACATTACTGAATATGACTCCCCTTATATGGATTTAGGTCACATCAGCGAAATCAAGGGTGACTTTACTATCACGAATGCCAGTTCAATCCAGAGAATTCAAGGACTGCAATTGGAAACAATTGGAGGAACTTTTGGATTTGACACTTTGACATCTTTGACAGACTTATCCTTTCCAAAGCTACAATCAGTTGAAACTCTAAGATGGCATGTTTTACCTATTTTGACCTCAGTTAATTTCGACGCTGGTATTAACAGCATCAAATCGATTACTATGTCTGATACTTCCTTGACCGGGTTTGGAGGTTTTAATGTTGACTTGTTGAGAAATTTGCACGTTAAGAATAACAGATTTCTTGAAAGAATTGAATCATCAGTGACTGAAATTACCGGGGAGTTATCCATTTCGGCCAATGCAGCAAACGTACAGGTTTTCTTACCGGAGTTGAAATCGGTAAAGAGTCTCACTTTGAAGGATGCTCAAACAGCCAATTTGGATTCCTTAGAAAGTGTCGAGGAAAATGCTGATTTCATTGACAACGATTTTGATTCGTTGAATCTTTCAAATTTGAACTCTATAGGCCGCACATTGAGTATAACCAACAATAACAACTTGGAGTTTGTTGATTTTGGATCCTTAACTGAAATTGGAGGGGGTTTGATGGTAATTGATAACCCCAAGATCCACAAGGTGGACTTTTTTCCAAGCTTGAAATCAGTGGGAGGTGCTGTTGAAATGCACGGAGATATCTCTTCAACGATTTTTAAAGGAATCAAGATTCTTAAAGGAAGTGCCATAATTAAGAGCACATCTAATAAATTGGCTTGTAGTGAATGGATGTCGAGTGAAATTTCCAAGGCTGTGAGAGGAGGGAAAATTGAGTGCTCTGCCGGGGATAAACCAAAGGAAGTTAAGCTTGTTGATGATAGAGGAAAGACCACAAAAGAAACTACTGAGCCTGCGGATATTACCAAGCAAAAGAATGCTTCTGACGGTTGGGTATTGCAAGCTTCTATTGTGAGTGTTTTCTGTGGTTTTGGCCTTGTTTTCTTGTGGCACTCAATGTGATTTGTGGCACAGCTTCGCTATAATACCATCTTCTTTTTTTATTTGCAGAAATGGCTAAAGTAAAACTTAAAGATTTAGAGCAAATTGCCGAGCATAGTGCATTCGGCGTATTCCATTCTTTATATTTACTGCTTTGTTTAGATGAAAGATGAATCAGTACCCAAAGAAGGTTTTGATTGATTGTCAGTAATTTTTAGGTGCGTTATCAAACTTATTAAAGTGAATTTGAAACTGCATCAGAAAGAATGAAAATTTATG
Source organism: Saturnispora sekii (assembly GCA_030563565.1). NCBI lineage: Eukaryota > Fungi > Ascomycota > Pichiomycetes > Pichiales > Pichiaceae > Saturnispora > Saturnispora sekii. The sequence goes on from JAJMJM010000042.1 coordinate 13,548, forward strand.
AAAACAGCAAAGTATATCTTATTGTATATCCACATAATAAAGGAAAAAAACTGCTTCTCTTATGCTTAGATTGTCCAAACTAGTTTTCTAGATTCATCTGTGTCTTTGAAACCATTTTCTGAGAAAGTATCTGCCAGCAGATCTTTTTGAGCTGCGTCCACTGAATATTTAACTTTTTGTTCTCTTACTACCGGGAAAAAATAAGGGGGATTTCATCTACATTAGAGTGGTCCTTGCTAAGACCATAAGAGGAAGATATTGGGTATGATGATCAGTTCATATTTACCCATTTAACTTATTGAATACAACAATTATTTGAATGAAATTTCTCTACCACACTCACCGAAACCGTCATTTGTAACACTATGAAATTGGTGATGATGTTTCTTCATAACTCTATGCTGGTTAAGGATCCTATACCTCGGTACATAGATGGCATGGATACCATTTGTTTGGACAAACTTAACACTTGAAATAGCCAGCACTTTTATTAAACATCCTTAAAAGACATTATTTGAACCTCATGCCAAGAAAACCTTATTGATGGATTAGGAAAGAACCTCACATGCATTGACTGAGCACATGAGCCCTTTTCTTTTAGGTGACTTGCAGCTTCAAAACGATTTTTAAAGCTGGTAAATGCAAATTCTCTACATTTGCAAGCAAACTCAGCTTGCAAATCAAAGAATAATTTCAACATAACCTAGAGCCAAGCAGTGAAGAAGATTTGTCATTAAAAAAGACACCGTGGTGAATTTTTTTCACAATCGGTTTTTTAAACCCGAGTAATTACCACTGGATAGAGTTGATGGTTGGATTTATAAAGAGGTTGATGGTCCCCTTGGACAACCGAGGGGTGGCAACCACGACAGAACCTTCCCATATTTTATCGACAAAGACCGACACAGGTGCTGGTGAGGACACATCTAGTGATGAAGGATCGAGCCTACGGTTGGCCTTTACACCCAACCAAACGGAGATGGAAACCTCGACGGACACGACGGATAATGGGGTAGTGACAGTGACGACCCAGCAGCCCATTCATGGCCAATCCATAACGCCCACCATTAGTTGGAGAATTCCAACAATAACTACAAATCAGCTGCCTAGTCAAATTTACCTGAGCGGAACTTCCAGAGCTGGCTCTCTGGTTGTCTCTAGCTCTGGAGGCTCAAGGAGCTCGGGAAAGTCCTCGGGGGCTGTGCGATTGGCAACAGGGACCACATCAAGAAGAAGTGCATCGCATCACGTGACCACTCCCACTTTAACTTCAACTTCTACTTCCTTTCTTACTCCCACCTCTAGTTTGAGTCCGAGTTCCAAAACCACTTCCTCAACAAATAAGACCACTACTGTTACCGATTATTTTGAGGATTTGACGTATACTCAGGTTTATGTTGTTACGAATGAATACACATCTTTGACAACGGATGTACTAGTTACAACGGGGCTTTATGTGACGCAACTGTCGGCCACGTATGAACTGAGCCCACCTGCAATTACGACCGATGTGGCCTCATTTAAGGCTATGTACAACGGCTATAGCGATTTTCAACTGGGTGGTAAATCCGGATTGTCTAAAGGTGGTATAGCTGGTATAACTGTCGGAACCATATTGGGCCTCACTTTGATGGCATTGGGTGCATTGTTTTTTTTTAGAAGGAAAAACAAATATGACCAAGAGGAGGATCTTGATGATGGAAATGATGTTGAAATGGGATTTCAACATATCAAGGGAATCGTTGATGACGATGATCCTTTTGCGACTCACCAAGTTGAAGAAACGGATAGAATTGATTCAGCTGATGGTTCAGCCTACAACACACCCGATCTTGGCGGAGGTCCCACATTTGACCATGAATTCTCGCTATTCGATATGAAGTCAAAATTGCAGTCGATCAAACACACCTCCTCGTCACGCATTGAGTATGAGGAGGATGCAGATGACGAGGAGGAACAACTAGTAGGTCTTAGATCGATGATCAGAAGTACTTCAAGTGAAGAGCATGATCTGGCTTTTGCTACTCCAACAAGGTTGGAGAAGACTCTTGGGGGTCCACCTGATATTAGAGAGGTCCTGAGAGGTACACCACCGCCAAGATTGGATAGATCGATGGGAGTTGTTTATGAGAGTGATAACGAGAACGAACCTTTGGATCATGGCCGGTTCAATTCTTCACCATTAAGGCATTCAAGTGATTATGGTGTTGGTGGTTCACCGTTAGCGATTCCACAGTACAAAAAACGGAAGGCATCCCCGCCTCCGATAGTGATACCGCCGGGATACATTTCAGAAACGGAAAGTTTGTCACCTAAGAGCCCATTTTCGGATACCAATTGGAGCAGGGGTAGATCGGGCTCCTTTCCCAAGCGATATGAATCTCTCAGCGAAAGTGTGTTTCATTTGAAGCAAACGTTGAAAGAGCCTTCGGAGCCATTGAATGGCACGAAAATCCCACCAAAGTTGCCTCCTCCTAGAAAGACCTCCCATATGGGGGTTGTTGACAGTTTCAGCGTGGTGAGAAACTCGTGGGGCTCTAGTCTCTCGGACTAAGGGACCTAGTTTATAGATTGAGAAGAGGGGGGATTTGCATTATTATACATTGTTTATATAACCATCTGTATTTCTATTTTCAGTATCTTTAACGGTTTTATAGCTGAGCAACTATCTTATCGGTAAGGAGTTAATTGGTATAAAGTTGGTATAAAGTTGGCATAAAGTTGGCATAAAGTTGGTATAATAAATTTGTAAATGGTATCAATTGGTAGAGATAATTAATTGGTATTGGTGTCTCCATGTCATTTCCTTTCCTTTGCATTGGTATAAGTAAAAAAAATCATATTGCTTGATCCTATTAAATGTGAAATTCCGTCATTACGTTCTTTTCAATCACGTACTTGCCAATCTTGTATTGTTCCCTTGCCAATTCCGACACGCAGTACTTCCATCCCAAATCTTTTTTGCATTGGATGCAGTGGATTGTTCTAACGCCGTAATTTCCTGTTCTCATTTGTCTTGTCTCCATTGAGTCCAGATGAACATTCAGAACCGAATTTACCAAGTAGGCTTCCCCATGGGATCCCCAAAAGTCTTTTGAAATCACACTTGAGGACTGGGCAATGTCAGTTTGGCAGTCGGGACACCTATAGATTGTCTTGGATTTCCGCTTTGGTGGAGTTGGTTCGCCCTCAATCTCCGTTGTGGCAGTTGAATATGTGTACGCCGTGTCAAATCTGTCACTAGGGCCATCAGAGCTTGATTGTGCCTCTGACTCTGACTCTGATTCTGATTCTGATTCCGATTCCGACTCCTCGTTCCAGTGCATTGGATGGTAATGATAACGACGGATAAGATGACTATCGCCCACGGGGAGATAAGTTTTGGCTAATGCTCCCCCGGGAGTTTCAAGCCCACGGTGACCTCCAAGCGAACCACCAGAAAGCGTTGTCTCTTCCATTTCAAACACATCGGTTAGTAGTCTTCCCATTTGATGATAAGGGTGGTGATTAATAGAGGGCTGTTACGTAAGCAGCGCACCACCTCCCTCCTAAAGCGGACGGAAAATTTTCACAGCATTGGATCGACCCTCTTCTTAAGGATGCTTCCACTGTTCAAGCGGTCAGCACTGCGCCAGCTTGCTCCATGGAGAGCCACTGGGTTTAGATCGATGGCCACCAATGGGGGGTCTGTTTTTGGGGACATTTCCAGCGCCGGTGAGACTACAGTTGCCAAGGAGGCAAAGGAAGTGAAAGAAGTGAAACCAGAGGATGTGACGGTTGAGAATGACGAGGCATTGCAGGCGTTCTTGAACCCAAAGCCTATTATAACCACAGAGACGTTGCTTTCCCCCCTCAAAAGGGAGCTCTACAAGCTGAATGTGAAGGAAAATGGATTTTTCAAGAACGGGACTCAAGTGAACCACAAGGGCTCTCAATACAAGATGAAGCTGACAAGGGAAGAGATTGAAGCTTTGGAGCCATCGGTGTTTTTGAGATCATGGAGAATCAAGTCCTCGGTGAAGAAGACCAACATTGTTCTCAGAGCTCTCAAGGGTCTTCCTTTGAAGAAGGCCATCACCCAATGCCACTTCATGGAAAAAAAGGTTTCAAAGGAATTGAGTGAGATGTTGGAGAGAGGACTTGGAGATGCAGAAAAAATGGGTTACGACGTGAATAAATTATACTTGGATCAACTCTGGGTACACACCGATGGTCAATGGGTCCGTCGTGTGGAATGGAAGGGTAGAGGTAGAATGGGGATTTTGACGCACAGATATGTTTCCGTGAGAATCCTCTTGAAATCACACCAGACCCAGAAGAGACTCCAATGGGAGGCCCAAGAGAGGGAACAAAATAAGAAAGTTTTGAACAAGATCGACATGGGGAAGATTAAGGGATCATTGCCAGGTTACTACAGGTGGTAAGGATACCGAGGAAGGTGTTTGTAAATAGATACTATCCCGTTTTAATATGAATAAAACAAAAAGTTAAGATTAGATGTGCGCTGGGGATTTAATTGTGTTTGTGAGGTGAATTTGAGACTTACTACACTCTGGAGAGGTTGATTCGTGAGGGAGCCACATTAATGATCCCAGTAACAATCTATAATCTATGGCAAATGCCGAAGAGATTATTTACTCTACAGTGGATAATGATCGGAGCTAAAAATTGGTGTAGCAACTAATCAGGTGAATCATGCAGCAGCCATTCCACAGTCATTTTTGACCATCCAGCAACCATGCAGCGGTCATGCAGCGGTCATTTCAACAACCATGCACCCGTATACAGCCCACAAATTTATATCTCTACTCACAGTGAATCATTTTTGACGTATTGTAACTTTGTCGAATAAATAGCATGTATGTAATATATAAACCCCTGATTTAATCCTCGTAACCTTCCAATTGCTTTCTAGGACCTTGAGGAATTGGGTACCCATCCAGTGGCAATGGTGCAGCATCATCATATAGGAATTTCCTCCTCAATGGAGTACCGATGAAGAGGAAGGCTGGGCCCAAAAGAGCAATAAACCCGGAAAAGAACAAGTGAGGCTTGTTATGTGCATGGTAACGTGCCCATCTAATTGGCTCCTTGAAGTAAACTGGGTAGGACATCTTCACTTGAAAGGACCAATTAAAGGCGTCGAAAAAGTTTTCTTCCCCTCAATAAGGTGAGGAGGGATGGGGGCATGCGCCACACCATCACGTGACCGATTCGGGTCACTTTTAGGTTGAAGGGCCATCATCCCAACCTTCATCCCTATAAATGACGTCGAAGACAAGGTTGAAGGTGGATTTGCGTGCCACCGGGGGGCTTATGAAGTATTTTCCCCCAAGGAAGGGCGAAACAGGAAATTCCAAGTATGGACCCCCATCAGACCAATATATCCCTCAAACGAGACCAGACTATCATTTGTTTAAAGTGACGCCTAAAGCCTCTGGTACAAAACAAGAACAAATACCATTGGCAAACGGAAAATCTTTCACGATTGTAGGACGAAACCAGGAATGTGATATTACAATAGGAAAACCTTTCGATGATCTAGTATCAAAGGAACATTGTGTCTTCCAGTTCAGATCACAAATCGGAGATATCAAGTTATATATATTGGATCTTAAATCCACAAATGGCACGTGGTTGAACGGAGTAGAGATTCCCTCAAGAAGATACGTGGAATTGAAACACGGGGATAGAGTTCGTTTGGGTGAATGGGAGTTCGAAGATGAAGATAGTAAAGATACAATATATGATGGTATAGAATTTATAATATTGATAGATGAGTAAATTAAGATATCTCTTCAAGTAGCTTCCTCAGCTCGACTTTGAAGACCTGCAACCATTCATCGTTCATCGCTCTCAAGATCAAATTGACCCCCGTAGAAGATCCAATGACAGATAAACTGAAGAGAGCCAAAGTGGCCGACCTACAAGGTTGATCAAACCAAACTTCACCTAGATTACCAGTGGGATCAGAAATATACCCCAAATTGGAAACAACAAGGGTGGAGCATGGCTGACAACCATCAGAAATCTTTCTTTGCTTCAAAAAGTCTCTTGGATTGATCCACCCCACAAGCCCCAAATCCTTGAGGGCATCGCTCTTGTTGGTTTGGATGACATCATTGACATATTCAACAACCTCCCAATTCAACTCCCCATCATCCGAAATTCGGTCCATTGGTGGTAACCTAACATGCACATCACCAAGGTATAAACCAAAGTGGTCATCCACCACTTTTGATCCTCCGTTATTCAATTGAAAACGGGAATTAACGGGAACAATGGTAATGGTATCCTTTTGATCCCCGGTTATACCTCTGATGGCAAGTTGGGCCAATACGACCAATAGCGATGTGAATTTGACGTTACCTGCTCTACATTTAGCCAAGAGATTTGAGACCTTACCGGAATCTAAATGGACCAGTTCACATACGTCTCTTGTTTCCTTAACCTTAGGGGGACAAAAATGGGAATTGTAAGTCTTCTTTAAACTGTATTTGCTATCATCGATCCAATATTGAATTCCATTGGAAACCCACTTTGGTAAATAAAAGATCATCACAATATAGAGCAAATAGACCAAAGGAACCGAGTAGTCTAACAATTGAGAAGGATTGGGTGCTAAATTATATTGAGCCAGATCCAAATTGAACACAATGGAGTCCATCCCCCTATTGAACGGATTATTATTGACTCCTCCTCTATGTGTGACCAAAAGATCCAATTCCTGTGAAAAAACCCTATGAAAATTGCTACCGGAGGTACCATCAAAGAGAACGTGATCGGAGAAGTAAATAAGGGTTCGCTTATTCAATAAGACCAACTTCCATAATGGCCCGGATCCACTATAACGAAATCTCCTCAATTCCAAGCAGTCAAATAAATGAGGTACATCTAAATCTTCATCGTTGATTATCTCCAAAACATCTCTCAACCTGAATCTTTGCATGAATTTTAACTCTAAATGATCGTCATCTGGAAAATCTACCATACCGGAATCAGTCCCCTCGTGTAAAACTTGATCACCACAATGAACATTCATAGCCAAACTGGGATACTTATAAACCATCGAGTTAACCACCTTAAAGATCATCTCCGGAGTAAGATCAACCTCATATTTTGCTCCAACCCGGAAATTCGAATACATCCCCAATTCATTTCTCCAAAAATACCATTTTTCAAATGGAGCCAAAGATCGAGTCTGCTCCATAACCATGAATCAGTAAGAATAGTGTAGTTAACATTAAATCTCCCATTAATCCATCACACGTGTTGACCTACAACAATGCCAATACGCTCATCTGCTCATCTGCTCATACAACTTTCAAATCCCCTCTTTTGTTACCAGACCCTAGGTCCATCTTGGCGCTCTTGGCACCAAACTGAATGGCCCTCTTAGGCTCGTCAATAACCCATTTCAATCCCATGTGATTAGCTAATAAACGCAGAGCTCTCTTACGGGTGATGACACCGGTTTCCAAATCCATGATCAGTTTATGGTCTAATCCGACGTTTGTGGTTGCCCATTGGATAAACCGTTCATCCAAAAACGGGTATCGCACCTCCTTTGACCATTGAGAGATCACTCTGTCATCCCTGCTCAAGTTTCTTATCCAAATTCTTTCCAAATCCAACTGTAATTCATCCCTTAATTGGGATTTCAATTGGGGTAAATTGAATTCTTTCGGGGACTGGGGTTTCCCCTTAAGGGTCCTCCTGATGTAGTTGCTGTACTCGGTAAAGACCATTTCATGACGGGTGTATCCACCAAATAACTCATCAGCACCAAGTCCGCTCAATAACACCTTACAATCACTCTTGCAGTTGACACCCAAGCCACCAGAGGCAAAGTAAAATGCGATTGCAATCGACAAGTCCATTTCTGTGTCATTGGGGTAAATTAAGTCCATGATACGTGACTTTGCCTCCAAATACTGTTCGTATGTGACGTCCACCTCGACAAGGTTGAATAGGATGCCATTACAAGCATATTTCTCATTCAATTCTTTCCAGCCCCTCTGTGCCAATTTTCTGTCTGGAGTGTCGGCAGGGGTCAGTTTGGCACGGGGATTGTGAAATCCCACTGTTAACAAATCGATTGTTCCTTTCTTATTTGACTGGATGAGATCCTCTGCACATAATGCAGCAATAAGAGTGCAATCAATTCCTCCACTGTACAAAACACCAAAAATTGACCCACTAAGGTGGATGTGCAGTGGATTAATAGTGGTGATTCTCTCATGTACGCTGATTTTCAGTTGATCGTATAATTGATCGACGTGGAAATTCAAATCTGGAGCACTAACAACAGGGGTATAATCTCTAACTGACCCAATTTTATGCACTAAACCATCTTCTGGGGTGTATTTATAAATGACATTCCCTTCACATTCAATGAACCCAATTCTCAGTTCATGGTCGAAGGGAGGACAACTGCTTATGATTAATTCACCAGTTGGGGTCAAATAATAACAGAGACTTTTCCTTCCAATTGAATCCTTACCAAACACTACCGTATCATTCCTATTATCAGTTATACAATATGCAAACTCTCCATACAGTTGCTGAACAGTTTGTGGAATATTGAAATCATTTTGAATCAATTGATTACCAAAGTAGGCAACATCGTTACCGGAATGAATTCCCACATTGTACAACTCTCCATTAAATTGAAGAGTCATGTGATCAACATCAATCGGCTGCTCACAGAGAGGTTGTCTCAGTGATAAGACTGAGGAGTACCATTTGAAGTTGCCAGAGGGGGAGATTTTCACTTGTTGGAAATCTGATCCTCTTGTCTGTATTATTGGCTTTAAATGGTCAAATAAGGGACCGAGACCTACACCTCTCTGGAGTAATATACCACACATTTACAGACGATTTGATGGATCTTAGAATGAAAAATTTTAGAAAATGCTCATTAGGTTAAAATAATATTGTACAATCTTACATAGTCTTCTTCTTCTTGTAATCGGCCAAACTGAACTTCTTTTTGACCACCTTTGGTTTGTCCTCAGTGGTACCGTCAATCGAATTCAAAGAATCATCTTGTGCCATTGGTGGAGCCAGCTTTGCCATGGCTTTGGAACTCAACCCAATTGGGGTGTACAGGGACCCTGTATCATCATGGTCCTCATCAACATCCTCCACAACTTCCAAAGAGGCACAGGCCTGCTTTATCATCTTGAATTTTGTAGGCAGCTCATCCATATCGAGTAAAACGTCGTATGGGTTGTTGATGACGGTTTCATCACTGTCGATGTCTTCGCCGCCATTAACCGAGGACTTTCTCCTCTCTCTTTTGATAGATCGGTCTTGAATTAGCTCATCTCTTTCTCTATATCTTTCAACAATGGGAGTGTGCGTTTGATGAGGAGTAGGATTGTAGCTATATTGGAAGCGCTTTGAATTCTTGAACTGGGGGAATTGCTTTCTGGTCCTCGTTATTTTGCAGTCGGATCCCCCACCACAGCCACATTCCATGAAGTCCAGGATGTTATGCAGGGCATTGAAGGCTTCAATTTTGGTATCCTCATCCAAATCATCACATGTCATTTCTTCGTTCAATAATGATCTCAAGGGGTGGTTATCCTCCCAAGACCAATCCAAAGTCAGTTCCTCATCCGAAGAAATGTCTTCTGTTGCCCCCAAGCAAAAGATTGGATCTGATTTATTAACCAATATCGTCCTGATTTCGCAATTCGGGGTACAGCTCTTTCTAACAAACCTTGTATGATTGCCCATACCCCTCTCATCGATTACTATTGGCAAATGGGGGTGAAAAAAGACACATGGCTTTGGACATCCCATTAAATCATATTGGTTGCATTTCTCATTGATGTAATTCTGTTTTATGTCCAATTCACCCATGAGTGGACTTATTAAATTTCCCTTCCTGATATGAACATGAGTGTATAATCCCACTTTTGAAATCCCCGTGAATTTGCTCTTGAAGTTGTCATTAGGTGCCTTAATGTCCAAATTACTTGGATCCATCAATGTTCGCTTCAATTGGGACTTATCCATTCTCACAACTTGCTTATTTTTTTTCAGTAATTCCGGCAATTGTAAGAAGATTGACTTGGCAGCTGATGATTTGAAGATGGTGTAATCAATTGGATAATAAAATGTTTGGTATTTGTTAACCCCGATTTCTGTTTCGTCATCCGAGGTCTTTCTCTTTTTGAATTGGGCAGCACCGGTTTTCGGGTCCACTTCTTTTCCACCATCTGGGGCGTATGGGGATTTTCTTCTCTTGGGCTGTAGATGTTCCTCCTGTAGCTTTCTCGCCTTACCTGCATCGATGTTCAAGTTGGGGTCACAGAGGTAGCAAAGGTAGTTATCGGGAACATCCTCATTTTCAATACCCATACATGCCGCATGTTGCCAGCGGAAACATTTATCACATTGAATTGTGAATCCATCGTCATGATCCAATTCACAAATGCAGCCAATTATCCCGGCATCCGGATTGACTGCATATTCTGGCCGAACCTGTTTGACCGTGCGTTTCCTCTTTTGTTTCTGTTTCGACTTTGGCTCAGTAATCGATAGTGTCGTTGATGAAGGTGAAGGTATTTTTTGATCATCGTCTTGCTTGGGTTGGGGCTGATCTTGAACCTGACTCTGAACCTGCCCCGGATCTTGCTCATTATTGTTATCTTGCTTTTGCACCTGATCTTTCTGGTGTAGATCTTGATCCAGTGAAGCGTTGCTCTCTTGCGGCTGGTCTGATTTACGTCTCGTTTCCTTTTCCTCATCGCCCCCTCCTTCGGGTTCCGTCTCATTCTGATTATCTTCCTCAACAGGTTCCACTCGGTCCGCCTCCTTCACATGTGGCTGTGTCTCATATTTGACTACTTGCTTCAAATCTGTCTTCCCAGCTTGTGGGGGTTTCTGGTGGACATCATCACTTTCTTTCTTCTCCTTACACATCTCTTTTGATTCTTCCTTCACCTCTTCTTTGACAACAGGCTTTTGGGACATTCTGATTGATTCCAAGTCTCTCGACACACTATCGGTGCGATCGGAAATCGAGGTTGTTCTGTGGTGAACAATTGGCAATGGAGTTGCAGCAGCTGCCGCTAGGGCAGCTGCTGCCACCATTGCCTTGTTGGAAGCCCTTGCAGCGGCTGCTGGGCCTGGAGACTTTGTGATGTGAGTGACCTTCACATTGGGGTTTTCTGCCACTGGAGCAGAGTCTGTGTCCTTGGCAGGATTCTGGGTCTTTTGGTTTGAGAAGAGCATAAGAAGGCCTGCCGCCTCTCTGTCCTCCAACTTCTCCATAGTGAGAAGCAACCCGTTTAGCCCTCTGGGAGAGCTGAAATTTAAACGAGGGAAACGAGCATTTGCACAGGCGCCACGCGGGGGCCCCGCACCCGTTGTGCCCCGAGGCCTAAAGAGGGCGAAAAAATTATATCAATTATGTGAGCTTTTGAGGTGTTTAAACCAGAGATGGCACACAAGTTATTGGCGCAGGTGATCTTCACGGGGGCTAGGGTTTTTGGTAGGGCCTTCACGGAGGCCTACAAGGAGGCGGCCGCAGCTTCGGCATCTACCGCACAGCAGAAAGGTGGTAAGGATGGCTCTGCAAAGAGTACTCAATCGAGGGATGGTGATATCACTTTGGACGAGGCAACCAAGATTCTTGATGTGGATCTGAGTGGGTTGACGATGGACACAGCACAGAAGAAGTACGACTACCTTTTTGACATCAACTCCAAGGAGAAGGGTGGGTCTTTTTATATCCAGTCCAAGGTGTACAGATCCCTTGAGAGAATCAAGAATGAGTTGCAGTACCTGGAGGAGTTCCAAAAGGCCCAAGAGGAGCAATCCAAGACTCAAACAGAGACCAAGGACAAATGAGTGTAGACGTGTATATATTTAACACAGCATAGAGATAGCATTGGAGGAAAGCTCAGCAAAGAAATTACGAAAAAAAGAGAAGTGATGTATCAACACAATTGGAAGGACGAAATAAGACCGTGTGGGGCCTGTGACGTCGATCTTGCTCCAACGCATTGCATAGTCGATCTAAGAGTCTGAAACGAAACATCTTCCGTGGCGGGTTTGTTAGGCCCGTCGGAGCAGACGTTTAGCTGATTATTGTGAGTGTTCCCAAGAGCCCATGATGGATTCTAGGATTTCCCAACAAATGGCTCTAGAGGAGGCCGTAGCCTCCTCAATAAAAAGGTATTATACGTTTAGTATAACCTCTACTGATGTACCTATAAGAAGATTTGAGTGAAAAAAAATGGAGGGGGAAGACGGGCTTTTATACCGAAAATTTTTAACGCGGCCGGGTAACCCCAATGAGGGTTTGGCCTTAGATGCCAATCATGGTGAAGAGGGCCTCCTCGGCCTCTTGGCCTGTACCCATCTGGACAACCGGTGTAACGGAGCCATTGACCGTTTCTGGACCATCCTCCTCGGGAATTTCCCCCAGATAAACCGGTTTGATGTACTCGCTGTTGACCTCGTCAAGATCATAGTACTTGACATCACTGTCGGCCATTTGAGCTCTTTCCTTGGCGGATTTTGCCTTGAGATCCCGGATCTCCTCGTCATCACTCAACTGGTCCTCTTCGTATACCCCGGAGGTGTCCGCAGACTGTCGCAAGTAGGCCTTACCGTTCTTTAAGACAATATCGACCTTTCTAGGGCCTCTTCCGGATCGCTGAACCTCGCGTTGCTTGATGCGGTCCGAATTCTTCTGTCTTCGCTTCAATTCCAGGGCCCTCTCCATGGGGGTTGCCCAGAGTGAGCCTGCCACGGGAGACTCGAAGTCGGCGGCATTATCGATGATCTTGGTCCGCTCAGCACTGTTTTCCTGGAAGCTGAGCAACGTCTCCAATCTCTCCTCCGCCTTCTGTAGCTCCGCGTCCTTACCTTTGATAGAATTCCAGTACTGCAATTCCCGCTTGTTTTCGTCAATCTCCTTCTGCTCAAGATCCTTCTGCTTTTGCTGGTTCTTGATGTCCGAATCCTTCTTTTCAATCATTTTGAAGAACTGTTCCTGGACCTTGAAGTTGTTCTGACCAAGGTTGTTAAGGGAAATCTTCATCACGTTTTTCTTACTCTTAGGCTTGGGAGATTGGTCCTGTTTTTGCGGTTGACCCTGCTCCATTTCATCCTTCTCTCGCTTCAATATGTCCTCGATTTCATTCTTCTCCTCTTGCGACATCAAGGAGTGACCACAGAAGGAGCATGGCTGCATTCCTTCCTTTTCGCAAATGATCTTGCCGCAATTGAGACAATTAGGATAGAGGTGGAAGAGGGGATGTCTCGTGGCATTACAATTGCATACCCTCAAATCGCCGTCTCCACTCTTGGAGTTCATTAACTCCAATTTCATCAAAACCTCATCTATATCTTCGATGTTTTCTAGCTTTTCCTTAGCCTCAGCCTTTCGAGCCCTAGCCATCTGCTTAGTTTTGGGGGTATCAAACAATTCCGAGACGGTGAACTGACTCTTGGTGGAAGGATGGGTTGACCTCGGTGTTTTTTCAACCGTCTTCTTGGCCTCATCTAGCCAATTGGTGGGCTTGGGCAATACCACATTCTGTGCAGGAATCGGTGTACCATCGATTGTTTTATTCACAATCTTCTTTCTAACAACTTTACTTCTTGATCCATTACTAGAAACCAACGTGAGCGATTTCGTGCCCGATTTTTTCACTAAAGGAACCTTGGGCTCCTCTTCTTTGGTGACACCAAAGATAATATCTCCAAACTTCTCAACAAAGTCAAACACCTCCGGTGATTCACCAAGAAGGTTAGAAAAATGGATGAAGAGTTGATCCCTCGTTTTCAAGTTAGCCAGTGCATAACCCACAATCTCCCTAATGGACTCTTCATCAAGAGGCAATAAAGGCTGAATGCTGCGTATTGCAAAGCTATCAATTTGAGCCCTACTGTAATTTGACATGCCAGGAAGTAAGGTGTCGGAATTTTTTACTTTTTATATCATCTTCACTTATCATCACCGAAACTAAGATGGATCAAGAGAAGGTGAAAATACTACGGCTGCAGATCACTCATTTGAAGTCAAAAATAAACATATACAAGGAGAGAATCCATAAACTTGAACTACCAAAAAAGCCAAAATCTAAGGATTCCCAGTTTGCACCAATACTGACCGCCACAATGAAGATAAACGTTAAAAAATACTACTACATCAACAGAGTTGTCATTGGAGATTTGACATTTGTCCCGGCTTGGTCGAATACCACCTTGTTTTTAATATCCAACGTCAATAAGGAAACCGGGAACATTGTTTGGGATTTGCCCGAGACTGTGGAATATAAAGACCAAACATACATCAAGACAGCAATGGGAGATTTCAATTTGGATGGATCGGGAGCAAAATCACGTACTGCGGCTCAACACCTCGAGAATTGCAAGTTTTATATGCGATCAGGCGTCTGCAATAAGCGGACCTGTGCTTATCAACACAAGCCAGAGAAAGTGTCATTGTGTCCGTTTATTATGAAAAAGGGAGATTGTAGAAGAAGGGACCGATGTCCCTATTCTCATGAAAAAAACGAATTCAATGCAATGACTTGTATCTATTTCAATAAGAACAATTGCAAGAACCCCCACTGTCGATACATCCATAGATTGGAGGATCCCAATGCTCCCACCTGTAGGGCCTTTGCATTTATGGGGTATTGTGAAGAGGGTTCAAGATGTCCGTTAAAACATAACTTTAATTGTCCGGAAATGGATGCAACGGGCAAATGTTCGAGAGGCGCAGCATGTCCTTGCAATCATAGAATAGAGAGATACAACGACTCCTACAACTATTACGAGGGCTATGATTACCAGACATATTAGAGCCTACCATGATTAAGCCAATAAAATAATGATTAAAAATGAAGAGAGGAGAATTGAATAGATAAGAAGACGAAGTGACTGTGTCACTTATATATTGACCTTGGATCGCTGTTGCAGTGCTGTTTGTCATTGAAAGTGTAGCTGATTTGAGTCAACTCCTTGTTGACATCTTGAACAGCAGGATGCTGATGGTGGTATAAATCAAAGATGTTGAACAGTTTGGACCCCCCGGCTACCAATTGGTCATTATCATTATCATCGTCATCATTGTCGTTTTCGTCAGCCTCATTGGACTCAGATATAACCTCCTCTTGAAAACTGCGGAATGGACCAAGGAAGACGCTTTCTTGGATTTTATTCCCATCTTTCAACCCGGTACCGTCTTCTTGGATACCTCCGATGTTGACCAAGGGTTTGACTTTTCTGACATTGGAGATGTTTGCCAGGGGCAGATGGGTGAAACTTCTCAAATTATCAAGTCCAGGTTTTCTATTTAGGGATACTCCACCAACTAACTGGGAATTGATCGATTTCTGATTGCATCCCGGTATTGGTGGGTGGTCATCATAAATTGAAAATGTCCTCGTTTTGAGATTCTCATTTTTCGTTTTTATATCAACACCCGTATTCTTAAAATACTCCATATGACTTAATGTGACTGCAGTGATTCTTTTATATGGGTCCCAAGTTAGACATCCTCTGACAACATCAAAGAATTGCTTTTTTTCATTGGGGGTGAAATCCGACCTGAAGACTACGTTATCTAATGATGAGCCGCTTGATTCTGTATTGACTCTCAACTGCAACTTCCTTGCCAAATCAACCGCTTCTGCCCAGATGCCTCCAAAGGAGTTGTTTCCATTTGTCAATGGAACTGGAGAGCCCAAAAACTTCATCACTCGGTCTGTTTGGTCCAATTCATTTGATCCTGGAAACAAGGGTATGAAAGTTGCACATTCCACGGCAACACAACCAAAGGCCCATATATCCACCGGAAAAGAGTAGGCAATCTGTCTTAGGAGAATTTCAGGTGATCTATACCACCGTGTGGACACATATGCCGTGTAGGGTCTCTGGTTTTGGACGTTGCGTGCCAACCCGTAATCGGCCAACTTCAAGATGTAAGGATGCTCTCTTTGGGATGGGGGGATGTTTTGCTTTGAACCGTAGAAATTACCCGCCTGCATGATCAAGATGTTTTCTGGCTTCACGTCTCGATGGAAGAAGAAATGCTTGTGAATGTGGAGAATGGCTGCCAAAAGCTGAGCCAATAACGACTTTAGAGTCCTACCTGAGAACACCATGTTCTTTCGTGCCTTCATCAATTGGTACAAGTTTTGATCCATTGTCTCCATTACAATGTGTAACTTCACAGTCTTCTTGTCTATGAAGATGTCCATCACTTGCACCAAATTGAAGTGGCTGCTCACTGACAAAATAAAGTGGACCTCTTTCACCTTTGCCCAATCCTGGGGTCTTTTGAGTTGTTTTGACATCGTCTTGATGGCTACCATTTCTGTGGGTGCTCTTTGATGAATTGAAAGCGGATAAAGCAACGTGCCAGAACACTGCGCCATCTTCTTCACCAGTTCGTGAATAAAATGAGAGCTTGTCCTTGCAAGCGTGACCGAACCAAACGACCCCGAACCCAACGTGCCAACGTCCACAAAGCGTGACCCATAGCTCTTAAGCGGCAATAAGCAGTCCATCTCACTCATTGCACAGAGGGCGAAATATAAGAAGAAGAAAGAGGAGGCAATCAGAGATGAGCATTTGGTGTCCTCTTTTTCGTTATATGCCTTTATCTCTAGGTATGGTGGCAGATGTACTGACAGCGGAGAAGCTGACCGCGTTGCAGAACGAGCCCAATGCGGTAGGGCTGAAGGAGTACACATCACAGTGGTGGCGGAGCCAGCCGTTTCTTTCCCCATTCGATAAGAGCGTACTGAAAATGCAGCCAAATGACTGTCCGATTGTGGCTAAGTTCAACAATGTTGAGTGTTTCAAGGTGGATGGATTTGACAGCTGTGAGGAGGTTGCCTTGGCGACGTTTTGGGCTCCTCACCCTCTCAGAGAGTTTCACAAGCGATCGATGAAGGCGTTGAAGAGTGGTGATGACGTTATGGGGTTTGAGCAGGCTAGAAGCCAGTTGGACAAGATCGATTCAATTCCGTTGATGGTGTTTATCCACGGGTTAGGGGGCCAAATGTCTCAGTTTGAGCCCTTATTACAGGAGTTTAGAAACTGCGTAGACATCTTTTCTTTCGATTTACCAGGATTTGGTAATTCCAAGAGACCCAGCAGGGACGACCCGGAAAATGGGGTGCGTTACACGTCCCTATCGCAGTTGGATAGGGAACAGCGTGAGAAGGTGGAACATACCTTGGATTGTCTCACTTGGGGGGATTACAAAACCGATAAGATTGTGAGCATGATTAAACAAGTATTGGATCAGAAGTTCCCACAGAGGAGGTTCATCTTCATAGCCCACTCCATGGGTACCCACATTACGGTGAAATTAGTGAACCTGTTTGAAAAGGGCAGAGTGGAGGCGGTGACGTTGATGACTCCACCAAAGTTGGCTCGGGAGGAATCCCGGGCAATGACCCGATTACCTCTGGTATCAAGGATGTTTTTGAACACATGTACATATTATCCAAAGCTGTTTGACTGGTATAGATTGTTGGATAGAAAAGGGGGGTTCAACTCGAAGAGTGTGAACTCTTTTCTCTCCCGGGAAGATACCAGCCAGTTTAAGAGATTGACGCAGTACCGGTGGAATTTGGACACGGATTCGGACATCTTTCTGAAATATTTGCTGGGATTTACCCCTGCAACGGAGAAGGAGTTTGTACAAGCACTAACAAAGTTACCCAACGATAAGAGGAGAATATTGATCATCGGGGCCAATGAAGACAAGGTGACGCCAATCAGCTGCTGTGACAGATTCATTGAGATTTGTGAGCAGCGGGGGGATAAATACCAGTTTGAATCTATTGAGAAGGCGAACCATTCCTTATTTTTGGATTGTCCCAATATTGTCTCTGGTATTGTCTACAATTTCGTCGAGGACTTGGATTTGAACATCTCCTCCACGTGGGTCTTACAGGTGAAGGCGTTGATTTCGGGCGACAAATGGGGGTTGAAGAACAAGGAGAAATGGGATAGAGTGGTGACTCTTTCCACGCCGCTGAAAAACACGGATCCCACCAAACCACCCTCATATCTACTGGGGATGAAAACCCCCAGACAGTCGGATCCAGTTCACAATCCCCGCAATTTTGAATTGGACCATCCCGAGATTTATGCTGTGGTGGACATTGGTTCCGATACGCCTGCGTATGACCCCCTCGAGTTCCAGAGGGTCAAATATGTGAAATTTAAGACGGAGTCAAAGGTTATCCCCGACAACGTTACAATTGTCAGGTTCATCGGCATTGTCGACGATTTGATGGCGGAAAAAGGCGAGAATCAGTTTATTGTTGTTCATTGTCATTACGGACAGAATAGAACAGGGTATCTCATCTGCTGCTATTTAATCGAGAAACTGGGGTGGACTCCCAGTGAGGCAATTGCGGCGTTTGAGAGATCGAAAAATCCCGGAATCAAGCACGTTCATTTCAAGAATGGACTTTATTTGAGATACAGATGAGCTCTGCTGAGCGCTGTGGCGTTTGCCGCGCCACACTGGTTTTCGCTCAGCACGAGACCCCACTCTACAATCTTTACTTTACTGTATAATAAAAATATTACGAGATATAAAACAGTGGACCAACCCTGGTGGCCCACAAAACCCCTTGATTCGATTAGAAAAAGACATTTAAAAGAAAATCGCTCATATATGCGTGTGTGTGTTAGAAAATAATGCCTCTAAGGCCCTGGTTCCTTATATGGCCTGTCATTTGGCCCATCAAAAACCCATTATACTATCCATTTCTGGAACACCTGATTTATATTCTGAAGGTCTTGCCAATCGAGAACACTCCATGGGTTGGTACATCGTATTTATTGTACAACGTAGACTTCAATGGCAAGACGTATGGCACAGTGATAGCCATCGACAAATATGATAGAGCGATCAGTTTAGAGGTTGTCATCTTGATGGTGTGGGACATTAAGTGTATTGATTTGATTAGTGAAGAAAAAAAGAAGGAGTGTAGAGAAGAACAAGTTCAGCCCGTATGTTTTCTTTTGTACCAGAGATCGTCTGACAATTTTGACACCCAAAAATCGAACGATAAAAAAAATGTGGCGTTCGGAAAAAACGCGTTGAAAGAGAGATAAGCACCGTTGCACACTGTTATACACCGTTCACAGCTTGTATCACGCGTCGGATGACTTTAGGGAGTTGACAATTGAAGCGATGTGGATCTCATCATTGTAAGCGTTTTTTTTGGATTGATTGAGAGTGAGATGTTGCCATGCGCCATAGCTATACGACGTTACGCGTCAAGTGCGTGGCGCAGGAACGATCGTTCCCCCTCTTACGCGTCTCCTCGTATGCCATCGATAACTATAGACACGGACCATTTGGAGAGGTCGATCTCTACTGGGGAGCGGACCCCCACGCTGGATGATTACACTACGATTGTTTCCACTTCACTGGGACTGACGATGATTGAAATCCAAGGAGAATTGAACATACCGAAGAATAAGCCAAGCGGGTTGAATGAAGAGGAATCCTACCTGTTCCAGAGGTACACGCCTCCGGAATTTCTATCACAGGGCCCCCCGATGGACGTGGTGAAGTTTGGTAGGCTGGAGATCGACGAGGACCTGAAAAAGGCCACACTCTTCATAGGTAAATCACAAAGACTGGTGGGAGTGATAGAAACATTGGACCCTCCATTGGGGATCATGAAGTTGGTCCCCCAGCAGAACTGCGAGATTGTGGACCTCATCAGGAAGCGGGTCATCTTCAAGAGCAGGCCTCTTCCGATTATGTAATGGTGGCTGGTGGCTGGTGCGGTGGCTTGCCGATGGTGCCTGATTACATAATATGCACCCACCCCAAACAGCTATGATGGTGCCATCAAGGGGGAAAATACCCACCAGGTCTTCTTTCTTCACTCAAATCTACAAACATGAACTGTCTCTCACTTGCCATGTCCCTTTTGGTGGCCGTTGCTGCCGTTAAGGCCCAAGAGGTTGGTCCTGCTGTTGGGTTCATTGTTCTTGACGATGCCAATACAGTCTTAGACGTCAAGAATTAATCAAGCTTTGCGGTGGGGTCCTGCCACCTATTTTATATCTTTATATCTTTTAATTGAGAGGTCCATCATTGGAATTGCCCTCGATGGTTGGAAGACCATCCCAGTCACATTCATTTAAACACCTTTTTTTTACTGGTTGATGACCACACCGTTGGATACCGTGCGAATAGCCACGCCAATCCCGTCCAAGTCAACCTCCTCCACAATCAGGTTGGTCTCGTTCAACATCAACGGAGTCAAAACTTTGAAGGAGTACCATCCATGGAATGAACTCCAAACCTTCCACTACATGTTTGAGTTTCTCAAGGTGGATATACTGACGTTTCAGGAACTGAAATTGCAGAAGATGGACATTGATCTCAAGCTGGCGGATGTGTCCGGATTCAAATGCTTCATCACAATTCCAAAGGTCAAAAAGGGTTATTCTGGAGTTGGTGTCTTTGTTCGAAAGGCAGAGGTTTACACACCATGGTTAGACGTCATCAAAGTGGAGGAAGGCATAACAGGATGGTTGGATGTGAGGGGAAAGACAACTAATTACAGACGTGTTTGGGATCAAGAGGGAGATCAAGGTTTGTCGATTGGTGGATATCAGGAAGATATTGAGAAATCAGTTGGTTTGGAAGTGGATAGCGAGGGCAGGTGTATCATGGTCGAGATGGCCACAGGGTTGGTCATAATATCCGTCTACTGTCCAGCGAATTCCGGCCTCACACCGGACGGGGAAAATCAACGGTGTTTGTTTCTTCAATGTCTTTTGACAAGAGTGGATAGGTTGAAATCAAGAGGAAAAGAGGTGATAATAATGGGAGACATCAACGTATCCCCGGGATTGATTGATAAAGACGAATACATCCGGGACGCCATCGCCGAGGGTGTGGTCAAAAAATGTAAGGAGGACGAAGATTTCGAGTTGTTAAATAAGAAAGAGGCCATTCTATACAAGAAATCTTCACCAGCAAGAACCCTGCTTAATCTCTATCTCTTTGACACTCGGGGTTTTACAGACAATTCAGAAAAGATTCTTTATGACTTGGGTAGAGAGATGAACCCCAAGAGAATCAAAATGTACACGTGTTGGAATACCCAGAAGAATTACCGTCCCATGAACATGGGTTCGAGAATTGACCTGTTCTTAGCAACCAAGGCCATACGAGAAGCAGTCCAAGAGTGCGACATATTCAGATATCTTTACGGTTCCGATCATTGTCCCATTTATTGCGACATTGAGACGGAGACAGAACCACTACAGGCAATCAAATGGATCAAACGAGAGCCCCTGGTTAAACATTTTGAGGCAAAACTCTTCTATGGATTGAATCAGAGCAAAAGCATTGACAGTTTTTTCAAAATGAAGAAGAGGCTATCACCGTCACCGACGCCGACGTCTACACCTCTTCCTCCACCGCCATCAGCAACAAAACGTCCATTGGAAGACGCCCCATGCGGTTATGTGAGTAGGAAAAAGTCAAATCAGGCGAATTTGCAAACTTTCTTTGCCAAAAAGCACGAAGAAGCTGTCAATCCCCAATTCAGCTCCTTATTTGTACCTGAAGATGAAAGTGACGAGGAGAAATCCAAAGATTTGGTCCCAGTTTTGCCGGCCACGCGGTCCCTTTCTGCATCAACATTCAATGCTCTTTTGAAGGCCAACACAAACGTCCCAGTGTGCAAACACGGAGACTCGTGTGTCTTGCGAAGTGTGAGCAAGGGTGAAAACATAGGCAAGAAGTTCTGGTGCTGCGACAAACCTCGTGGCGATTCATGGGAACAGGACGATTCGCAATTGCAAGGATCCGTTAATCCTTCCACCAGCTGTGGGTTTTTTAAATGGGCATCTCGCTGAGCAGATGAGCGCTTTTGATATGAAAAATCTAGCTGAAAAAAAAACTTCACTCCTAGGGCCTAGTTAGGTAATGAGTGAACCAAGCGTTGAGTTGAGTGAGAAGACGAAGCAGCAGCTGCTTAAAAAGGATCCTGGTCAAGGTCGCAGAGTTTCTGGTAAGGAATGGAAAGCACCAAAAAAAGCGTTCAGAATCAAGTCTTTAGGTGTCCAAACTCCATGGGAAAAGAAGCAAGAGAAGAGATTAAAGGAACAACAAATGAAGGCCAAATTGAAGGAATTGAAGGAGGAAAAAGAGGAGGAGAAGAGAATCCGTATTGACAGAATCAAGGAAAGAAGAGAAAAGAAGGCGGAACAGGAAAGATACGAACGTTTAGCCCTGGTTATGCATAAGAAGAAGGTGGAAAGATTAAAGAGGAGGGAGAAGAGAAACAAGCTGTTGAAGGAACGTTAATAGATGTGTGTATAGGGCATTCTAATGATTGGTTTAAGGTAGAGACGCTTGACGTGGAAAGAACAATACGACCGGACAGTTACTGGAGGTTGGGGGTTCGACATATTCAGGCAGTAAATGAGGTTAGGGGTATGGCTGGACGTTAGTCATCACTGGGGATGCTGCTTTTCACGAAGAGATCGGTCATGGGAAGGTTGCTGGAAGGAAAGAGAGTGAAAGTGGCGCATGGAGCATGCGCCACCACTGACACCAATGATAAATGGCCCTTAAAACCACCGAACTTCGACCCAAACTTGAGTGCCTATCAAGTAACAACGTTCTTGAGTGCAAGGCATTTTGGCCACAATCTGTATATCGGATCTTGATGGGTTTATTTGGGTTGGAGGTTTGCATCACGTGCTGGTATTGGGGAATGTAGTGAGAGGGCTTCCACAGAGAGCCATCGATGTGATACCACCACTAAAAATCACCACATTTTTCCTTGCCGGTGAAGCTAAACGGTGTAGTGGCTGAACCCTTACTTGGTCCTCGATTGAGGTTAACATGATCATACATCAAGAAAGCCGACCAGCTAAGGGTGGACGGAATTCGATTATTTACTAAACTCACAAACTCACTTCCTTCGTTTGTTTAATTGCATGTATAAGCTATCTGACACCCCTCTTTCCGTTCCGGTAGGATCCAGACGAGTTCTTATTAGCTTAAATCTATCTAACCATCCAGTATCACGTTCTGATTCCGGTAGTGCAAAAGTGGTCCCCCACTAAAACGACGAGCCGCAACTTATTATCCCCAGCAGAGTCAGAGGTGGACTGCTGCCTCCATTTCCGAAGAATGCGCCCCTAAGCTGGCCGACACCACCGTGCGATGGAACCAAAAACTGGTCCATCGATGGTGCCGATTAACACAGGAACTAGGAGGAGCTGAACGACTAAGAAACGCTGTTGATCTTCCATACACGACTCATAATTAAAAGAGGCAAACCAACCCTCTCCAATGAGCGATACAAAGGAGATGGAACCCACGTACTGTCTGAAGGATGGTTAGAAAGAAGAAGAGGAGAGAAGCGTGGGTTGATCAGTGGGGCGAAATTTTTTTACGCCCTGGAGGGGATGCGGTGGTCGAGGGCTTACGTAAGCATCTCACAGGGTTTGCCAGAAATGACATATTGATGCCAAACAAGTGGATAACTCGGTTACCTGCGGTGATACAACGCCGGCTGTTTCTTCCGGTGATAATAATCAAGTCCCCGGTATCGGAGTTTCGTCTTCTGATAGACAGCAGCTGGATTTTGATAATTTGCCTACTATCCAATAGATCTATATTCTGGATGGCCCCTACTTCATATTTGCAACTCAAATGTCACTAGATAAATCGTATGGTTTCAAAAAAATCACCCCCGCTTTTCTACCCTCGAGAATGACCCTATGACTCTGAAAATTGGGTCAGTCTATAAACTCCGGTGAACGGGCCGGTTCTGAAAAATTTCATATATACCTTCAGTCATAGGTACCACTCTTCTTCTTCCGTGTAAACCCAAGAGTAACGATGTTCAGGAAGTCAATGGTCGTTATGAAGGAGGTATCCTCCTTCACGCCAACATATAAAAACATGCTCCGTGATCCGTCAAAAAAATACACTAGATTCCAAGGGGTCAAGCTTCCTGATAGGACGTGGCCAGACAAGGTGATTGAGAAGGCACCAAGATGGCTGTCGACAGATTTGAGAGACGGTAACCAATCTCTTCCCGATCCCATGTCTGTTGAACAGAAGAAGGAATATTTCCACAAGTTGATTGAGTTGGGGTTCAAGGAGATCGAGGTCTCTTTCCCATCTGCGTCTCAGACGGATTTTGATTTCACAAGATACGCGGTGGAAAACGCACCAAAGGATGTGGCTATTCAATGTCTTGTTCAATCTAGAGAACATCTTGTGAGAAGAACCGTTGAGGCCTTGAAGGGTGCCAACCATGCCATCGTTCACACCTACTTGGCAACCTCGGACATGTTCAGAGACATTGTGTTCAACATGACCCAGGAGGAGGCGGTCAAGAAGGCGGTTGAAACAACCAAATTGGTCAGATCCTTGACGAAGGACGATCCTGCAATGAGTGGAACCAAGTGGTCGTATGAATTCTCGCCAGAATGTTTCTCGGACACCCCAACCGAGTTTGCCGTTGAGATCTGTGAAGCAGTTAAGGCCGCTTGGGAGCCAACTGTGGACAACCCAATCATTTTTAACTTGCCTGCAACGGTTGAAGTTGCATCCCCTAACGTTTATGCGGATCAAATCGAATACTTCTGCAGAAACATCTCAGAACGTGAAAAGTGTGTCATCTCTCTTCACTGCCACAACGACAGAGGCTGTGGTGTTGCAGCCATTGAGCTTGGTCTGATGGCCGGTGCCGACAGAGTCGAAGGGTGTCTTTTTGGTAACGGTGAAAGAACCGGTAATGTTGACTTGGTCACTGTTGCCTTGAACATGTACACGGACGGTGTTTCTCCGGAATTGGACTTTTCCGACATCCAGTCTGTGATTGACATCGTTGAAAGAGGTAACAAGATCCCAGTTCACGAAAGAGCCCCATACGGTGGTCAATTGGTTGTGTGTGCCTTCTCAGGTTCTCATCAGGATGCGATCAAGAAGGGGTTCACCAAGCAATCCACAAGAGAGGCCAACGGAGACCCAAGATGGTTGTTGCCATACTTGCCATTGGATCCAAAGGATATTGGCAGATCCTACGAGGCTGTGATTAGAGTCAACTCTCAATCCGGTAAGGGTGGTGCTGCCTGGATTGTCGAGAGAGCCATTGGTTTGGAGCTTCCAAGACCAATGCAAATTCTCTTTTCCAAGGTGGTTCAAGACAAGGCTGATTCCTTGGGTAGGGAATTGAAGTCCGATGAAATTGTCGACTTGTTGAGAACCACCTACAACGTCGACTCGTGTGCTATTTCCGACGTCAAGTTGACCGACTACAAGTACAACAAGAAGTCCGATGAAATCACCGATTTCACCGGTACTCTCCTCAATAACGGCGTTGAGGTTAACATCGAAGGCACCGGTAACGGTCCAATCTCCTCCGCCTTGAATGCCTTGAGCAAGTACTACAACTGTGATTTCCAGGTTGAGACCTACTCCGAACATTCCGTTGGTCAGGGTTCCAGCACTAAGGCTGCCTCCTACATCAAGATTAACGTCAACGGAGAATCCCAATGGGGTATTGGTCTTCATGAAAATATCACCAAGGCTTCCGTTAATGCTATTATTTCATTTGTTAACATTCTTCAATTCCGGGGAGTCATCACTTCTCAATGATTCTTTATAAAACTAAAAAAGAGTGAAATTATTTTTGACTTCCTTCAATGAGCACATGAGCACATGCGCATTTATATTACCCATGCTGAGCACATGAGCTCTTTCACCGCGTCCCTACATTTCATCTTCCCCCTCTGTAAACAACATAAAACCGCTTAAAACGCTCCAAGCTCATTAGCGTCACATGATACCTGACAACCTATACTCGGCCACCTATTCGGGGGTCCCGGTGTATGAGTTTATTCATCCCAAGTCCTCAGTGATGCGTAGGAAGAAGGACGGATGGGTTAACGCCACCCATATTCTTAAGGTTGCCAACTTCCCAAAGGCGAAGAGAACACGTATATTGGAGAAAGGAGCACAGACCGGAGTGCACGAGAAGGTCCAGGGGGGCTATGGGAAGTACCAGGGGACGTGGGTGCCCTTGGAAACAGCAATTCAAATTGCTAAGGAATTCAACGTCTTGGAGCCTTTATCACCGATGTTTGACTACGAGCCAGACGGGACCAAGACTCCACCGCCTGCTCCGAAACACCACCATGCCACATCAGGGGCAGGAGGAAGAAAGAAATCAAATCGATTGGCAGCTGCAGCTATAGCAGGCACGGCGGCAACACAGATGGCCACTACGTCGCTGGCAGGGCCAAACGCGTCATCTACAGGCGGATCTCCCAAGCAGGAGTCAGGACGAACAAGAGGACGAAGAAGAAAGAGCTTGGCTAAGGTGACAAAGCCAGAACTGCAGTCATTGCCTCCACCGTTATCACCCATAGTCTTCTCATCAACAGGACTGAATTTCAAAAGATCGAGGATGGTAGAACCAATTGGAAGAAAGGTGACCTCCAATGGCAGTCTGGGATTGATCAGAGGCACCGACTCCTCTCCTGTGATGGCAATTTCAGACCCAGATGAAGATGATTTTGGCGAGGAGCATGACCATCTGAATGCAGACCTGACCCTAGATAAACTTTCTCAACGACCAATCTCCCACCATTCACCCGTGGCGGAGTTCATGACAGATAAGGATTTGGACCATGCATTGGCCCAATCCCAAACTTACGGCAAGGGAGCCAGCTCATTAGTTAAGGACCCCAACTCCCTTGCAAAGGTCACCAAGAGAAATTCCCCACCATCAGGGTACATGCTGACACCAAAAGACAAGCAGCTCGCAATGGAATTGATTCAATACTTTGAAACCAAGGACCCCAAGGCGATCATCCCCAGTTTTATCACCCATGACAACGAGGGGTTCAACGTGGACCAGCCGGTGGACGTGGACGGAAATACAACACTTCATTTGGCCTGCGGAATGGGCGATTTACGATTGTGCGAAATATTGATCCGGAGACACGCCAACACCAAAATACCCAATCTTCACGGTAAAATACCCATTTTTGACTTGGTCGGCTTTGCAAACAGCTACTATAGAGGGGACAGAAACTTCGAGAGGTTCTTGGGGTTACTAAGTGATAGTATCTTTGAGGTGGACTCCCAGGGCCATACTCTATTGCATCAGATTGCTCTCACAACGGATGACAGGGACAAAAAGCCGTGCGCACGGTATTACACTGAGCAGCTGTTGCGAACAATTAGTGAAATGACCGATATGACGGTGGATTATCTGAGTGCCTTCATTAACAAGCAAGATATCAATGGCGACACAGCATTACACATCTTTTCCAGGTTTCATGCCGATAGGTGTATTAGAATCCTAATGGAGCACAACGCCAAAATTGATATCTTGAACAACAAAAACGAAATCGTGCGGGACTACATCAACAGGTCCGCGAGCTATATGAATTTGGGGATACCTTTTGACGTATCTGCACAGCCGATGGATTCACTGGGCAGGTTGGACCGAGGCAACGGGATTATACAGTCACGTGACCTCTCCTTTCTGAATCCCTACCAGCAGAGTTTGAACAGATACGGCACGTATCCCACGTCAGTCATCTCCCCCCATAAGATAGCCGCTTACACTAGTGAGTCAGCAATGAACGTGGTTCAAACCACGTCGGAGATAATCGACAAGCTTGGGGAGTTGGCCAAGGCGTTCGAGAATGACGTTGTTGCGAAGGACAACGATAAGCGGGAGCTAGACGGGATAGTGGACAAGGTTGACCAGGACTTGACCAAGTTTAAAACCAACATAAAAAAGATCCTTGGGGGAATATTGAGCGACATCGTGATTGTGGACACAAAGGACAAGTCTCAACAGGGGGACCCCAACGTAAAAACCGTTGTTGAGGCCTCTGATCTTGTGAGGACAAAACTTCAAATGTTGGAGGACCGGTTTCAACTCAAGAGCGAACAAGTCAAGTCCCTTATTGAACGGTCTCAATCTTCCCATTTAAAGTCCCTCGTAGAGCAAGAGAAGGATGTAATTCCCACGTGGAAGGACGAAATTTCATCAGATAGCCAGGATGATCTTGAATTTCAATTGGGTGTCCACTTGTCTGAACTACAGCTCAAGCGGAGAACAATGGTGCTGTCGTTGGTCAATATGATGGCCCAGGGAGACGAGACGAGAGAGAGGATCAAGAAATACAGAAGACTACTGGCCATTTTGAGTAACATCCCCATGTCAGAGATTGACAGCAGTCTTCAAAGCATAGAGGAGAATCTTCTTCTGGACGCCAAAGGCGGTGTATAATAGGGTATTTAAAACGATGTAATTCTTTTATTTTTTGTGCTGAGCGATTCCGGCATCTTGTATCAGTTTCTTCTTCACATGTCATCTAGTTACACCCTGCAACCAAACGAAAGGGAGTTTTTGTTGCCGTCACTGACAGATGGAATAGAATTGTCATGCATTATTACCACTCCAATTACAAGGGCTCAAATTGACCAATTGGAACGTTATCCACTGGATTCGAATTTGGTGATGAAAAGTGGTGATCCTCATCCGGCTACACTTCGAGCTGTGATCATCATGCATGGAATCGGCGGCCACAAGAGCTACACGTATCACTCGAAATTGGCTCGCAAATTGGCTCACGATCAGGGGGTGACGTCGATTCGATTTGACTTTAGGAACTGTGGGTTTTCGACTAAGACCGGTTCTAAAGGCCGTACTCTACAAGACGATCTTGAGGACTGTGAAGCGGTTTACCGGTATCTTGTGAATGAAGGCTATTGTGTTGATGCATTGATTGGTCACTCGAGAGGTGTAGTTGATGTCTTTAATTGGCAATTACAACACAAGGATGTCTACATCCCAAATCTAGTTGCCTGCGCGGGCAGATTCATTGGTAAGGGTTTACCGGATTCAATTAGAAAGATATATCCCGACTTTGAAGCTGAGGGCGGCCACACAATCAAGGGATTTCAGGACGGTGTATATCGGGATGTTTGGGTGCCGTTGAAAGAAACAGAGAGTTTAGGTGAATTGGTGATGACAGACGTGAAGACGATCTCCAAGTACACGGACACGATTCTGGTGTACGGACTGAAAGAGGAGATCATTCCGCTCACGGATTCTGCCCACTATGCCAATCAATTGGGTGATAGAAACACTCTTGTTTTTGTTCCCAATGCCACCCACTCCTATTACGGCGTGGATGCTGTTAGCGAAAGCGACTGGGCGCTATCTGAGGTGCCAATTAATAAGAAGATTGGCCGCGCAGATTACAACTATCAGGTGACAGATATTGTTGGCGATTGGCTTGACAGTGATGCGGTGCGTTTGAGATTCTACGAAAAGAGCATCAAGATCCACGAATTTTTGTACAGATGGAAGCAGGTGGAAGGAGTTTCGAATTTTCGGGATGTGGGTGGCTGGAAGACTTGCAACCCGACGTGGTCCGGGGGGAGGTTTGTCAAATGGGGGAGGATTTTCAGATGTGCCGATATTGACGGGTTGACGCCACAAGGACAGAGGACGCTCTTGGATCTAGGAATTACCAAGGTGTTTGACTTTAGATCCCAATTTGAGGTGGCAGATCATTCGCCGTTTGAGCTGCTTGAGGGCAAGGTGGAGTTCCATTCATTGGGATCCTCACAGATCACTCAGAACACCCCCGACTTCTACAAGGGCATGGCTCAATCGTGGACCAATTACTACTCGGTTTACGAGTATCTTTTGAAGTCGATTATACCCGGCTACAAGCCAATTCTTGAGCATCTCAGAGATTCGACAGACCCTATTCTTTATCACTGCAAGGCAGGAAAAGATAGGACGGGAGTTTTGACAGCCATTATTTTGAAACTGGCCGGCGTCCCCAACGAGATCATTGCCCGAGAATACGAGTTGACGTGGGAGGGTCTCAAGCCTGATTTTGAGCGGTTGACCCACTTTGTCAAGCCATTATTGGCTCGCCACGGACTTGATGAGCAAAATTCCCTACCGAACTTATTGGCCTGCAAGTACGAGGTGATGCTCAAAACCCTACAGTATTTGGAGATCCATTTTGGCGGCGTCCGCAAATATCTCCTGCAAACAATGGGGTTTACCCACCATGATCTCGACAAGATCAGAGACAATTTGTTGATGTAGACTGTAGCACTGTGTAGCAGCGCAGATCCAATTTTTTGTGTTCCTGTGAATCATTTCCGATCTGGGTATGGATACCGAATTAGAGAATGTGGAGGACACATGGACCATTGTGGATGTTATGAGGGTGATCTCCGGTCTGGTTATACTACTTTGGGCGATTTTTTGGCAACTGGGAGGCCACGAATGGCTCTCTAGCTTTGGATCAAAGAAGTGGTCCTACTACCCCTTCTGGATCCACACCCTGAAGGGATCTCCGCAGCTTGAATTCACCAGGGAGACTCTTTGGCAGAGCAAAATCGATGGCAACACTTTTGTTGCTCTGAATGGCACCGTCTACGACGTGGGCATCAATTCACACTTTTATCGCACCAGCAGATACGCAGAATTGGTGGGCCGAGATTGTACAAATCTCTTTTTAAGCGGGATTTTTGGCACAGATACTTGCAGCTGCCACTGGAACCACGATGACAAACAAGCAGAGCAAACGGTAGCAAAATGGACATCTTTTCTAGAGGAAAAGTACTTTGCCATCGGGGTGATAGAATGCTGAGCATGCGTGCTGGGGTGTTTTTTTGGTGGGCTCCACACTGAAAAGCGGGTTTCAAACGTCATCTTTTCTTACGTTCCACGTTGATGTCACCTTATCACGCGTCCGACACGGACAATCAAGCAACCAGCGAGATACCCCCGTTGCCGAAGAAGAGAATGTCCTCTCATTTCAAAAGACGGTCAGTCTCAGGCCCTGCAGCAATGAACTCAACCACAAAGGGTTTGAGGCGGTTGTCCCTCCAGTTCTCGTCAAGCATGTCCTCGTTGATATCCTTTACATCCCATTCCAATGCTTCTCAGGATAGCC
This sequence comes from Saturnispora sekii, assembly GCA_030563565.1. NCBI lineage: Eukaryota > Fungi > Ascomycota > Pichiomycetes > Pichiales > Pichiaceae > Saturnispora > Saturnispora sekii. The sequence continues at coordinate 44,559 of JAJMJM010000042.1, forward strand.
ACTTTTCCCAGTTGACACAGGCTGCGGTGAAGGTGCCACTGGCGGCAGAATACAAATTCAACGAAAATGTTGTGCTGGACAAGGACGGAACGAGCGTGTTTGTCCCCCAATTTGGGGTGAAATGCGCTTCTTTTATTCTAGAAAGTGGAATTGTGGAGGGGATTTTTAGAATGAACGGTTCGATAAGAAAGGTGTCTTCATTGGAGAGACGAATCGCACAGGATTTGGGTCAAAACTTTGAGTTTTCCCTGATCAAGGACCCGACGAAACAATCTCATCAAATACAAGAGGAGCCAGAGGAGAATGGGGAAGAGGAGACTCTTTATGTGTCTCCACACGATATTTCCACGTTGTTGAAGAGGTGGATTTCTAGGATTGAGGGAGGCCTTATAGTAAGGGGAGTTGGTGATGAAATTAACTTGCAGGTGAGTAAGATCAAGATAACAGAAGACCACAACCGGTCATCAACTCCAACAGACACACCAGTCACCATTGCCAATCCTCTCTTTGACACCCCCAGACAGAACAATTTTGTGGACGGGGACGATCATTTAAAGACACCCACAGACGATAAATTTAGTAACGACATTTCCCAAAATGATATACCCGAACGGGCAGCAAGCCGGATCCCGGAATTGTATTCGAAGCAGCTATCCCAATCACCGATCGAAAACCTCCACCTGCTCTTGTACTTGTTGGATGTATTCCACAAACTGACTGCGGACGAGGTGATAAAGAAGACACGGATGGATTCGTGCAATATTGCGAAAATGATGCAGTTGTCGATCTTCAACACCGATGACCATGTTCAGCAGACCTCTGATTTCGACCATTTCGGTTCAATGGAAAGCTTTTCAGAATTGAAGAATCTTTACGATAACTTTGAAAAGGTGTTAAGCAATTGGATTGAATATTACCCCTATTTATTGGATCAGTTGAAACCAGTGCTCATTGCAAAGAGCGCGGAAATGGACAAAGTACTCAACTCTAAAAATATATTGCAGCCCAATGCCAATATCGTCAATACCGGGGTCAAAGTTGTCAAAAAATGGGCGAGTGATGAATCAATTGGCTCAATAATGTCATATAACGAGGAGTTCAATCTCAATATACCAAAAACCGAGACGGCTCCTTCGGCTATAAAGATTTGCGTCACAAATAATGATTCCAAAGAAAAGGATGAGAACAGGGGACATACTGGGCTGTCTATCATCGCAACAAACATTAGCAGTGACGGATCAGTCATTCACACTCCGATAGATATCCAGCCCAGCGCCGGAGACGACTCGAAGAAGCCACTTGCATTGGGGTTGGTCAAGGAAGAGAAGAAGAGGGAACTTCAGCAAAAGAAGAATACTCAAATAGTGGCTCCAAAGGTGGCTTCGTTACAACCACCTGTAGATCTCAAGAAGAAACAGCCAAAACAGCAGAAACCGACCGGCATTGGTTTAATGTTCAAGGGAATGTTCAAGAGAAAGCCGAATGATGACATAAATAAACAGGATAACCTAGCAGAAAATCACGCTTCCAAGCAGTCTCATAATCACAAACAGGGCGTACCATCCGTACCATCTGCACCATTAACTGAAATTGATACCAAGGCCAAGGAGGATGGCGTGGTTAGAAGCGAACTGCAAATGGTCAAAAGAGGGGCCGCCAAGGGGTCTACTCTGACTGCACTTCCTCCAGGACCGAAGAAAGAGAAGCGGAAGTCATCTTTCCAATTTCTTACTAAGTCAACTTAAATTTGCGTTTTTTATAGATTAGTGGAATTGTATAATTACTGGTTGATTGAAAGTTAAAGATCTGCTGAGCAAGTATTTATCTTCAGCCGCTTGTTACGTAATAGATCACACTTTTCATCCCCGTCATTTTATCATACAAGGATGGAGTTGAGCATCATCCCGACAACATCATATCCTCTACAGCGACCCACGAGTAGCATTAGCGGCGGTGGTAAAACAGGTGAAACTTTTAACGTGAGACCTTCGAATACGGATGATCTTAGTAGCCCTATTAGTGAATTAAGTGATAACGATGCGGGGAAGCAGGAACGCTCCTTATTCATGGCAATATACATGGGTATCATTGCTTCAACCGGGGGGTTTTTATATGGCTATGACACAGGTATGATCAACAACATCATTTCGATGCCATACGTTATCGAGCGTTTTTCGGGGGGTAACCAGTTCACTGTTCATCAAACCGCGATTCTGACCAGTATCTTATCGATTGGAACGTTTTTTGGCAGCTTGTTTGCACCGATTGCATCTGATCGGTATGGAAGAAGGTTTACTATCATTTGGTCCACTCTGATCTTTTTCAATTTAGGTACGGTTCTACAAATGGCAGCTAACAGTATCGAATTACTGTGTTGCGGTAGATTTTTCAATGGAGTCGGTGTTGGTGTAATTTCTGCAGTTATACCCTTATACCAAGCAGAAACTTCACCGAAATGGGTCAGAGGTTCGATCATCAGTTTTTATCAATGGGCCATCACTTGGGGATTGCTAGTCTCAAGTGCAATATCACAAGGTACAAAGGAGTATAAGGATGCACGATGCATGAGGATACCAATTGGGCTACAATTTGCATTTTCTGCATTTTTCATCGTATTCATGTGGTCATTACCAGAGTCGCCGCGGTTTTATATAATGCATGATGATACCGATAGAGCCATCCTGGCTTTGGCAACTTTGCGGCGGATGGATGTACGCAATCGAGAGTTGATTGAGGAAATGATTGAAATTAAGGCTGCTCATGATTATGAGAAAAGTTTACGAAACGCAACATTATGGGAATTCCTGAAAGGGTTCAAAAACAAGGACCAATTCAGGCGGATCATTACGGGGGTCTTATTACAAGTCTTCCAACAATGCTCTGGGATAAATTTTATTTTTTATTTTGGTGTTGATTTCTTTGTTAGAACTGGTGTCTCGGATTCATATTTGATGTCGTTCGTGACCTATGCGGTCAATGTTGTCTTTACTGTGCCGGGGATTTACCTTGTGGAGATGGTTGGGAGGAGAAATGTTCTATTTTACGGTGGACTCGGCATGTCTCTGTCGAATTATATCATTGCCATTGTTGGGTCGACAATATCGAGCGTCATTGCTGATAAGGTCATGTTGGCCTTTGTGTGTGTGTTTATTGCATTTTTTGCGTCTACTTGGGGTCCGGTTGTTTGGGTGCTTACGGGGGAGTTGTTCACTTTGAGTATTCGTCAAAAGGGTGTTTCCATCTGTGCCTGTACCAACTGGCTCGTCAATTTCATTTTTGCCTACATTACTCCATATTTGATTGACAACGGAACCCACACGCTTTCCTTGGGTACCAAGATCTTTTTCCTTTGGGGTAGTTTTAATTTGTTGGGTGTCATCATCACATATCTACTAGTTTACGAATCCCGTGGCTTGATGTTGGAATATGTCGACGAATTGTACCGGAGAAGTCCCCACGCGTGGAACTCCATCAAAGTGAACAGGCAGATCTTGGAAGAACAGTTGGCCGAGAGGAGAAAGGACTTCGAAGTGATTGACAGTGTCGCGACAAGGGAGGTCAACCATCACCAATTCACCTCCGAGGATATTGACGATTATCTAGCAATGATTGCTCAAGAGCAGGCTAAGCTGATAGGACGAGACGAGGTGGATGACGACAACGTCATCTTCAGAACCACATCCGCTCCAAGCGTGGGAACCACCACTAGTGGGTCCACCACGACCAATTTCCAGTTTACCGGCTTATACGATTGACTACGCGTCATTTCCACAAGGTAATCCTTGCTGAGCAAGGCCAGTGGTTGCTGCTGAGCAACTGCGGGGATATAAAAGGCAACGCGTGCCGCTAGTTTTTTCACACGTCACGAGCGTCTCCTCTCTTAATTATTGTGTGTGATGGGGTTGGAACCTGGTGCCGTACTGGACAGGCAGCACGTTGAGACCGGCCAGGCGACTCTCCCCGTTACGGGATTCTTGTCATCTGTGACGGAGATGGATTTCGCAGATGAAGAGGTGAAAAAGAGGTTTTTTGGGGATAAGAAGCGAATTACGATGAAGGATGTAGTGTCCTTCTACATTTACCATGCCATATTGGTCCTTTTTTATCTATTTTTCACTCTTTTCAGGTCGATTGAAAAGCTGATCAATTCCACAAAATTGCGGGTTTTGAACATGGCTTACAACCCCAACAGCGACCCCAGTGTGATCAATGCGGATATCACCAAGTTGGCCAAGATCCCCTATCGGTTATCCTCGATTCTTACCTACAAGTCTGAACAAGAGGAGGGTGGCGGTGTTGGGGGATTGTGCAATGACACTTCGAAAATTGTCACCTGGTGTCTAGCGTCTGGAATCCCTCATTTATCCCTCTATGAGCATGATGGGATTCTCAAAAGAAGCATTCCTCAGCTGCGAAAATCGATTGTGGAGTCATTGATGATGAATTTCGGCACAAATACCACACCTAAGTTTATCATCCGAATTCCTCATTTGAATATCTCATATGCAGGAGGGTTTGACCGCGAGTATAATGATGACGTGAATTATGACATTGAAATTACCCTTCTCAGCTATGTGGACGGTAGACCTACAATTGTGGAATTGACCAAGGTCTTGGGTGAGCTGTGTCAGAGGGGGGAATTAAATCCCACCGATATAGACGTCAAATTCATAGACAAGGAGCTCAGACAGCTTGTCGGGGAGGAGCCCGACTTGCTTGTTGCCTTCCAACCATCATTGGATCTCCGCGGATATCCACCTTGGCATATTCGCTTAACTGAAATGTACTGGGAACCCGATAATGATAGGGTCTCCTACGCCGTCTTTTTACGCGCCCTTCAATCATACTCCACCAGCAAGGCAAAGATTGGCCGCTGAGTCTTTATACACCTTCTAAAATATCACCGTCTTTCTTCACTTGGCTTGCTATCATATAATTAGTCAAAGGAGGCAATCCGTAAATTTTTTGATCAACTTTCTTCTTTTAATAAACACGTCAATACTAAGTAAGTAGGCGAATCAGAAGAGATAGCGACTGATCCATTGGAGAGACCACTTTTGGGGGCTCCAGAAAGCGATCCCGAAAACATTGGAGGCGCAGGCGCCATTGGGGGACCGACAATTTCAATTTACAGTGGCGGGGCGGAGACGTGTTAGGAGTGAAATCGAGGTGACTCAAGACACCTTCATGGTGATGGTCACACAGCAACACCACAAGCGGGGTCCCCCCCCTCTATCAGAGGCTTGTGAGGATGACAATTGCAGACTGCCATTTTAATTCCCGTGCCACCATATTTGGATTCTCGCCACCTCGAAGAAAAAAACAGTGTTACCACCACGAACTCATACTAACGATTGCATTAGAAACATGGGTTTATCCATCTCGAAGTTGTTGCAGGGTCTATTTGGCCACAAGGAAATGAGAATCTTGATGGTGGGGTTGGATGCCGCCGGTAAGACAACGATTCTATACAAGTTGAAGTTGGGGGAGATTGTGACCACCATCCCAACGATTGGTTTCAACGTGGAAACGGTTGAATACAAGAACATCTCCTTTACGGTCTGGGATGTGGGTGGACAAGACAAGATTAGACCATTGTGGAGACACTACTTCCAAAATACCCAAGGTATTATTTTCGTTGTTGATTCCAACGATAGGGATAGAATCTCCGAGGCTAGAGAGGAATTACAAAGAATGTTGAACGAGGACGAATTGAGGGACGCAGTGTTATTGGTCTTTGCCAACAAGCAAGATTTGCCAAATGCCATGACTGCCGCAGAAATCACCGAAAAGTTGGGTCTTCAATCCATCAGACCAAGACCATGGTACATCCAAGCCACCTGTGCCACCTCCGGTGACGGTTTGTACGAAGGTTTGGAATGGTTGTCCACAACCTTGAAGAACAGCTCTTGATCAGTGGTTGAACCACTTTCGAGACAACGGGTATCATCTCTTTTGTACTTGTTTTAATATTATTTTTAAATCAGATAGTAAAGAGGAAGTCAAATTCATTTCATGGGTTCATGGGGAAACACGAAGGGTCACCGTTAGCCTTTCAAGTTCATTTGTCAACAGATGGCTTCACAATGGTAAATATTTCATTTCTCGATAACAAAAAATCGTCAATATCAAGGTATTCTAGATATAATTTCACACGATTGACCAATTAACAGTGAGAAAACCATCAACTCATCATCCAAATCATACTGTTCTTGGCGATTCCTTCATCTTTTTTCCTCATTTTATTTACAACCATCCCAATGATCTGATATTCCATGTAAATAGGAAGAAATTTTACCCAACCTTCTCCAGGTATCTAACCAACATTTATATTAATAATGAGGCTCATTAATATGACGTTTCCCCACATACTCACATGCTTTATTACCGTTAACGGTGTAGTCGTGGGCGCTGAGTCAATTTCCCATCTGGGAAACCACACCTTACACCGCACGCTGTGCAATAACAGTCACATTTTTTCTTGCCTTCCCGATTTGGGAAAATGCTCAGTGTCGCGCACACTGCCGTGGGGGGTTGGCACCTGAAAATTTTGAAACTTTTTTTTGACAAATTATTCAACGAAAAGGATACTCAGTAAGTTAAAATGGTATGTTAACGACATGAATTCAGGTTGGAAATGATTTGCAGCCATAATACATCTTGACATATAAAGAAGATCGAACAGACAACACGAAAACCCCGACCGTGGGATTGAAATTGACATTGAAATTATGAATTGAGAAAACATCCAATTTGAGACCATTTAACCAGATTATAGTTCATCCAACATGTAATACTTCATTTAATGAGGTCACCGTTATGATATCTGATTTTGTCCAGGTTTAGAACCATCAAAATGCTCAAACAAGTGATTATGTGATCCATTATGGGAAAATTGAATTAAAATGCAAATCCTTCACCCTATTTTCCCTCACCACACGTTCAGAGTTACTAACATCTTCTACTAGGTCGCTTCTCTTAAGGCATACGAATTAAAGTCCAAGTCCAAGGAACAATTACAAGAACAACTTGTTGACTTGAAGAAGGAATTGGCTGACTTGAAGGTCCAAAAGTTGACCAAGCCATCCGTTCCAGCTATCAAGACCGTCAGAAAGAACATTGCCAGAGTTTTGACTGTCATCAACTTGCAACAAAGAGCTTCTGTCAGAGCTTTCTACGCCGGTAAGAAGTACATTCCAAAGGACATGAGAGCCAAGAAGACCAGAGCTTTGAGAAGAGCTTTGACCACCGAGGAAAAGTCCAAGACCACCTTGAGAGCTAAGAAGGCTGCCATTGCTTACCCAGCAAGAAAGTTCGCCATCAAGGCCTAATTGTGTAACTTTTTTAACGTTTAAAACTAACAATCTTCGGTAAGAAGAGAAGGGCAGAGATTGCGTAAGCATTGAATTGATTACATAACCCTCTTACGTAATATCCTTTCAGATCATCTTTATCATCAGCTGTGGCAAATGAGTACTCCTCAAGAGATACGTGAACGGCGATTGGCCCGCTTAGAAGCCCTTGCGGCGGAGAACCCACCATCAAAAGAAAAAGCGCCTCCAGTGCGTCAAGCCGAACCTCAGCCACAACCTCAACAGGAGCCTCCCAAGGAACCAATCCAAAAGAAGGTCCCAGTGGCCGCTAAACCTCAGCAGCAGCTTCACCTTGTTGACCTGGACCAATGGGCCAGTTGCGAAATTGGTAGATTAATGAAAGTGACGTTGGATCCTTTACAGGAAGACTTATTTTACTTGGAGTCAATCAGTGAGGAAAGGGATGTTAACTCCGGCCTTCTCACATTTAATGATTTGGATAGTGTCTTCATCACTTTACTGTTTGAAGTGGGTGTTACCTCGGTCTATGATTCTCCATTGCAATATCTTTTCAAAGTCTGGTCAAGTGCACAAACCTCATTGAGAATCGTGCCTTCTTGTGACCCACAGAAAGACGAAAAGCTGGCAATTTACAAAGAGATTTCGAGATTGGCAGCAGGGTATGGTTCTATCTTGTTTTATGAGGGAGAAGCATTCATTGACGAACCCCATATCGAGGCTCTGGTTGAGGAGCTGAAGCAACACTCGTTGGTTTATACCTACTTCTGGCAGGCGATTATGGAATCGGTTTTGGACAACCAAACAGAAGTGGAATTTCTTGCTCCTGTCTTAGACACAATAACTAAGAGGTTTGCTACCTTGGACTATCACACAGATGCGGAATTCAATTGTCTGATTAATCTAATTGAAGTGATTCTCAGCTTTAAACAATTGGCAAAGGCAGTCCACAAAATCCCAACCTTTCATCCAACAAATCTCAAGGCAAAAGAACTGGAGAATGACACACTCTTAGGACGGATTTTTAGAATTTCCCCACTGTTGCCAGAACTTGCAATTTTGATTTATTCCGACGGGATGACGAGACAACAAATCAAGTCAATTAACGAATCCGTCCAAGTTTCCTATTCATTAACAGTGGAAAGGTTGTTCAATATTACCAACACGTTAGTGAGAGCTGGGGAGCAGTCAAGATTGGCAGTTCTTACGTGGATGTCGGACTTAGTGAATAAAAGTCACTTAAGAGTGGGTGAGCATTCCAATCCAAAAGACTTGGCATCCGATTCCCTCATGTTGAATATAACCTTGATTTTGACAAAGCTCTCATTACCAATTATCAAGGATGGAAGTTTGTCGAGAATCGATAAGATTTCAATCGACTATCTGAATTACAGAAATAGATTGATCGATGTAGGAGAAGAAACAAAGATCAATTCCACAATCCAGGAATGCAATGATTACTATAAAGATAAGATGTATGAGAAAGAGATGAGATTGAACTTCATTTCGGAGTGTTTTTACCTTATGTTGACTTATATTCACTATGGCCTAGGCGGTACTATTGTAACGTCAAAAAAGAACAACAAGATGTTGAAACAGGCAAAAGAACAATACAATCAAATGAAGCAGTTGATTGATGAAAAATTGGGTGGTGCCATGGCCAACAATCCAATGGCTCAAATGCTCAAATCCCGTTTGGAGCCAATGAAGGCAAGGGTCGATAAATTGAGTGCATTCAAATTATCTATTGAAATGTTCTTTTACAATGAAAAGATGCAGGCTGAGGTTTTCGATGTGATCATTGGTTCAATTGAATACTTCATTAGATTGATTGATCCAAACCATGCATACCATCCATCGATGGGCAGTTTTTTTGAAGCATTGAACATTCCAATTCACAACTTTGACAATGATACAGGGAAGTTAGATGATATTGAATATTTGAGGAAGTTGGCACCGGTTCCATTCAAATACTTTCCGGAGTTATATTTGGAGGGGATTATCAATTATTGCCACTTTATTTCTAAAATTAACAACAATCCAATGTATCAAAATGACGCCAAATTAACTAAATTTGTCGAATTTGCGATTGTTATATTGAGATGTCCAGAGTTGATGAGCAATCCCCACTTGAAGGCTAGATTGACCGAGGTCTTATTCTTTGGCTCATTACCCTTGCAAATGAGCAATGGCCAACAGAAAGAGGGCTATATGATCCAAATTTTTAATGAGGATAAAATCATCAAGAAGAATCTCCTCATTTCTCTCCTTGATTTCTATGTCATGGTCGAGAAAACAGGTGCATCTTCCCAATTCTATGATAAGTTCAATTCCAGATATCATATCTCCTACATTGTTGAACAATTATGGAAGTACGATGAGTTCAAGGCAGATTTGAAGAAGATTGCCGAGAACTTACAACAATTCTTTGTGAGATTAATCGCTAGAATGCTAAACGATACAACATTTTTAATGGATGAATCGTTGAACCACCTTCACACGATTCACGAGTGTCAAAAGGAGTTGGATTTCAGAGGTGCTCATCCTGATAGGGAAGTTGCAGAGGGTGAGGAGTCAACTGATGATATTACCAAGAGGTTGCAAGAAAGTGAACGTATGGCTAAGACATTTGTTCAATTGAGTAACAAGACTGTCCACTTGTTCAACTTGTTCACTAAGGAGACCCCGCGGTCTTTTGTCATTGTGGAGATCGTCGACAGATTGGCTGGGATGTTGAATTACAATTTGCAGGCCTTGGTTGGTAAAAAGTGTAATGAATTGAAGGTTAAGAACCCTGAAGAGTACAAATTCGATCCCAAGGAACTTTTATTCCAATTGTGTTCGATTTACATCAATTTATCCGACGAGGAGGAATTTGTTTCCGCCATTGCAAGGGATTTAAGATCTTTTGATGCAGATAACATGAGGAAGGCTGTCACAATTTTGAGGAAGGGGTATAGGGTTCCTGACGAACAATGGGAGAGACAGCTTTTAGATTTTACTAAGAGAGCGGAACAGGCCGTTCAAATGGATGCAGAACAGGAACTCGAATTGGGTGATGTTCCTGATGAGTTCTTGGACCCTTTAATGTACACCTTGATGAAGGATCCCGTCATTTTGCCCACTTCAAAGGTGTCTATGGACAGAAGCGTTTTAAAAGCGCACTTGATGAACGATCCTACCGATCCATTCAATAGAATGCCGCTATTGCTAGAGGACGTTGTGGAGGATTTAGAATTGAAGACCAAGATCACCTCCTGGATTCAGTCCAAAAAGGTGGATGGAGATGGGGATATCGGCATGAAGGATGCGTGATTTGAATGAGCATTCAGTTACGTAAGCATCCCCACATGTGTTGCTTTATTATATATCTTATAATCTCTATAAGGCAATGTCTCTTGAAGAAGACGCAGGTATTTCACTATGGAGGCCTCAAGATGGAGACCAGAATACGGTCAGTTACAACTCTGTGAGTGGGAGGACGGAGGTTTCGGAATTTGCGAGAACAGACCCTAAAAGAAGAGCCAAAAGTGTGAATGAATTGCCGCCTCTTGTGAGAAAATTGAGTAGTAGATCGTCCGCCGAACCTCATGATAAGCTTCATAGAAGATTGACTGTTTTTAATGATAACGATATCGACATGGTGGGGAGGGTGGATTCATTGAATTTGATGAGACCCTTCCGTTTGATTGGCAATGCGCGTAGATTAGTCAACTGGGAGAAGAGTAGGACGAGTGCTTTGGTGATTAAGACCTCAAAGCGGTCGGTTGCAGAGTATTATGAGACTCAGAATGAATTTATCGACAGATACAAGGAGATCGATTCGTTACTTGATACTGGGATTCATATTGAAATGATCCAGAACTATGCGGACAATTCGAGCTCTGATGAATCCTTCAATGGAGATAGTGAAAGGGATTTGGAAAGACAAACACCATTGAAACGGAGCAGGGATTTGACCAGTGTTCCGGCAAATCTTGACTCGGGAACCGCCAAGTTGTTAGGGGTCTCCTCGGAGGAAGAAGGGTCCGATATAGTAAAATTTGCAATTCGGGTCACCTTCATCATGAATTTCCTTCTTTTGGCTGGCAAGATTGTGATGATTTACTACACAAAATCGTTTTCTTTGATTGCATCGGTCGTTGACTCGTCGTTGGATTTTCTGTCTACTTTGATCATTTATTTTGCCAACAAGTATGCTGGCACGAGATCCTCGAGGTTCCCAGTTGGGAGGAAGCAACTGGAACCATTGGGGGTTCTGGTCTTTTCTGTTGTCATCATCATCTCCTTTTTACAGGTCTTGATTGAATCCGTGAGGGCGTTATTTGGTGGCGACCGAGAATTGAGGGGTTTGAATGTGATTTCCATTTCGATTATGGGCACCACGATCGCAACAAAGGTCTTGGCCTGGTGGTGGTTTGGACATGTGAAGAACTCTTCCATTCAAGCACTGACCGAAGATGCCAAAACCGATGTTGTTTTCAACTCCTTTTCGTTGATTTTTCCCCTCATCGGTTGGTTGACCAACGCATGGTTTATGGATCCTATTGGGGCCTGCTTACTATGTCTTTATGTGATTGTCCAATGGGGGTTTATCACTTTTGAGCATATTGATCATTTAAGTGGGTCTCATGCGTCGAAAGAGGACTATCAGCAGGTCTTGTATTTGATTATGAGATTTACAGATAACATCACAAAGATCAAGAACTATAGAATGTACCATATGGGTGATGATGTCAACGTTGAGGTTGATATCGTTGTGAAGAACACAAAGTTGACATTGAAAGATTACCACGACTTGGGCGAATCTCTACAATATGCCATTGAAACCCTGCCTTACGTCAATAGGTGCTTTGTCCACATTGATTACAAGGTCAAAAATTATCTGGGCCATATGCAATAAAAATGAGCAACTATCTGGGTCATTTGCAATCAAATGAGCGTTTTGCAATCCGGGTTTTGTAGAGCCCCAGTCAATTTGCAAGTCAACAGTAGTTGCAATTTGTACAAAGTTATAATAAGGATGCCAAACATTTGATCACCGGTAAAAATAATTACCGTCCCTTGATGCCAAGAGTCCCTTGCCGAGCCGACACGAAACACACCCCCCCTTCAACTTTTTGGTGATGTCATAGACGCAAAAAAAGAAACTATTTTTCCGAAAAAGAAAGGTGCAACGCCAAGGATTTTTTCTAAGGGTCCCACAGGAACTGACTTATATAGAATTTAAGTGACGTTTCCAGACAAGGGGGGTGGGGGTTGATGGCATTTGTGGGGAAACCTGATACAGGCCATGATGTGTTGATTGGATAGTATGGAGTTACCGGATTGGATTGATCGCCGTACTGTATTATTTTAAATTTATTCTGTGAAAAAAAGAAAGCGTGTTATTTTGAATTCTGACGAGGCGTAAAATTACATCCGCTTTGCCAACACTTTGCGCTCCCGTTGCTTAAACAACACTCTTGTACAGGATGAGATTGAGTGAAATTGGATGCTTCCTTTGGATAATAATGAGCCTTGTTTCGGCACGAGATCAATTCAGGTATTGGAATGACAGAAGAGATGTGAATGCGGTGATCACAGCAGCAGCAACAGGGGCAGAAACAACAGCGGTGATTACGACCGGTCTTGGCACAGATCTTGGCACCACAGCTACGCCAGTTGACACAACCACAGATGCTATACTTCCTGTGAACACTACCACTGATCTAACGGCTGTAACCACATCGGTGGGAACAACTGGGCTTACGACCACCGCCACAGGTATTACAACAACAGCAGCAGTAATTGACACTGACACTCTGGCGACCACAACCAGCTCCCCCACTACTTCCACTACTAATTCTACGACCAGCTCCTCCACCAGCTCCTCCACCGGTACCGGTACCGGTACCACTACGCCACTCACCACCAAGGTCACCTCTTCTATTACAACAACAACCACAGGATCATCCAGCTCCTCCAGTGTGACCATTGTTTGGGGAACAGGCACCTCCAATGGTGTGATAACTACCTATTCCTACACATACACCCAAACGTTTACATCGATGTACAGTACAGTTGCCTCTGTTTCTGCGGGATCTATAGGACTTGGCACAATATCGGGGACCGTCGGAACCCTCAGAGTGTACCAAACTGTCGCAATCACACAGTAGTTTAGAGCTTTATAGAGAGGAATAGAAATTTCAGATGATGAGCATATTTCTCCTAGCGCAGCTACAGCCTTGCAGCATGAGTCCAGTCTGGAAGAGACTCTGGCCTCTGGCACGACAGTTTGACAACAAGTTCTCCCTTACAAGAGACGAGTTGTCCAATGAGAGGTCATTTTTGGCGTATTTGCGAATGGGAACCACCGTTTTGGTCTCCGTCTTCACGATATCTCAATTGGTGGGCAAAGATCTAGTAGATGTCGCAATAGCTGTTCTTTTGAAGGAGAAACTGGAAGCGGATTTTACATCGAAGCATCATCTCTACACCAGGGTCTTTAAACCGTTGCTTTTGTTTATGTGTGCAGTGGCATGCTTTGTCTACATTTGGGCCATACGACGATTCATCAAGAACTTGTTCTTGTTGGGGGAGAGGGATGATATTTCGGCTACAAATTTGGGGATGCTCGTTTTCATTTGCTGTTTGTTTGCCATTGATGGAGTATTGATGTATTGCTGTGTAACTTTTGGTAACAGTTGACGGATTGTCTTTCTTTATAAGATAAATTTGCGTGTTGAGATGACACATTCAATGAGAAAGGGTGGAGATCGCAGTGGGGATCGCAGCGATGATTACGGCCTGGAAATGGGGGATCTTGATAGGGTAGAAACTTGTGCCACCATAGGAATGGATCAGAGCGGTGGGTTGGAAGAGGTTGATGAAAATGCATTTAAATCCAAGTGGGAGCCAATCAACCCTATGGGTCAGGCTTCTCCCCTTGTAAGATTTGTCAAGAAAATATGTGGAGAGGCCCCTGGTGGAAACCCGGCAAGGGACCACCTTTCCAATGAGAGAACAATCCTGGCTTATATTCGAACCAGCATGAATGTCTTTTTATTAGGAGTTGTTATAACACAGTTCACCAAGTACACGATCTTGAGGCCGGTAAATGTGAAATTGGGGTCGTTGGAACAATACCATGATCCTGCAGATGTTGTCATCTTCTTGAATCAGATCATTAGGTTGATGGAGAGATATATGAGACCATTGGGAGGTCTTGTGATGTCATTGGGGGTTGTGGTGTCAGCTATGGGGATTTTGCGATATTGGCGCATCCAGAACTTGTTGATTAAGGGGCCTGATGTGTTTGAGGAGAGTTGGATCATCATGGTGTCAATCGCCACAGTTTTGATTGCCTCTGTCATTACCTCATTTGTTTTACTCTACAAGGTTTAAAGGATGGCGACTGGAGGGGACTACCAATCGGTGGCCACCAATAGAAGCCCTCTACTGGTCCCTGGCCATGTGTCCCAGGGCAGGACCGTGGAGGTCCAGGTAGGGGGGGAATCACCTCAAATAGGGGAAATTGCCAACCCTTCACAAGATCCCCCAGAGGTGAAGCGACCTCGTGTGTGGTACTATTTTGGGTCATTGTTGCTGGAGAACAGGGGGTCGGTGGCAAGAGATCATTTGGCTTCGGAAAGGACGTATTTGGCATGGCTTAGAACCTCGTTGTCGCTTGCCTCGGTGGGTGTGGGAATTGCTCAGTTATTGAAGTTGGGTGAGAATGATCAATCCAGTGGGGTCTTGATAAGGTTCAGTAAAGGACTGGGGTTATCGTTCATCGTTGTGGCAATCGTCACCATCAGTATTGGCACAATAAGATATTTCAGTATTCAGGATTCCCTATTAAGAAATCAATTCCCCGTGAGCACGGTG
This sequence comes from Saturnispora sekii, assembly GCA_030563565.1. Lineage (NCBI taxonomy): Eukaryota > Fungi > Ascomycota > Pichiomycetes > Pichiales > Pichiaceae > Saturnispora > Saturnispora sekii. The sequence continues at coordinate 59,759 of JAJMJM010000042.1, forward strand.
GGGGTGGCCAGTGTTTACAGCTTGACTGCGGTCTTGACGGTGATATCATTAGTTGTTGTATTGTCGCTTTAGTCACGTGACTGTGGCTCTCTGTTTACGTAATCTGAAAATTCTAATCACGTGCTTGGCTCCAGGGTTTGGTCTTCCCAAACCCTCGCCGCTCCTCACCCCCGGTGGCGAGCCACGCACAAAAATTTTTAATAACCCAAGATCTCATCTCACTTGAGGTCCTTCTTCATTATACGTTAACTAATTCAATATGGTATGTAGCCAGTGAATGTGAATGAGACGAGACAAGACAAGACAAGAGGAGAACATTGGTGATAGAGATAACAGTGAAAGCGAAGATCAAGGGCGACACATTGGTTGAACTAAAAACGGAGTTATGTGAAGTATCATGGATGAAAAATCATTACAAGACATTTATTAAGGATTCGATTGATGATTTTAAGTGGTGTATTGAAAAACTGTACGGTTGGAAGAGCTTTGTCACTCAAATTCACAAAGAAAGACATTTTCACTTCGATTAGAATACTAACTCTCTTATTCCTACAGGGTAAGGTTCACGGTTCCCTTGCAAGAGCAGGTAAGGTTAAGTCCTCTACTCCAAAGGTTGACAAGACTGAAAAGCCAAAGAAGCCAAAGGGTAGAGCTTACAAGAGACTTTTGTACACCAACAGATTCGTCAACGCCGCTGTCACCGCAGGTGGTAAGAGAAAGATGAACTCTAACGCTCCACAATAAGCGTGTTTTAAGTACTTATATAAAGTAAAATTATCATAGTTCAATAAGAGTCAAGCGATTAGTTTGTGACGTGGAAAGTGAAGTTGAATTGTGTGTGTGTGTGTGTGTGTGTGTGTCATTGACAGCTATCGTGGATTGAATTAATGCTATTTAGAGGG